>SMJT01000011.1:2383444-2564168 GCA_004349715.1 Crucihimalaya himalaica | reverse complement strand
CGCTTTAATTCGAAAATGTCATTTATATTTTTATTTGAAGTCTAAAGCAATTCGTTTCTGTTTTTTCAAAGTCTTTGATCGGATATCTACTGATTTTTTGAACTTGTTTGAACTTGCAAGATACCATGGGAGACGAGAACCATATCACATTGGAGACCATCATGGCAAAATTAGCTACCATGAACGATAACCTAACAGCGGTGTCAAAAAGGCTAGACCGACTAGAGCAACCGGGTCCAAATGAACAACCACCCATCAGTCTGATAAGAAACGTGCCACCTGCTGTTCGGAGAGGCAACTACGATCCTGATCAAGAAGAGGATCCACCAGACCCACAACCACACGTCACAGACCAGATCCTATCCACGCTGCCTTTGACGTTTTGAATCGAAGGAACCATGGAGACCGAAACCGTTTCCGTGAAGATGAAAGTAGCTTGCACCAAAAAGTGAAGCTCACCGCACCTACCTGCTGGAAAGATTGATCCATCCGCCTACTTGGAGTGGGAGAGCCAATGGAGTATCCTTTGCCTAACTTCATACTCGGAGCCAAAGAAGATCACTTTAACCGTCGCAAGTTTAACCGACTATGCCTTAGCATGGTGGGATCGAGAAGTAGCTGAAAAGAGGAGGCTTAGTTACCCTCAAATCACACGATGGACTGACATGAAGTTTGAACTTCGAAAAAGGTATGTACCTCCAGATTACCATCGAGAATTACTGAGGAAATTTTGTTCTTTATTTCAGGGAACACGAAGTGTAGAGGAGTACTTCGAAGAGGTTTGAACTCATAAGAGGCCGGCTCTAGACTTAGAAGATGGATCGTCTGGAAATGGTCGCTTTGTCGAGGATTCTTCAAGGTGGCACGGGGAAAATCTTCTTCTGGTCGCCGGTTCTGAAGGTTGCCTCGTGTGCCCGTGTCCGGTACGTGGATTCCTCGTGGTTTTGCGTGGGGCACCGTGAGGATAGGAGTCGATCTTACATCATCCCCTCCCCCTTGAAAAGGTTTCGACCTCGAAACTAATTTTCCTACACCAAGAGAAAGCAAGTTAGCTTTCATGCGAATATGCGATTCTAAGGCCTTACCTTCGAGAATCTTCGATTTGTCGCGAATTGGGAGATCCGGTGGTTCGGCTTTGATCAGCATGAAATGGTAAGCTCCTCTAGCTGCAGTCAGCTCCAGAGTAGGAACATGTCTTGTCACGTCCACTTTTGTTAGAAACTGCTCCTTAGCTCCAAAACCTGAAAATGGAACCTTTGGCGAAGACAAGTGCATTATATCCGTTTCTTGAGGTAAATAATTAACTTGAACAACAAAGAAGCTGAACTTAGTTGAGGCACATACCTTAGCCTTGGCTTGCATTGCAAGGACTTCTTCGTTCTAAAGGGGCAAGTGTGAATTTGCGATTGTTGATGCAAAAGGAGTATCGGTTTGTGCGGCCATTGTGAGTTACTTCACGATCATATTGCCATGGCCTACCAAGTAACAAATGCCCAGCTTGCATTGGTGCAACATCAAATAGGACTTTGTCGTGATATTCACCGATGGAAAAAGGCACCTCGACTTATTTAGTCACCTCGATTTTCTCATCGTCATTAAGCCATTGAAGCTTATACGACCTTGGGTGATTGGTGGTTTCTAGTCCTAGCTTTTCAACAAGAGAGATACTAGCAATGTTAGTGCATGAGCCACTATCCACGATCATGTGGCATACCTTATCCTTGATGGTGCATCGTGAGTGGAACACGTTGTCTCTTTGTTCGGGTTCATCCACGGTTTGTTGGGCTGAAAGAACCCTCCGAGTGACTAGTAACTCGCCTTCATCCACATAGATGGTGATTTGGTCATCCATGTTCATTGGCTCCACTTCGTCTTGTGAGTCATATCCGTCGGGTGTGATCACCATGACTCGATTGTTGGGGCAATCCCTTGCCATGTGTCCCCTACCTTGACATTTGAAACAAGTCAGGTCATGTGTCCTTTGAGAGGTAGAAGACTTACCTTGGTCACCACGGTATTCGCTAGACTTATAGCGTGATTCGATGGCAACGACATTTCCTTTGTCTAAGACTTGAGAGGGTGGAACTTGAGGTGTTAACGTGTGGTTGCTGCCTCTTGTCCGGATTGTCGACTTCTTCTTGATATGTTGTTCACGTTGGATGGCGAGATGAACAACTTCTTATAAGGAGTGATATGGGTGTGTTTCCACCTTCTGTTGTATCCGGTCTTGTCGTCCTTCTACAAATTGAGTCATGAGAGACTCCTCCGTCTCTTCTATAAGTCTAGCCGGCCTCTTATGAGTTCAAACTCTTCGAAGTACTCCTCTACACTTCGTGTTCCCTGAAATAAAGAACAAAATTTCCTCAGTAATTCTCGATGGTAATCTGGAGGTACATACCTTTTTCGAAGTTCAAACTTCATGTCAGTCCATCGTGTGATTTGAGGGTAACTAAGCCTCCTCTTTTCAGCTACTTCTCGATCCCACCATGCTAAGGCATAGTCGGTTAAACTTGCGACGGTTAAAGTGATCTTCTTTGGCTCCGAGTATGAGTAGTAGGCAAAGAGATACTCCATTCGGCTCTCCCACTCCAAGTAGGCGGATGGATCAATCTTTCCAGCAAAGGTAGGTGCGGTGAGCTTCACTTTTGGTGGCAAGCTACTTTCATCTTCACGGAAACGGTTTCGGTCTCCATGGTTCCTTCGATTCAAAACGTCAAAGGCAGCGTGGATAGGATCTGGTCTGTGACGTTGTGGTTGTGGGTCTGGTGGATCCTCTTCTTGATCAGGATCGTAGTTGCCTCTCCGAACAGCAGGTGGCACGTTTCTTATCAGACTGATGGGTGGTTGTTCATTTGGACCCGGTTGCTCTAGTCGGTCTAGCCTTTTTGACACCGCTGTTAGGTTATCGTTCATGGTAGCTAATGTTGCCATGATGGTCTCCAATGTGATATGGTTCTCGTCTCCCATGGTATCTTGCAAAAGTTCAAACAAGTTCAAAAAATCAGTAGATATCCGATCAAAGACTTTGAAAAACAGAAACGAATTGCTTTAGACTTCAAATCAAAAATATCAAATGAATTTTCGAATTAAAGCGAACAATTTTCCTGAATTCTCTAATGCATCCACGAACTAAAACAGCAGGAAAATAAGGTTTATGATTTTTCTTCGATTTTATAAAACTCAAACAACAAAACAGATGAAAACAGAAACAACTTGCAAGAAACTTCGAACTAATAATAGAAAATGAATTTCTTAATTAACGAGCACAATTTTTATGGTTTTCAGATTGATTATAAAAACTAAAACAGAAAGCAAATAATTTTTTTGATTTGTTTTTGATTTTATAAAATTGAAACAACACAAACGAAAATTGATTTTTATGGGTTTTTTGTAAGAAATCGAAAAAAGAATTGAAAAACAAGCAAGGAACGAAATAACCTGGTAAAGATAGGAGCGTTTAAGCTCTGATACCAATGATGCAAACTTCGGATTCCACCTTGGTGTGACTCACGGATTTCAAAACCTGAAACGTTGGCGGAAGCGTTGAACGTGGTGGTGAAGGATAGTGATGTTGATTCCACAACACCGAGGGTTAGAGAATATAATCCAAGGGCTCTTCCTCGCGAGGATTGGAGACTCTACACGAAAACCAAGAGTTTGATTCCACAAACTACCTAGAACTCGCAAAAACGTTGATTTGGTTCAAAGACTTTGAAGCAAAAACAAACTTAATTTCTTATTGATGAAAGTATTCGGTGATTATGAAATGAAACAATGAAAGAGCTTATATAGGCTCGAAACTAAGAAGACCTCCAACAGTCAGAAAAATATAAGAAAGGAAACAAAATATTCGACAATGAAGAAGGACGCGTTCGAGGATTCCTAGCCGTTGGGACGCGATTCTTCAGTGATTGTCGTGGAAGGATCTCGAACATCATCAAGGAATGGACGTACAGAATCATTTCTTCGAGATGGAGGGCCTGGATCAAAGGATTGATGTGCGCTTCTAGAAATAATGTCGAAAAAGGAAAGTTTTCCCTTTGTCGTTTCCACGTGGAATTCGAGATTTGCTGCTGTTTTACGCACTTCAAAACGAGGTGTTGTCTTGGATTGATGTACGAAACATGGCAGGATGTCTTCAGGCTTATCAGGTGGATCTTCGGTTTGTCTTCGAGGATGCTCGTTGCGGAATGGTCTGTCTCGAGGGTTTGTCGAAAATCTCTGGAATCATGTCATGGTTTGTGAAGTTTTGCTCGATGGAACTTCATATCTTGAGAACTTGGACGGTGAATCTTCAAGGGTTTCTCCAGAGAACGGTTGGTTTCATCCAGGGTCAGCTCCGGGTGGATTCTAGTGTCCGCGGGTGGGTGCTCCTGGTCGTCTGGTGGCTTGGATCGTTCTTTTTCCAAAGTACCTCGATGGATCGTCTGGAAATGGTCACTTTGTCGAGGATTCTTCAAGGTGGCACGGGGAAAATCTTCTTCTGGTCGCCGGTTCTGAAGGTTGCCTCGTGTGCCCGTGTCCGGTACGTGGATTCCTCGTGGTTCTGCATGGGGCACCGTGAGGATAGGAGTCGATCTTACATCACATATGTAGGTATATGAAAAGATGGGCCGTGCTTACTTGTTTAGAAAAATGGCAATAACCCTAGGCCATATCTTATGTAATAACCTTTTAAAGCCACATGTAACATATATTTTTAAGCTTATTTGGTTAAATTATATGTTTTGGTACACATCCAATTTTTAACATCACTATCATTTATCTTTTTGTTCTCATTTTTGTTATTTTATATTTGTTCAAAAGATCTTACCAATATTTATATTCTATTAATTTTCAATTTCCTAAACATTTAAATAATATTTCTATTAACTGAGATATCTTTAAAAAAAATTGAAAATGCCACACTTTTAAATTTAGTCATAGGCCTCTCAAATCATAGGCACGACACTATTGAAATTATTTATTGACGTATGCAATGGAATTTTAAAAGGTGGAATCTACATTGTGTATCATCTCATACATTTTAACGATCAACATTGCGGGAGTCATTTTGCATTTCATCCATGGCGGTGATAAGTATTCACTAATTAGTTACTTGTTTTTCAATTTACTACATATAACTATAGGAAATCCACATTTAATACTACGAAAAATTGAATACATGCTATCTTAGAAACATAAAAAAGAGAAGCAAAGAAGAAGAAGGATGGCCCAAAAGTTCCATTGTCGTCGTCATCTCGGAGAAGCAACAAGAGTCCATCACTTTCTCTGAATGTTGTTTCGAAGAAGATTCTCGACATCAAAGGGCGTTCATCTAGCAGGAGAGTGGTCAACAAATCCGGCCCCTCCAAGTCGAGGTCCGTGAAGAAAGAAAACTCCATCCCTCGTAGCGAGGTGTATTCAACACCAAAAAACAAGGAAGCAACAGATAAATCGGGTCCGGAGGAGCACTATAACTCCCCAGAGGCTAAGACATGAGGATATTGGCATGGAATTTTCAAGGGGCGGGAGCCAAACTCACATCTCGTGGACTAGAAGAAATGTGTCGTATGTCCTTTCCTATTTTTTTTTTATCAGAGACAAAGAATGATTGCATGTATCTTTAGTCAGTGAAAGTAGATATAGGTTTTGATTCGCTCTTAGTCGTTGACCCTGTTGGCCATAGTGGAGGACTTGTTTTGTATTCCAAAATCTATCCTGTTAAATGTATTTATGCGAAAGATCGTTTAATGAATATCGAGACCATTATTGAAGGAAAACAAGTTTTTAATACGTTTGTGTATGAAGATCTGGTGGTGCAACACTGAATAAGTGTATGGAAAAGACTTACTCGGATTGGATTAATTTGTTCTTCCCCATGGTTTATGATAGGAGATTTTAATGAAATTATAGAAAATCATGAGAAAAGAGGAGGCAAGCGTAGATCAGAAGCCTCATTTCTACCTTTTCAACCCATGATTGAAAATTGTGGTATGATAGATTTTCCATACCAAGGAAATTGCTTCCCTTAGGTGGGTCGAAGAAGTTGTGGACTTGTTAAATTATGCTTTTGTAGAACCATGGAAAATGAGGATTGGCACTAACTTTTTTCCCACAATAGTGTGGAGTACCTAAAACTATGGGGTCAGATCACAAACCTCTAGAAGCCTCTAGACGGGATAAGTGTAACACCCAGATCTGATGATTCCATCGAGGAACGTCGAGAATCTTCGAGAATTATCTTAGAAAACTAAGTCCAAGTATGGAAATGTTCTGACAGAAATAGAAATGTTTGTAAAGAAATGGAAATCTTCAGACGGAAATGGATAAGATACAGATAAAATGGATAATATCCGAAAAGATAAGGAATCTTCGGATGGAATCAAAATTCGTCGAAGATTCCTGGGCTGGCATCGTGGACTCGTGGGCCGATGTCGAGAATTCACGAGCCAGTGTCGTGGATCGATAAATCGATTTTGTGGAATCGTAGACTAAGTGTCGAGTTTGGGCCCAATGGTTAGGTCCAACCATAATTCGGTGATTAGAGTGATTATTTGGGTAAATAATCGCAAACCCTAAGTGTTATAAATAGACGTGAACACCAAAAACCATAATCAAACACTTAAAAACTCCGAAAGAACCTAAGTGTAATTCTGTCAAGTTTCTGCTGCCGATCGTCGAAAAACAGTGAAGGTTTGTCATTCGCGATCGAGGATTGACGTGTTTTAGCGAAGATCTGTCGTGGAAAATTGGGTAAGTATCGATTACTAAGTATTATCGATATTTCTCTATAGTATCATCAAAGGAAACGATGATCTAACCTTTAACGAATGTTTATGTCGAGGTACGGCGACAAATTGTGAAGGATTGTCGAGAAAGTTACATCCGGCATCAGAGATCTGTGGACGATTGTCGAGTTTTCGGGTAAGATTCGATATCGACTTTGTGTTTATCGATAAAACGTTAAGTATCATCGAGGGAAAAGTGATCTGATCAATGTTACTTGTGTATCGTGGGAGATCGAAGGTTTCTGTCGAGAAAAAACCGTAGATCTTCGAAGTGAACTGTAGATATGTCGAGGGAACTTTAGATTTGTCAAGGATTCAGCATCAAGAAGTGTCAGAAAACCTAAGTTTGAGAATCCAGGTGAGTGCGTGACCGTGGCTAAGTCTAGGGTTATTTTCTTGCATTAGATTCCTTGTCGTGATGTTTGTGCATGTTTGCTTGTCATGGATAATATGTAAGACACACGTTATTGTTTTGTGGATAATTGGCAAAGTTCGGATTATCACTTAACGAATTGAAATATGAGAGAAACTGACATGCATTATTGATATTGTGAATCGAAATTTTGATTGTAATTCTATGACTATGGCCTGGTGAGACGGGACGACCGCTCCACTAAGCAATTCGTTGCTTACGCCTCCTTTTGGATGCAGGTCAAGATAATCATAATTGTTGCTGAACCATCTCGTGAGGACTAAGGCACGAAAGGGAAGGATGGTGAATTTATGATGATTTTTGGGTAGTTAATGTTCGGATATTTAAGGTCTAGTAGTGAAAACTGAAGTTGTACTAGAACCTCTATTTTAATCTTAATAATTCAGTTTATGCATGCTTCTGTCGCACTTAAAGAACGAACGCTGAGGAAGTTAAGAAAAATTGAAAATTATCGAAAACGCCTAAGGGACAAATTTGAGAAAATGACTTAGGGTGTTTTAATTTGGTATCAGAGCGTGTTCGGTTCTAGGACAGTTAAGCATAGCTGGGTTATTTGGGTTAAATCCATACTTCCAATGCCAAGGTTTTACGGTAAGTCTGGTTTATGAAACTAAGTTAGTGTGGAAAACTAACTTAGTAAAGGTTCGGTAATTGCAGATGGCAAAAGGTAACCGAAGAATGGTTTTAAGAAGGAATGTGACGGATGAAAATTCTGTTCAAGGTTCGGAAGGGAACACGAACCCTGAACAAGTTGAGAATACGGCTGATGGTGCATTTGAGAGTGCGGCTAATGCGACTGGTGTGGAAGCTGCTGCTGGTGTTGCGGCTGGTGGTGTAGTTGCTGGTTTTGGTAATGCCTATGCTGCTGCTGCTCACGAGGATTTTGGGCAAGTGATGGGTATGCTGACACAAATTTTGGCAAGGTTGGGAGCTGTTGCGCTTGCTCCGATGGTACCACCGCCGGCGATGGAACCGCCAGTGGCAAATGTGCCTCTTGTGGTGAATCCACCAGTGATGAGTGGACCACCAGTGGTGAATGTGGAGGACGAGGTGATGTTGCCGAGGATCCCACCTTACCTTAAGGTGATGGATCAAATGCAGAAGCTTGGTACTAAGTACTTCTCCGGTGGTGCAAAACCCATTGAGGCGGATGAGTGGAGAAGTCGAATGGAAAGAAACTTTGCTTCTATTCGATGTCCGAATGAGTACAAGAAGGACATTGCTGTCCACTACTTGGAAGGTGACGCTCACACTTGGTGGGAAGAAGTGTGTGGAAGATTGAGGAATCCGGATTGTTCGTGGGAAACTTTCCATGAAGAATTCTGCATTAAGTACTTTCCACCGGAAGCTTTGGATAGGCTTGAAGGTGCCTTTGTGGTAGCAAAGACCATTAGGCAAATTTCTGCCCAAAGAAAGCTGAGGGGAAATCGTGTTTCAACTGCGGTGAAAGGCGACATTTTAGGTCGAATTGTCCAAAGTTGGTGCAGCAAACCGGGAAATGGGCAAATGAGGAGCTGCCACCACCGCCAAAGAGGCAAGCAATCATGTTTCGTATGTATGCTATGTCTGAGGAGTCTGATATGCCAAGTACTTCTCGTTCGATCACTGGTAAGTCCTATCACTTACCTAAGTAAATTTCTGTGTGAAATTTGAGTGTTGCATGTTCGGAATAAGTTTTTACGATTCTAGATGAATTCGTAGGGACTATCTTCATGGGTGGTGTGGCAACCCATGTTATGTTTGATTCCGGAGTGACTCATTATTTTGTGAGTCCGAAAATGGTTGGGAAAGGTGGGTTCCAAAGGGAACCCGAGAGTGTCTTCGGATTAGTCAAGGCAGCTGGTGGGCAAGTGATGATGACCTATGGAAAGGTCCGAAACGTTTCCGTGATGATTTGCGGAGTGGATATGCCAGCAGACTTGGTGATTTGCCAAGTAAAGTCATATGATGTGATCCTTGGAATGGAATGGCTTGGGAAGCACAAGGCACATCTAGATTGTCATCGACGAAGAGTGAACTTTGAGATGCCAAAAGGGATGTTGGTTTACCCAAGAATTAGGCCAACGTCCGGGAGCTTGATTGTTTCGGCAATTCAATCAAAGCAAATGATGGCGAAGGGATGTGAGGCATACATAGCCACGATCACAACAAAGGAAGTTGGATCAGAAGTGGTACTTGAAAATATTACGGTGGTGCGGGAATATGAGGACGTTTTTGGCGCTGTAAGCGGATTACCACCATCACGTTCGGATCCATTTACTATTGAGTTTGAGCCTGGTACGGCTCCAATCTCGAAAGCTCCATATCGGATGGCACCGGCAGAAATGGCCGAGTTGAAAAAGCAGCTAAGTGGCTGATGGAGAAAGGTTTTGTAAGGCCGAGTAGTTCACCATGGGGTGCACCGGTTCTCTTTGTGAAGAAGAAAGATGGAAGCTTTCGACTTTGCATCAATTACCGCGGATTAAACCAAGTGACGGTAAAGAACAAGTATCCTCTTCCAGGATTGACGAGTTGTTGGACCAACTCAAGGGTGCTACTTGTTTCTCAAAAGTAGATTTAGCCTCATGTTACCAGCAAATTCCGATAGAAGAATCGGATATCCGAAAGACGGCCTTTCGTACAAGGTACGGGCACTACGAGTTTGTTGTCATGCCGTTCGGGCTGACGAATGCTCCAGTAGCATTCATGAAACTCATGAACAATGTATTCAAGGAATACTTGGACGAGTTCGTGATCATCTTCATAGATGACATCTTGGTTTACTCAAAGAACGCAGAGGATCACACGGTTCACTTAGGAAAAGTGCTGAGTAAACTAAGGGAGCATAAGTTGTTCGCCAAGCTTAGCAATTCTAGCTTTTGGCAAAGGAAGATCAGATTTTTAGGCCATATGGTCTCGGACAAAGGAGTGTCCGTTGATCCGGAAAAGATTAAGTCAATCAAGGATTGGCCGAAGCCAAGGAATGCTTCAGAAATAAGGAATTTTCTCGGATTAGCTAGATACTTTCGTCGGATTGTCAAGGGATTTGCGAGTATGGCTCAGCCAATGACTCGACTAACGGGGAAAGACACTCCGTTTGTGTGGACAGAAGATTGTGAAAATAGTTTCTCGAAGCTGAAGGAAATGCTTACGAGTACTCCGGTGTTAGCTTTGCCAAAGCCGAGAATACCTTTTGTGGTTTACAAGAACGCATCAAGGATGGGGTTGGGTTGTGTGTTGATGCAACAAGGGAAAATGATTGCTTACGCATCGAGGCAACTAAGGAAACACCAAGGAAATTACCCTACCCATGATCTTGAGATGGCGGCAGTGGTGTTTGCTTTGAAGATTTGGCGTTCTTACCTCTATGGTGGGAAAATTCAGATCTTCACGGATCATAAGAGTTTGAAGTATATCTTCACTCAGCCGGAATTGAATTTACTGTAAAGGCGTTGGATGGAGTTAGTCGCAGACTACAATCTTGAGATTGCTTACCATCCGGGTAAAGCAAACTTAGTTGCGGATGCACTAAGTCGAAAGAGGACGGCCGTAGACACCGAAAAAGACATAGAAGTCTTGTTAAACATGGTCGGAGACATTCGTTTAGCAGCTTTGTCTGACGAGTTGGAACCGTTGGGCTTAGGTGCTGCGAACCAAGCTGATTTGCTAAGTCGTGTTCGGTTGGCACAAGAAAAGGACAAGGATCTTATTAAATGGTCGAAGAATAATAAGACTGAGTGTCAAATTTCGAACAACGGAACCATTTTAGTGAATGGCCGAGTGTGTGTTCCGAAAGATCAAAATCTTTGCGATGAAATTCTTAAGAAAGCGCATCAGTCCAAGTTTTCGATACATCCGTGATCCCCAAAAATGTATCGAGACTTGAAGCGGTATTACCATTGGAAAGGTATGAAAACCGATGTTGCTAAGTGGGTGGCTTCTTGTCAGACTTGTAATCTGGTTAAGGCTGAACATCAGAATCTTGCTTGATTACTTTTGAGTTTACCGATTCCCGAATGGAAGTGGGACATGATAACTATGGATTTTATCACGGGATTGCCAATCTGTGATAAGAAAGATGCGATTTGGGTCGTCGTGGATAGACTGTCCAAGTCAGCACACTTCCTTGCGGTGAATAGGAAGGATAATGCGGAGAAACTCGCGGAGTTGTATGTGAAAGAGATCGTTCGGTTACATGGTGTACCGGCGAGCATAGTGTCAGATCGAGATTCAAAGTTTACTTCAACGTTTTGGAGAGCGCTACAGGAAAGGTTCGGGACAAATGACCACATGAGTACAACTTATCATCCACATACGGATGGACAATCCGAACGAACAATTCAAACGCTTGAGGATTTGTTAGCAAGTGTGTTGGATTGGGGTGGTAAGTGGGAAGAACACTTACCCTTAGCTGAATTCGCTTATAACAATAGTTATCAAGCAAGCATTGAGATGTCACCCTTTGAGGCATTGTATGGACGACCTTGCCGAACGCCTCTATGTTGGACACAAGTGTTTATGGTCGAGACTTTGTGGATGAAACAACAGAAAGAATCAAAGTCTTAAAGATCAAAATGAAAGAAGCTCAGGATCGACAAAAGAGTTATGCAGACAAGCGTCGAAGGGAATTGGAATTCCAAGTGGGAGATATGGTTTATCTCAAGACGGTCAGTTACAAGGGTAAGGAACGCGCGGCATTGAACACAAAGTTAAGTCTGAGGTACATGATACCATTTCGGATTTTGGAAAGGATTGGTCCATTGGCTTATAAGTTGGAATTGCCACAAGAATTGCCACAAAGTTTTCCACGTGTCTATGCTAAGGAAATGCGTAACACACCGTGAAAATGTCATATCCGAACCTCCGCTGGATTTACAAGAAAAATGACAATTGCTGGGAGACCGGTTGGGGTTATTGGAACAAAGCTGAGGACAGACCAAAGGAAAAAGGTCAAGTTGATACAATTTATTTGGGACTGTGATGGACAAGAGGAAACAACTTGGGAACCGGAAGAAGTGATAAAAGTTAACTTCCGAAAGTGGTTTGACAAGCAGATTGTGACTAAGAAAAAAGCTTAGATTTGAGGACGAATCTATTCTAAGTGGGTGAGAGATGTAACACCCATATCCGATGATTCCATCGAGGAACGTCGAGAATCATCGAAAATTATCGAGGAAAACTAAGTCTAGGTATGGAAATGTTCGGACAGAAATGGAAATGTTTGGACAGAAATGGAAATCTTCGGACGGAAATAGATAAGATACGGATAAAATGGATAATATCCGAAAAGATAAGGAATCTTTGGATGGAATAAAAATTTGTCAAAGATTCCTAGGCCGGCATCGTGGACTCATGGGCCGATGTCGAGAATTCACGGGCCAGTGTCGTGGATCGATAAATCGATTTCGTGGAATCGTGGACTAAGTGTCGAGTTTGGGCCCAATGGTTAGGCCCAACCATAATTCGATGATTAGGTTAATTTTTAGGGTAGATAATCGCAAACCCTAAGTGTTATAAATAGACGTGAACACCAAAAACCCTAATCAAACACTTAAGAACTCCGAAAGAACCTAAGTGTGATTCTGTCAAGTTTATGCTGCCGATCGTCGAAAAACAGTGAAAGTTTTTCATTCGCGATCGAGGATTGACGTGTTTTAGCGAGAATTTGTCGTGGAAAATTGTGTAAGTATCAATTACTAAGTGTTATCGATATTCCTCTTTAGTATCATCGAAGGAAACGATGATCTAACCTTTAACGAATGTTTATGTCGAGGTACGACGACAGATTGTGAAGGATTGTCGAGAAAGTTACATCCGACATCGGAGATCTGTGGACGATTGTCGAGTTTTCGGGTAAGATTCGATATCGACTTTGTGTTTATCGATGAAACGTTAAGTATCAACGAGGGAAAAGTGATATGATTGATGTTACTTGTTTATCGTGGGAGATCGAAGGTTTCTATCGAGGAAAAATCGTAGATCTTCAAAGTGAATTGTAGATCTGCCGAGGGAACTTTAGATCTGTCGAGGATTCATCATCAAGAGGTGTCAGAAAACCTAAGTTTGCGAATCCAGGTGAGTGCGTGACCGTGGCTACGTCCAGGGTTATTTTCTTGCATTAGATTCCTTGTCATGATGTTTGTGCATGTTTGCTTGTCATGGTTAATATGTAAGACGCGCGTTATTGTTTTGTGGATAATTGGCAAAGTTCGGATTATCACTTAACAAATTGAAATATGAGAGAAACTGACATGCATTATTGATATTGTGAATCAAAATGTTGATCGTAATTCTATGACTATGGCCTGGTGAGACGGGACGACCGCTCCACTAAGCAATTCGTTGCTTACGCCTCCTTTTGGATGCAGGTCAAGATAATGATAATTGTTGCTGAACCAGCTCGTGAGGACTAAGGCACAGATGGGAAGGATGGTGGATTTATGATGATTTTTGGGTAGTTAATGTTTGGATTTTGTTAAGGTCTAGTAGTGAAAACTGAAGTTGTACTAGAACCTCTATTTTAATCTTAATAATTCAGTTTATGCATGCTTTTGTTGCACTTAAAGAACGAACGCTGAGGAAGTTAAGAAAAATTGAAAATTATCGTAAACGCCTAAGGAAAAAATTTGAGAAAATGACTTAGGGTGTTTCAATAAGCCCCAAAAAAAATTAAAAGATTCATATTTTACAAGAGATAGATTGGGAAATTGGAATTTAAGGAACTGATCCAGGAGGGTTGGAGAAACCATCCCCAAGAAAAAATAAAGTCTTATGGGGAAAGTTTTAAATTGTAAAAAACAATTAAATCTTGGAAAAAATCCAAAACTAACTAGGAGAAATTAATCAAACGCGTCTCCAAGAACAAATTGATATAACCCAAGAAGATGAAGAAGTTACTACAAATGATATTTTGACTCTTGAGTAGAGATTGTGTGAGGCCTACCGTGAGGAAGAAATTTTCTAGAAAGCAAACAGTAGGGAAGCATGGCTTAAAGAATGTGATAAGAATATGGGATAACGATCTATTTCCCCATGAGAACTATGTCGGAGAATCAGATGCTTCCCAATCTTTGACCACGATTCAATTGCACATGAAACTATCTTGTAAAACCTAATTCCACTCGAATCCATAGTTCTCAACCTATTTCCCCAATTTCTTGATTTCTGCGGTTTACGGGTTTGTTAACCGAGTAACTAAGAAACTAAACCAAATTAAACCCAGATTTATACCCAAATGACCCGATTTCAACCCGATAAACTAATACCCAATTCTAAAAATCAAAATCCCTAAAATCAAAATCCCCTTTCCCGATTTCCCCTAATTTCTTCACAATTTCCCCAATTTCAAACCCTAAATTGTGAAATCGAATACGGAAACGATGAGCAATGTCAGTGGAGTGTCGACTGGATCAACAAATTCCCGTGAAAGAGTAAGGGTTAACGGGGTTCCTACGAGGTGTTGGTGTGGTGAAGAAATCGTGGCTAAGATTTCGAAATCCGACCCAAATCCATGTCGTCGTTATTTTCGGTGTGGATATGCTGCATCTAAGAAGGTAATTCGTATTCTCCTATGTTGTAGTTGATGTCGATTTTGTATGAATGATTCTTAACCTCCATAATTTGTAGCTTATGAATGACAGTCACACATTTAAGTGGATTGACGAAGCTTTGCTAGATGAGGTGTCAAAGTTGGATGTACAAATTGGGAGAGTACAAGAAGAAGCAAAAGAAGAGGTAATGAAGCAACAGAAGATGATTTTTGAGAAGATTCAGAAGCTAGAGAAAGATACAATTGAGAGTGTGGAAGATGCTTTGTTTGAATTAAGAGCTGAATTCAAATCAAAGATGCAAAAAATGATGGTTTTTGGAGTTGTTATTTGTGTGATCATGGTTTGTTTCTATCTCAGTTGGTAGGATGGGTTGTTGTATGTTCTTGTATGGATCATATGTTCTTGTATGGGTTGTCTTTGTATGCTTTTATCTCCTTTGACATTGATCCTTTATTATGGTATTGTTATGGGTTGTTGTTGACTATCCTTTCATACAGTTTTGATAAGCATCATGAAACCAAATGAGACCAAGACAGATCAAATGAGACCAAATGAAAATGAGACCAAGACAGATAGAATGAGACCAAATGAGACCAAGACAGATCGAATGAGACCAAATGAAAATGAGACCAAATGAGAACAAAAGATGTTATATTGCCGATTTTAAAAGTACTAGAGTTACATAGCCGATTTAAGAGTAGTAATGAGTTACATAGCCGATTGATTTTAGTACCAAAAACAAAAACCAAGGACCTTACATAGCCGATTTTAAACCTAGAACAAAGAGCATACAAAACATAATCCTACTGCTCCTGAGTTAGACAACCCTGGGATGCTTGCTCCTGAGATGCTTGCCCTTGAGAAGTTTCACCTTGTGAAACCTACAAAACATAAACCAAGCTTGAGAACAGATAACCATAAATCAAAATATAAACCATACCATAGTTCTTAAAACCATTTAAAACCTGATTTGTAATCTTCTTCTGATGGGTCCTAGAATTGTGAGAATCTGATTTACAAATGCCACAGTGCATTATTCTTTTCTTCAGTTTGGGTTTCTTCTTGCTTGGGGATTCATTGACACCTCTCTTCCTCTTCTTGTCTGCCTTGGTGATCTTCTTTCTCCCTGGTTGTGCTGGCTCAGGTGGTATATGCACATTTTGGCCTTCTGTTGAAGGCCAATATCTTGCACCCCTTAGTGGAACCAGGCCATCTGTATAATTCCTCTTCCACATCTCAGTCGTAAACCATACACACACATAATCTTCAGGAGTCAGCTTCTTCTCCAAGATCACTCCGTAGGCATGCTCACAAGGGATACCACATATCTGAAACTTCTTGCACGTACAAGTCCTCCTCCTCAAGCAAACTCTGTGACTATCTCCATTCAATCTGACTTCAAACAGGCCATTTGTGCTGGTACTTACCTTGCACAAAGCAGCTAGTTTGTGCTCCATTGCAAGAAACTTTGCTACATACGGTGTACATACACCTGAAGAGTAAACAGAAACAGAATCCCAAGTTAAAAAACCTTCCAGAACTAAAGTTATAGATAGTATAGAAAAGGGACAGAAGCTATACCTTTGTGATCATGAGAGATTGCAGATCGTTTGGCAATTCTTACCATTGCAAGCCTTCTCACTGTCTCTAACATAGCCACAAACGGTTTCTCTCTTGCCTTGTTGATAGTCTTGTTGAAAGACTCTGTTGAGTTATTCTCAACATCCTCACAGTAGTTCCCCAACTTGAAAAAGGCTCTGCACCAGCTTTTGGGGTTTGTCTTCAACACATCATCATACACCCCAGTATCATATGCATGTATCCTTTCTAACCTTTCTTCATACTGCAACTCATTGTAGCTCCAAGCCAAGTTCCATAGCAGTGGCTTCAGTTGAAGTTTAGAAGCATGATTCTTCTTCAAGTTAGCATAAATGTGTCTAACACACATTCTATGCTCCATCTGTGGTAGCTCCCACTCAACAGCCTTGATCAAACCCTGAAACAGAAGCCAATGAACATAATCAGATGCATATAACACAATCAGATGCATTTAACACAATCAGATGCATATAACACAATCAAAACAACATAATCAAAGGCAAAACAAGGGAACAAAATCAAACCTTTTGACGATCAGAGACTAGAATGTACCCAGATCCATCACCTAATCCCAGGTCTTCCTTCAATCTCTTCATAAACCATAGCCAATTTTGTGTGTTCTCAACTTGAACAACTCCCCAAGCTATTGGATATATGCCATTGTCTGCATCCCTGCCAATGGCAACCAGTAGTTGTCCCTTAATCTTTGACTTTAGGAAGCAGCCATCTACTCCTATTAGAGGCCTACAACTTTGCTTCCAACTCCTTCTCAGTACATCAAAGCACACATAGAATCTGTTGAACAAGTCCTAACCCTCAGCATTCTTCACAGTGTCAATCTCCACAACAGACTCCGCGTTTGCATTCAGAATCTCAGCAGCATAATCCCGTAGACGAGCAAACTGATGATCATACTCCACGTCTATCCATCTCAGTGCCTTGTTCCTAGCAGCTTGACACTGAGGCCTAGTAACAGAGACCTTCCACTTTTCCTTTACAATCTTTTCTATCTCCGCAGGCATGTAGTTTTCTGGATTCTCCCTAATCTTATCTACAAATAACCTAGCTATCACTGGAACCTTAAACATCTCACACTGTCCATTAGGGATGCAGCTATGCTTCTCTTTCAAAAGCCTAATCCTCCACCTCCTATCATTTGGCAGAGATGAGGCAAAAACTTTCCATTCACAACTCTGGTTTTCACCACCTACACATCTATACCCAATCTTATCCCTATCATACCTGTATTGCTTCAAATTACAGCCGGTTCGCAGTGCATAATCGAGTACACACTCCTTGAATTCGATTCCGTTGAAGAATGCTTGCCCTCGATATATCAGACCCTCACCACGATCAATGTTTGTGTCTCTCTTTGCACTACGTCCTTTTTCCTCTTCCTCATCACTATCCGGGTACACATCGTGACGTATCGATTCCTCTTCCTTTGAGAACTCATTCGCAAGCTTCTCGATGTAGCATTCATCCCGATCTTGAGCTTCTTCATCGAAACTGTCGAAATTACCTTCGCCAGGTTCATCTCGGAGGATTAGAGCCATTGATGCAGTCTTATGAGCTTCGATTCACCGGCGTAGCTTCTGATTCTGTCGTCGGAACCTCGGATTACGGCGTCGAAAATTGGGGGAAATCGTGGAAAGGGGATTTGTGTGTTTAGGGATTTTGATTTTAGAATTTGGGGATTGGGATTGTGGATTGTTTATCGGGTTGTAATCGGGATTGGGTATTAGTTTATCGGGTTAAAATCGGGTCATTTGGGCTGGGTTTAATTGGGTTTAATTTGGTTTAGTTTCTTAGTTACTCGGTTAACAAACCCGTAAACCGCAGAAATCAAGAAATTGGGGAAATAGGTTGAGAACTATGGATTCGAGTGGAATTAGGTTTTACAAGATAGTTTCATGTGAATTGAATCGTGGTCAAAGATTGGGAAGCATCTGATTCTCCGACATAGTTCTAATGGAGAAATAGATCGTTATCCCTAAGAATATAAAATTCTTCCATGCGACCACAAAACAACGAAGAGCCAAGAATATGATAACATGATTACTAAATAAGAATAATCTTTGGGTAGATAAAGATTCTTGAATTGAGAAGGTGGCAATGGATTTCTTTAAAGAATAATTCACTACATCTAACCCAAGAAATATTGAAATCGCCATCCGGGAATTACATGAGATAAAAACCAAAGAGATGAATCTAAAGCTTACAAAGGATATCTCCCCTGAGGAAGTACGACTAGCCCTCTTCTCGTTTAATCATGAGAAAACTCGAGGTCCAGATGGGATGACTGGCATGTTTTATCAGAAGTTCTAGGATATCACAAGGCAAGATCTAGTCAAATTGGTAAAGAATTTTTTTTCTCTTCTGGTTTCTTCGACGGAAGATTAAATGAGACCAATATTTTTCTGATCCTAAAGACAAAAAGACCTAGATCGATGTCTTAATTTAGACATATAAGCATATGTAAAGTGAGTTATACAGTGATATCCAAGGTCTTGAGTTCTCAGTTAAAAAAAAAATACTTTCGGAGTTAATATCCGAGACACAATCTGCAATTGTGGCGGGACTATTTATTATAGATAATATTCTCATTGCACAGGAGAACTTTCATGCTCATCGTACCAATTCAGCTTGTAGGAAAAAGTTTATCGCAATAAAAATGGATATGAGTAAATCTTATGATCGTGTTGAATGGGATTTCTTGAGGGCCTTAATGCTCAAAATGGGTTTCACTCAGAAATGGCTTGAATGGATAATGTTTTGTATCTCCTCGGTCACTTATAAAGTTTTGATTAATGGATCACCGAGAGGAATGATTAAGCCTTCAAGAGGATTATGCCAAGGAGACCTCATATCACCTTTCCTATTCATCTTCTGTACGGAAGCTCTAGTAACCCAACTTAAGAATGTCGAATGGCACAGTCGAATACAAGGGATACAAGTGGCTAGGCCAACATCTTTTCGCACCTTTGTGGATGATAACATATTTTTCTGTAAAACAAAGTGTACTTAAGGACAAGAAATCATGAATATTATCCACATGTATGGTGAGACTTTCAAGCAAAAGCTTAACATCTCCAAGTCTTTAGTGATGTTTGGCCATGAAGTAGATGCGGATACAGGAAGTCAAATTAAGACAACCCTCGAAATCTTCAATGATGGGGAATGGGAGCTTACATGGGTTTACCAGAGAAGATTCATGGTTCTAAAACTCAAGTTTTTGCCTTTGTATGAGAAAGCATGCAGAAACGAATTAATACCTGGACGACAAAATTCTTTTTAAAGGTGGGAAATATGTCCTAATCAAATCAGTGGCTCAAGCTCTTTATACATATGTGATGTCGTGTTTCCTCCCCCTTAAAGGAATCCTTTCAAAATTAATTAGTTTTATAGCTAAGTTCTGGTGAAAAACAAAAGAGGAGAGTAACAGTATCCAGTGGATAGCTTAGGATAAACTATGTGTCTCACTGTTAAAAGGTGGCTTAGGTTTCAGAACACTAGAATATTTCAAACATGATCTTCTAGCAAAACAACTTTAGCGCTCATAAAATATCATGACTCTTTCCTTAATAGAGTGTTAAGGGAACGTTATTATCGATATAGTAATCTTTTAGAGATTGAGAATTCAAATAGACCATCGTAAGGGTGGAGAAGTATCTTGGCCGTGAAACTTCTGCTTTCGAAAGGCCTCAGGAGAACAATAGGTTTCGAGTTGCTTACGAGAGTGTGGCTCAACCCTTGGATTCCTATGGTTCTATCAAGAGCTGCGAAGAGTCTTCTTAACATAAGGGATCCCCATCTCTATATTAATGATTTATATGATTTAGGATAACACGCTTGGAAAATAGATCGTCTTCAAGACCTGGTTGACCCCTCAGACATTCCTTTGATACTAAGTATCCGACCAAGTCGTTCATATCTTAGTGATGGGTATAGTCGGTCTCATACAAAATCTGGGAACTATACTTTGAAGTCATGATATTGGACCACGAGACTTTTCTCTTGTCCAACATGTGACCCCCCCTTTTCAGGGACCAACTATGTCTCGACACTTCAGACACATGTTTGGGAACTTAAAACTTCGAGGAAATTAAAATATTTTGTTTGGCAATGTATCTTGGGTTGTTTAGCTACCTATCTAAGATTGTTGTACTATCATGTAGGTAAAGATAAAGAATGCCCTAGATGTGGTGCAGAGGAGGAGACTATAAATCACGTCCTCTTTGAATGTCCGCCATCTAGGCAAATCTGGGCTTTATCCCTTATTCCATCATTCGAGGATATTTTCCCTAGACAATCTCTATTCTATAACTTTGATTTCCTCTTCTGGAGAGCCAAGGAAAGAGGAATAGATGATGACATTTTGCATGTTTTCCCATGGATTATGTGGTACGCTTGGAAAGCTATGAATCACTTTTTTTTTTAAGTATAAAGAAGCCACCTCATGAGACAGGACTACCAATTCAAGAATCCAAATCATGAAAAGAAGCAATTGCGAAAGACTCACCTCAGTACGCCCCTCCCAAACCCCATAGCAGTCTGATGATGAGCCGCCCCTCGCTGACAGAATGTCACTTTGATGCTTCTTGGCATGTATCTGACACTCTAAGTGGTCATGGTTGGGTCTTGATGGAGGCAAACAAAATAATTTACCTTGGCCTAAAAATTGCAAGAACTAGGTTTTCCCCTCTTCATGTAGAATTCTATTCGCTTTTATGGGCAATGGAATTCATCTCACTAAATATGATGACGGAAACCTTCACTACAGATCGTGCGGATCTTATATCAATTCTGGAAAACCAAACTTAGTGGCCCAACTTTGCAGCGGATTATGCCTCTTATTATAGCTTTAGATCTTCTTTTTCTGCATTTAACATTCACTCTTTCCCTCGTTGTAACAATACCCAATCTGATTACTTAGCTAAAAATCAAGAGCTTGTGGATTCTTATTCTCCCATGTTAACCGTTGGTTCCGTCCTAGCTCTTTGTTAAGGAGAGTCTTTTTTGGACTACTTAATAAATGGTGTTAGTTTGACAGAAAAAGCTATCGTAGAAACGTTCATGTCATTTGTTACTGGTACAAGCCTGTCTTTGAGCTTAGTTCGCCAAAATGCAAATTCCATATGTTAATTAACTTTATTTCGGTTAACCATAAGAGACTCAGATTCTTATGTATGTAATCGAAAAAAAAAAAATTTATTTTGACCGCTTCATCACTTACCTCCGATCAATGTTTTCTCGTCTACAAACTTTGATATATAAACAACAAGATCCATATTCTACACCATCTCTTGTTTTTGATTTATTTTTGGGTTTTTGATTTATTTTTGGGTTGCCGCTATATTCCCCCATGTACTATACGCTTTCTCACGCTTTCATCATGAACTTTTTGGCTCTCTGAAACACAATATTAACAAATTTATTCTTCATATTGCATCATGTACTTTGCAAACCCTTTACGGATAATACAAATCCAGTTTGATTTAATGGTTTAACTTAATTAAGCCGGCTTAACCAACAAAATCATTAAACGCATTTCTAATTTGCGTTTAGGTTAACAAATCAACAATTTACCCGATTAACATCAAGAACACAACACAATCGATTTGGGGCTTAGGATTTGAGAGAGAAAAATCGAATTGGGAATTTTCTGAAACCAAAATCGAAATCGGGCATGAGCCCCAAATCGTGAATGGCTGAAAAAATCATCTTTGTTTTTGCTCTAAGTTCAATTAAAAGAAGGTGAGAAATTGAATGGATGAAACTTTTGTTATAAAAATTGTTTCTTTGTAATCATTGGACTAGATCTCATGATTACCCATCATTCTCAAGACTTTATCCCAATTTGTTTTGTCTAATTGGAATTGAACACCATGAATCCTTGGTGATTAACCAAGAAGAAGAAGAACCCAAAAATATTCAAAGCTCAACGACATGGTTCACAACGCTTTTGATTCGTTACAGCTTCTCGAAGATTGTCCCGCTAGGAACGATTCTGTTGAATTCTACGGCTCTAAGCTCTTCGTCGGATGATATGACGGGTCCTTCCACATTTACTCTCTGCCGGAATCTTCAGTTTTCAATCCGTCAGAGCTGCATCAAGAGACTTATGTGCTCGAGACGACCATTGTTGGATTCTCTAAGAAACCAATTGTGGCGATGGAAGTATTGGCTTCGAAGAGTTGTTTTTGTCTCTCTCTGAGTCAATCACGTTTCACGGAGGTACTCAGTTTCAATCATGAGTTTGCACATTGAGTTGGATTTTGATGAAGAGTTGTTTCTGTTGATTGGTGGTATTGTTCAAGAGGAGGGGGATTTTGTAGAGATTAGAGACTATGGAGAGTTTTTGTGTGTGATATTCTTCTCTGTATCTGACATCTTCTTGGCCACAATATTGTCACTTTGATATGTTCGTAGATTTCGTAATGTTTTGGAGTGTCTTCTTTATTAAGCTATTACGAAATCGAGCTGATTTGGGGCCATGCTCGATTTTGATTTTGGTTTCAAAAAATCCTCAATTCGATTTGTTTTTCTCAAACCCTAAGCCCCAAATCAATTGTGTTGTGTTTTTGATGTTAATCGGGTAAATTATTGAATTTGTTAACCCTAACGCAAATTAGAAACGCGTTTAATGATTTAATTGGTTAAATTGGTTAAGCCGTTTTAATTAAGTTAAACCATTAAATCAAACCGGATTTGTATCATCCGTAAAGGGTTTGCAAAGTACATGATGGAATATGAAAAATAAATTTGTTAATGTTGTGTTTCAGAGAGCCAAAAAAATTTCATGATGAAAGCGTGAGAAAGCGTATAGTACATAGGGGAATATAACGGCAACTCTTTATTTTTACAATTATTCTTAAATCGAACTCCTTGGAAAAACCATATATCCTTAAGAACTAAAACAATTTACAGACCCAACATAAATTATCCACACCCAGACCCGATTATTTGACCCACGACCCAACCCCATTTCATTTTCTTTCATTTACCCTAATGTAAAAAAGTAAAGTGTAAAAATTAAAGAATCCAAAACTGAACTGTCTTCTTCTCCGGCGACAATCTTCTTCTCTGAAACGAGCAACTGAGCACTCCAAATTATCTCCTTCCTCCGTCCTAATTGTTTCTTTAAAAGTTAGTTTTCGTCGAATTTCGTTCTCTCCATTCTCCTTCGAGCAATTGAGTCTCATAACTGTCAAAGTTTGGGAAGGGAGTTTGTTGTTTTCAGTAAATGGCTCGTGTAAAAGAAGGTGGTGTAGTTTACGAGTCAATAGAAGCAGTGAGTAAGGAAGTAGGTGATAGAGAAATAATTCAAACACAAGTTTTAATATATATTCCCAAATGACCCAAGTGCAAGTGAAGCATTGTAGTAATTTATATGTCGAACCATAAGGAATAGAATTAACGCAATAGGAATACAAGTTTCTACTTAATCTAAGTAATTAACGATTAAGGGGTTTAATTCTACAACCTAAGTAATTCAAATAAAAGAACTAAGAAGTAAGTTAAACAAGCTACAACTAAGCAAGGGCAATAAACAAAGCAATCAAAAGACTAGAAACATGCAACCCTTAAAAACTAACCAAATTCAAAAGCAAATAAGGCAGAAAATTACTAATTAAAACTAAACGGTTCTTAAGCAATAATTAAACAAGCGAATCTTTGGGTAAGGTAATTGATTAAGAGAAATTCAAGCTAATCCATGACACTTAATCAACCTACCAATGCTAATCCCTAGGTCCTAGAACACAAAGGTAGAATAATACATTTCCATGGGAATAATCCCTATACTAATCAAGTAATTAACAAAGATTTCCATTCGTAATCACAAGACTAATATACATTAATAACAAGTCTAACTAAACACTTAGCACCCTAATCATCTATTGCCATAGGCTAGGCATACTAAGCATTCATTAAGTTCATTCAAGCATTTTCACAAACACCTTCCACGCATGAAATTACCTATGATCTAGACTAACTTGATCAAGGTTAATCTAGCATTAAGAACACCTAATGAACAAGGATATTTAACAATCTAAACCTTAAGCATCATGAATCAACCTAAACCTACCCTAATCTACCATGCCCAAAGATCCTAATGGAACTACTCACTAATCATGACATAAACACTAAGATCTTCAAAGATTAAGTGCTTAATTATGATGAGGATTAAAATACTTAAAGAAATTCAAGATATAAAGAAGGGAAATCTTCAAACTTGTAAAATCATGTGTTTTTTTTTCCTGCAGTCGGCGTCGATCGATACTGAGTTGGTGTCGGTCGACACCAGGACTATGTGCTCGCCAGACTGGACTGTCTTCACGAAAATTGGCATAACTTTTGATTGCACCGGTAGAATGGCCTCAAACCACTTCTAAATGAAATCTCTAAAAAGCTTCAATTAAGCTCCAAACGTGCTAAAACCTGAAAAGACTCAAAAAGACTACAAAAACACTAGAATGACTCTAACAACAAGACCTATATCTTGGTTAAAAACGGGTAAAAACCATGATATATCACGCCCCCAGACTTAGCCTTTGATTGCCCTCAAGCAAACAGAAAACCAAACCAGAGGAAGAGGTTTGAAAACGCGGAGACTCACCTGTTCTTGAAACATTGCAATGACCCTTTTCCCAAGCTTTTCAGATATCACCTAACCAGTTCCAACTCTAACCACCATGTACTTCTCCGTAGACATTCGCAGCTTCCCAAACTTCACACATTATCTCACAGCATCATCCAACCAAACCCTCATCGCCAGTTTAATCACTGAAGCCAATGTTCAAGAACCTCTAGACTTTTCCTCATACGATATCATGACAAAAGAACCACCCAAATTACACACTTTTGGTATTGTTTTTCTCTCTCCCAGACTTATCTCTTTTTATGTTCTCTTTATTTTTATTTTTGTTAGCTTCGCATATACAAACAAGGTTTGAGACGCAAGTGTTGATGGTGTTTGCCACCGAATCCCCGATTCTCCCCTCTCAATGCATCAAAGGCTTTAGACGAATAATGGGGTCCCGGGAAATGTTCTTACCCCTCGCTTCCAACCTTTGTGTGATCATTCCTTATCCAAGTAGAATAATGTGATCACTGTTAATTTTCCTAGCCCTCTACTCGGCGGAAATCATCTCATCTTTTATGCATCTTATTTACCAACGTGTGTCAAGGGAGAGGTATCCATTATTTTCAAACACATGGATTCCTTTGTCAGATATGAAAGATAAATCAAGCTCTATAAACACTAACCACAACGATGAAGTGCAATAATTTTGCTCAGGCTTTGGAAGGAGTTTGCTGGAGACATGGGTGTCTTCTAGTCAACTGGTCAGTCTTTGGATTTTTCATTAGTCGATCTAGAACTGATTCTGTAACACTGATCACTCAAAAGCAAGGTCAGAACAATAGATTCAAGAAAAAAGATCATAATCTCTAACAGGCTTGACTCGATAAAACAAATTTGACACAAAAGCAGACTGGCTCTAAGAAAAACAAACACATTGTCAGCAACTACCTCCCCCAGACTTAAACAACACTGTCCCCAATGTTATCTAGTCTAGTTTTGGCAAAAGAAACAAAAGAACTGTGTGAATTGGGGAAAATCAAAGAAGTTACCCGATATGGTGATGAGTGTCGATCGACATAGCACTAGTGTCGATCGATACCAGACGTTGGTCGACACAGGGACTCCTTTTCATCGCTCCAGTGGGTTGTCTCCCACCAAGCGCTTGTTTAATGTCATTAGCTTGAGAACTAACCCCGAAGTAAGCTCCACAACTAGACCGTGTCGGGGCTCAGCTATCAGTCAGGATATGGTTGAGAACTAACCCCGAAGTAAGCTCCACAACTAGACCGTTCCAGCTTCAGAGTTCTGCTCAACATACCCTCCACAACATCCTTTCCTTTCTCTTTCAGCTCTGAAGGGAGGATAACTCTAACCTTAGAGAATGGTTTCGAGGTTCCCGTGCACTTCACCTTATATTCAATCATATCTCCATCACACTTTTGAGGGGTTAGAGTCACATGGGTAGCACTCTCGATTCTCTTGTTCTTCACCTTCTTTTTTGCCTTAGTCTTTTTGATGCCTTTCTTGGTGATGAGAGGAGGACCATCTAAAACATCTATGACAGTTGGTTCATCATAAGGCTCATCCAATAGATCAATCACCAACGTCTCTCCCGTAACAACAATGATGCAAGAGACATGTGTGGGAGCTCTTCTAGTAGGAATGGCTTTGTAGTAGACCTCTTTGTCAATGTAGGAAAACGAGATTCCCCTACTGGGTGTGTCCATAATCGCACCAGCTGTAGCCATAAACGGTCTTCCAAGAATCAAAGGTGTACTAGATCTTGCACTCATTTCCACAACATGAAAATCAGTAGGAACCAGACAAGCTCCTACTTTAACAAGAAAATCAGGGATTGTACAGTATGGGAGCGAGGTGGAAGAGTTTGCGAATGTAAGAGGCGTCTTAGGAGATAGAATTTTAGCTCCCAATCTCTTTGCAATTGCCCTTGACATGACATTGACGCTAGACCCTGAGTCAACGAGAGACTCTTTGAATTCAACTCCAGTGATAGAGCATGGAACTGAATATTTTCCTGGGTCTTCCTTTTTAGTCAACTGCTTCATTTGAGGTGGTGTACTTCTTGCCTTGATGAAGAGGGTCTTAATCTCTTCCTCAGTCTCTTTGCAATCTCGGAAGTAACCAAGCAGAGGGCGGTTTTCCACCACTTCTTCAAATGAGATGTTATTAGGAACTTTCCTCACCATCTTCTCAAAAGCAAGCAACTTCTCTGCAGTGATGGGGTTTTTGAGATGTCTAGGTGGCAAAGGATATGGCACTTTAGGCTTGTAGACACGTTACTCAATAATCCTTGGTGTTTTTAAAATTTTAAGCTCTATCTGCCGGGGGGGGTGTCGATCGATAGTGCTCATCTGTGTTGTTTATGGCTCAGTCTGAGAGGAGTTTCGACCGATACCAGATTGGTGTCGATCGACAATGGTAGTGGTGTCGCTCGATGAAAGTATATGCACTGGTGTCGATCGACACTGGGTTGTGTCGGTCGACACTGACGTATCAGGTTCAAAATCACCTCTTTTGGTGATTGCATTGACGTTTTCATTGTGTGCATGAACCATCTTTCCCTTGTTAGTTGCTGAAGTCTTAGTTATTTGAGTTTCCAGCATCTTCTGATGAATGTTGAGAGCCTCGATTTTCCCATTCAGATCTGTGTACATGGCATCCATCTTCCCATTAAAATCGACTGTCATCTTCTGCTGTCCCTCAAGAATCTATTCAAGCATGGATTCAACCTTGCTCTCCTAAGTCTTAGGCGGTAGAGTCTGGTAAGATGAACTCCCGTTGGTGCGAGTGTAATCGCTGCTCTGCATCGGTTTCTGGGCAAAGGAATTTGCTCCGAAACCTGAGGCTTGAAATAAGACATGAATCCCCCTTGCTGAGCGTTGTTGGTGAAGGCTAGCTTGTTGTTGAACTGATACCGCTGATTCTGAAAACTAGTACCACCAATGTAATTAACATCCTCTGCTTCAACCTCATCTACAATCTCAACCTTATTAGCAAAGTGTACAGCCTTCTACTGCTTGCCCATCAAAAAGTTGTGCACTGAATCCAGCTTTGCGTGCACCTCAGCAATCTGCAATCCATCAATGTTCCCATTTTGCTTCTTCTGCTTGTAATATGCATTCTTGGTGCTATTGCTAGATGCCAAGTTCTCAATAAGCACATAAGCATTGTCAAGATACCTGGTGTTAAAATTCCAATTACTCGCGGCATCCAGAGCCATCTGATACCTCCAATCGATCCCTCGGAAGAAAATACCCAGCAACTGAACCTGTGTGAACCCGTGATGCGGAAAATCTCTCTGATAAGATCTTAATCGTATCTAAGCAGCCTTAAACGCCTAAGTTGCACCTTGAGAAAACTGGGAGATCTTGTTCCTGAGCTCTTCGGATCTCGCATAATCATAAAAGTTGTTCAGGAACGCGTTCTAAGACTCCTCCCAAGTAGTCAACGGACCAAGATGTAACTGCTTCAGCTAGTAAGCTGCATCCCCACCAAGAGAGTATGGGAAAAGCTTACAGAAGAGAAAATCATAGGACACTCCATTGTACTTGATGCTAGTGACCAAGTCCTTAAACCTCTCAATGTGATCCATAGAGTGTTCATGAGGAAGACCATGAAAAAGATGTTGACCCACAAGAGTGAAGTATGCAGGTTTCAGCTCAAAGTCATTCCTTTGAAACGCAGGAACACGAATCGCTGCTCGATTGGCATAGAATTGTCTAGGCCTGTTGTACTCACCAATCGTCCTACCACGATCAACCACATCATTCCCAACATTCACAACAGCTGGAGGGACAATGATGTTTCCATCTCCATCAAGTCTTTGTCCCCTCTCATTGCACAATTGACCCTCATGGTCTCTCAAAGCTCCAGCATCGTCACGAACCAAAATCACTGGATTGTTCATCTATGCTAGCCTCTTTGTTCTCATTTTTGTTCGTTCCAAAAGTGCTAAGTCCTCGTTGGAAAGATTTACTAGCTGAGTGCTCTTGTTTCTCCTGGTTTCGTAATTAGGCATACACCTGAAACACAAAAGTCAAAGCACGTAAGTAACAAAAATAAAATAAAAATTACGACGAGTATCGACCGATACCAGCTGGGTATTGATCGATACCAACGAACTTAGTCGAAACTCTGATCTAAAATCTAATGGCGAATTTAGAGTCCCGAGAAACGGGGCCAAAATTTGATATTCTCAAATATAATACCCTAAAAGTACTAAAGCAGTATCTGTAGTATTTTAGGGTTCGAACCACAAAGACTCAATAATTCACTCAATAGATTTTATTATTCTAATTAAGCTAATCGAACAAAGTAATGCAGGAAATAAACAGCAGAATATAAAAGTTGTGAAATTCAATGGAGGAAAAACGCTAAGCCTAGGGAAATTCTCCGGTAAATCAGAATTGCATATCAAATAGAATTTTAGGAGGATATTAAGCACTGTTCTTGAACTTGAAACACAATTGTAAAATCAGCCAACCGTCACTGCGAAGATTATCTATGCCTAAACCAAGAATTCCAAATTTGTTTTGCAAATCCTATGAATTCAAACAAGCATTAATGATCAGGTTCAATTGTTCACAAAATGCTAAACCAAATTTCTTTCCGAATAGGTTTTTTGCTCATCTAACACTAGTTCAGGCAATCAATCACACTTTCGTGCCAATCAAACAACCTAAGATCAGATTCTAGGTCATGAAGCTAGAATAAGGAGTAATCACAAGTCTAGATGAAGAACTCTATTGAATTTTCCCTATCAATTCAGATCAACCTAACAATTCATCAAACACCTTTGAATAACCCTAAACCTAACAAGGAATCTACTCAGACATGGTGAATGAAGCAAACATCATGAATAAAATAGATTGCATAAAAGAGTAGAGTAAAGTGTAACGAGGGTTCAAAATCTTCTCTCTCAGGAACAGAGTTTCTGACTTCTCTCTCTCTCTCTCAAAACCCGAATAATGAACAAAATCTAGTCTCCTCTCTAAGAGTGGCTAAATACCCTAAATATAATGCTAAAACACGTTCTGGGCTTAATTGTAAATAATAGAATCTTCTGGACAAGTTGCAGAGTCTTCAAACTTGTAAAATCACGTGTTTTCTTTTTCTGCAGTGGGTGTCGATCGATACTGGGTTGGTGTCGGTCGACACCAGGACTATGTGCTTGCCAGACTGGATTGTCTTCACAAAAACTGGCATAACTTTTGATCGCACCGTTAGACAAACCACTTCTAAATGAAAGCTGATCCATTGATCTGTCTTGTATCCCAATCCAACGGTGAAAATTTATTCAATGGACGCCAAAAAGCTCCAGAATACTCCAAAAGCTCCAATTAAGCTCCAAACGTGATAACACCTGAAAAGACTACAAAAGACTACAAAAACACTAGAAGGACTCTAAAAACAAGACTTATATCATGGCTAAAAATGGGTAAAAACAATGATATATCACTATTAAAGCTCAAGAACTAGTTAACATGAGAACTAGACCTTGTCGTTCCCGATACTCTCAAAATTTTGCACATGAATAACATTATCAAGAAGAGGCCTCACTCAACAAATCAATTTGGGATAGAAATAATGGCTTGGGTTAGGGTAGTGGAACAATTTTCTAAGATGAAAAACGGCCACTCGGGTTAGCAAAGGGTGGTAAAGTGGTAAAAAAACCCCACGTGTGAACCATGAGAATGCATTTTAAGCCCCTAAGCGAGAGAATTAAGTCCATTTAAGGCCAAGTTCATAGAGTTGCTTTGATATTCATGCAAGTTTCCATAAGAGAAAGGATTGAGTTTTGAAAGGTTCAATGGTCTAAGCAAAACAATCAACTATGACCAAACACTTTAAGTTCAATCCTAATGTTTAATTTCTACAAGGCAATATCATCATCATCCCCTATGCATATGCAAATGCAACCTAGATGCTACTAGACTCAATCCTAAAAACAAGAAATGCAATGCAAAACTACATAGATTTTCTTTTTGGTTTTTCAGATTTTTCAAATTTTTTTTATTATTCTCGAAACTTAGCTATTAACAATGCATGACTCAAGAAGTGAAAAATCAAAACAAAACATAACGTTAGTAGCACGTCTCTCCCCCGAACTTAATTCACACCGTCTTAGTGTGAAAATAAACTATAAAAAAAGACTAACCAAAACGCAACACACAACAAAAATAAAAACAAAATGAGACTCATATATACAAAGTGGAGTGGGTATCTCTAGAAGTAGTAAGAGGAGGAGGAATCGCCCAATGAGTAAGACAGGTTGCTCGAACATGGACTCGTGGAGCGCATCTCTTGTCTCTTGGCTTTTCAGGCCTCGTAAGAAGAATGTCGTGATGGCTCAAATGCAACCATGGGTAAGCTCGGCTCAACCCCTAAAGAGCATCTAGATTCGATCTCCATCTCATCGATATCATCTCTTTTGCCAACCAAATCCTCAACCGGCTCATCAACACCTCTATGCTTGGAAGAGCTAGAACCCAAGCCCATGACTTTCTTCTTGAGGCTCTTCACCGTCTTCACGCCTAATGGTCCTATCTTGCCATTTGTTCCATTTTTGAAGAATATGAATGTGATCATGTGCATCGCGAAGTGATCTCTCGCCGATAGGCTCATCATAGGGGTGAAAATGGTACCTCTCGCTTCCATAGAGACCTGGTGGACGTACATCCACGTTCTCTCCTTCCTCTCAACTAGCATTAGTAGTGCTTTGTCTTTTACTCGGCGGAAGATCATTGGCTAGGGGCGGTTGATTCTTTGGGTTGTAGAGAAAAGTATCGCTTGGTTTGAAAATCATGTTGGTCTGAACTCGAAGCGTAGTGATATCGTGGTTCGGGAGTTGTATCTTCTTCTTTCCATCGGGACCAAATGAGTAGAATCGGTACCCATAACTTCTTCCCAAACGCCCTGCTAGAAAATCTGCCCAGTTGAGGTAGGAGGCGTCAATACGTGCAATCCCTACCGAGTCCTTGCTTGAGTCGACTCCACAAGCTTCTAACAAAGGTGTTATGATTCCTCCTACACTTAATTACGGAGTCTTTTCCTGGGTTATCCAACCCCAATCCTTGTATGAGTGGATTTCTATGAGAAGGATGGCACCAAGGCTCGGATTCTCGTGACGATCAACGAAACCTTTCACGCCATTGGTATGTTGGAGAAACAGAATGACCCCCTTTCCCAGAACGTGCATCTCATCAGTGCTTACCGCATTGGTCTCCCTTCTAGCATAGAAAGTGTGAGCTAGAACTTTGTGAGCGTAACGGATGGCCGGGTTCCTAATCTTACTCGCCTTCGTCAACCCCTTTCCACAACTACCATTACCAGTGTGTGCCCAAACCCGAGTATTATATGACGGTACCAAAGAGAAACGGGTGAATGTCCCTTCTTCGAATCCGTAAATGGCGTTGACCTCTTCGATTGTGAGCTTGAATATCTTTCCATCAACTCAAAATGTAATGTGAGCATCGTTTTCCAAATCCTCATTCTTCCCATATTCAAAATAAAGTGTTAACGAGGCAAGGAATTGGAGCTTGGGAGTTTTCTAGGCGGGGTTTTCCAAGAGAAAGAAGTTGCCTAACCTCATACGTTCAAAGGAAGCGCCACATCCTCTAAGATCCCAAGATCATGGAGTAGAGCATGGTCTGTGTACCGTATTGGAAGGAAAGGTATTGATTCAAGCTTGGCTAGCAATGCGACATAAGAAGGTTTCTTTTTTGAAGATGTACTTTTCACGGTTTGTTCGTGGGCGCCTTCTTCTTTGGGGCACTCTTCGTAGATACTTACACTATAGTCTTTCCTTTACTTGAGCTTCACACAAGTTGTGGGACATCTTCCTCACTCTCACTAGATGATTGAGCTACGGCCTTACCTTTGTTTGGAGCGGGCGCAGCTCGATGAGGTCCATGTCGTTCTTTGGTTTTCATCATCTTGATCTACAAAACAACTCAAAAGATTTCAATACGTTTTCAAGTAATCCAAGATGTCATAATAGAGTCCATAAACTTTTTAAGTCCTAGACAACAAAGATCCCAAGCATAAAACCAATCAAAACACCATAAGAGACAAGATATGATCATCAACCTTTTCATTCATCAATTTCAAGCCAAAAACACATGAACCAATATCTAACATTCTCAATGGATACAAAAGAGAGAGTGTAATATTCAAAAGGCCAATAATCTCAAGTTAAATAACATAAATGAAGCGTAATATCAAAAACAAATGAGACACCAAACTCTATTATATCATTTTCAAGCTTTTAACTCATGAAACATGATCAAACACTCTCTAAACATGTTAATCTTCTACATTTAAGCATAGCACACCCAATGTAACACAACACTATAATCTCTCTATTACCCCAAAATTTGCATTTATCCCCAAATCAAGAACCCTAATTCATAAAATTTCAAAATTTCTCTTCTATTTCAACAAGAGAATCACTTATACAAGCAATGTGCATCATTACAGTCCAACCAAATGCAATATCGGATTCTACATAAGTGAAATCGAAGGTTTATTTGAAAAATAGTCAACACTCAAGTGGAGTTCAAGTGAAATCGATTTCATACCTTGGGTTCGGGTGGATAATGACACGAAATTCGGGACTGAAACAGAGATTACACAAAAGAGACAAGAATTTCGAGTTTGAGATCAAATAGTGTTTTTATGCTTTGAAACCTTGAAGAATCGTGAATATGGAGGCTAGGAGGGAGAGAAAATAGATTTTGGTTGAGAAATAGGAGAATAAAACCGGCCAATATGGGCTAAAATCGATTGGTTCATTTAAACTAAACCAAAATCAAACCGGTCAAAGGATTTAGAAGACTTACCTGGGCTCAATCGGGCGGCACCTTACCGATGGGGGACCCCTATTGTTACCATCGACCATCAGCTTCCCGAAACAAAAACCCGGCTATCCTTCTGGAATTTTCTGAAAATTTTGCATCGGCCATCAGCTTCTCGAAACAGAAACTAGATTATCTTTCTGGAATTTTCTGAAAATTTTGCATCGGTCATGAGCTACCCAATTCAGGAACCTGATTGTACCTAACGGCTGACACTTCCCTGATGCAGTAACCCGATCATCCTTCTAGAAATTTCAAGAAAATTTTTGCAACAGTCGTCAGGTGCCTGATGCAATAACCCAATTACCACCAACGGCTGTCGCATTCTTGATGCTGGAAGCCGATTATCCTTCTTGAAATCTTCAAAGATTCGAACGTCAATTCAATGTGCGTGATCAACCCCCTACTACTTAAAACAACCAAGAACACAAGAATTCGCATAAAGAAAAAGTTATATAGAAGGAAACCATGGGATTGCCTCCCAAGCGCGCTTGTTTTACGTCACAAAACTTTGACGGTTCATTGCCCTAGGCGGTTGTAGGATTCGAGAGAGGAACGTGGTCCCTTCCTCTATGAACTCATCAGATAGATAGGGCTTGAGGCGTTTCCCATTCACGGTGAACTCTCCTCCGTTCTTGTTCCAAAGGACTATCGCACCATAAGGTCATACTTCCTTAATCTTGAATGGACCAGACCATCTTCACTTGAGCTTCCCAGGAGACATCTTCAACCAAGAGTTGAACAATAGAACGCTGTCATCAACCTTAAATTCTCTCAGAATGATTTTCTTGTCGTGAAACTCCTTAGTCTTCTCCTTGTAGATCCGTGAGTTCTCATAACCTTCAAGACGGATCTCATCCAACTCATTTAATTGTACCAAGCGCTTCTCCGCGGCTGTCTTGATGTCAAAGTTATAAAGCTTCACCGCCCACATGGCCTTTCCTTTGGCATGAATCACACTTTGAAACAAACTCTTGGGCATCTTTGAACATCTTCGGCCACCAAAATCCCGCTTGTAGCGCTTTAGTAATTGTCTTGAATGTTACAAAGTGACCCCCGTAAGCCGAGCCATGGCAATGCATCAATATACTCGCGACTTCTTCTTCCGATGCACACCTCCTATAAAGTTTGTGCTTGCAAAGTGTGTATAAGTATGGCTCATCCCAATAGAACCTATTCAAATCCTTGAAGAACCTTTTCCTTGCATATCCAACAAGATTAGGAGGAGACTTCCCACATACCAAGAAGTTCACATAATCCGCATACCAAGGCTGTTTCTCAGCAATCCCCATGATCTCTTCTAGTCGCTTACCCATCTTCGATGGTTTCGTTTACGACACAAACCGCCATGAGTTGTTCTTTGGGTAATGAATCATCAATGAGAACATCATCTTCAACTATCAAACGTGAAAAGTGATCCGCGACACCGTTCTCGATACCTTTCTTGTCCTTAATCTCAAGATCAAACTCTTGTAGATGCAAAATCCACCGAGGCAACCTCCGTTTAACATCCTTTTTTGCCAACATATGTCTCAAGGTCGCGTGATCTGTGTGAACACTAACATTTGAACCCACCAAATAGGACCAAAACTTTTCAAATGCAAATACAATGGCTAGGAGCTCCTTCTCCGTGGTTGCATACTTCACTTGAGCATCATCAAGAGTTCTACTTGCATAATAGATCACATGGAGCTTCTTATATTTTCGTTGACCCAAAACCGCTCCTACCGTGAAAACGCTTGCATAGCACATGATCTCAAACGATAGATCTTAATCCGGTGGTTGTACAAAGGGTGTGGTTACCAAAGCGTTCTTGATATCTAGAAACGCTTCTAAACACTCTTGATCAAACTTAAACTCAACCTCTTTGCAAAGTAGCCTAGTTAGAGGTCTAGCTATCTTTGAAAAGTCTTTTATAAACCTCCGGTAGAACCCCGCATGACCCAAAAGGCTTCCAAAATCCTTCACCGAATTCGTAGGCTCCAAACTAACCATCATCTCAACCTTTGCTCTATCAACCTCAATACCTGATTCCAAAATCTTATGCCCAAGGACGATTCTTTCTCTAACCATGAAGTGGCACTTTTCCCTATTGAGCACTAGGTTGGTCTCCTTGCATCTCTTGAGTACCCTACAAAGATTAGAAAGACAACCACCAAACAAAGCACCATACACGGAAAAGTCATCCACAAACACTTCAACCATATCTTCTATTAAGTCCGAGAAAATCAAAATCATGCACCTTTGAAAGGTTGTCCAGTGCATTACATGTCCAAATGGCATCCTTCGATAAGAAAAGGTACCTTAGAGACATGTAAAAGTCGTTTTCTCTTGATCACTAGAATGTATTGGGATTTAAAAGAACCCCAAAGATCCATCTAGGAAACAATAGTATGGGTTATTCGCTAACCGTTCTAGCATTTGATCAATAAAAGGTAGAGGGAAGTGATATTTTCTAGTTGATGCATTAAGTTTGCGATAATCAATACACATCCTATGACCGGTGATAGTTCTAGTAGGTATCAATTCATCTTTTTGTTTTTTACAACCGTTATTCCACCCATCTTTGGGACTACATGAACCAAAGAAATCCAAGTACTATCCGAGATAGGATAGATTATACCCGCATCTAGAAGCATGAGAATCTCTTTCTTAACAACCTCTTTCAAATTAGTGTTTAACCTTCTTTGATGCTCAATAGAAGTCATTGATTCATCTTCTAGATGTATCTTATGCATGCATAAAGATTGAGCAATTCCTTTAATATTGATGTGAGCATGACCAGCAAGGAACCTAAACCAAAGGAGCAGCTTGTACTTGAGCAAAGAGAAGCTACGGAAGAAGCTACAGAGCACAAAGAATCCGAGGAAGATGAAGAAGAGAAAGCTTGCAAATCGCCAATGGCCCCATTACTCGGTCCAAGCAAGCCAAACTTAAGACAACACTACAACACCTTCTCAACACCATCCAGGCCAGTTTAGTGTGTGCTAATCCATCCACATTGGTTGTGATTCAAGCCACCTAAACCTCATCAAGAGAGGTGCCTTGGATTGCACTCTTTTTCCCTCCTCTTAGTTTTGTCCCAATGGGTTTTCTAAGAGAGGTTTTTAATGAGGCAAGCCCTAAGGTACTTTACCAAAGCCTCTTGATGAACCAAGCCCTATTTCATCCTATCTAATCACGTCATTTAAACATTTAAGTTTAAGTTTTAAGGTTTAGTCTCTTTCTTAATGTTTTTGTAATTTCCTGAAATCCTCCTGAAAAAGACAGTCTCAAGGAAAGAGAAGAAGGTGAAAATCTCTGAACATGTCAGTGCTATGATTCAGAGTAGGATTCCAGAAAAGCTACTTGATCCAGGAAGCTTTGTACTAGACTGTTCCATCTCAACTAAAAGGTTCCCTCATTCTCTCTGTGATCTTGGCTCTAGCATTAACCTGATGCCTCTCTCTGTAGCTGAAAGCCTTGGGATGACCGATTTCGTTCCAACAAAGATCTCTCTCATCTTAGCTGATAGATCCAAAAGGTTTCCAGAAGGTGTCTTAGAGAGATGTTCCACTAATGATCGAAGGCTGTATGATTCCCACAGACTTTGTGATTTTGGAATATGTTGACGAACCTCAGGATCCTCGTATTTTGGGAAGACCATTTTTGGCAAAGCTGGTGCCATCATTGATGTGGGAAAGGGACAGATAGAGCTTGATTTGGGTAATAAAGTCATGAGCTTTAACATGAACAAGCTGAGGAGGAGATCTACCATTGATGGACAGACCTTTCTGTAGAGATTTCCATTGATGAGGACCCAAACACAGAGCTTTCAGAAGACATTACTGCTGGTATGTCAAGGTGTTGGATGCTACTGATGAGCTTAAGGATTGGAGTGAGGAGTCTCTTTTCAATACTACTAGGTCGCGGAAGAGGCTCCAATTAATGCCAGACTGCTAGAAAATGATGTCTTTACAGTGGAGGCAAGGATTGCAGAGCTAAACTACAGAAAAAGTGGTGAAATTCGAGTTTCAGACATTGCGTCGGTCGACGCAGCATTATGCCCACCAACTGATTCCAAGCAAAAACCCCCACCTGTCACACACCAGACGCCTCGGAGAAAGCAAAGGTACGCACCTTCTTTTTCCAATTCCAAACCACCTAATGTCATCAATCATATGTTTCCATCTACTTCACACTTGAGCAAGCCGTGAGATTCTCGTCGAGCGCTTGTTGTTTCTTTTGATGACTGTGCAGGAAACGAAGTATCCCACCCAATTTTCCGTCCCACCCTGATGTAATGGATTAGTTTTCATTTGGAAGTGGTTTGAGGCCATTCTAACGGTGCGATCAAAGGTTATGCCAGTTTTCGTGAAGACAGTCCAGTCTGGCGAGCACAGAGTCCTGGTATCACGACGACACCCACCTGGTATCGATCGATACCGACTGCAGGAAAGGAAAACACGTGATTTTACAAGTCTGAAGAGTCTGCAACTTGGCCCAAAGGATCCTATTATTTACAATTAAGCCCAGAACGTGTTTTAGGATTATATTTAGGGTTTTCAGCCACTTTTAGAGGGGAGACTAGTTTTGATCATTATTCTGAATACTTTGAGAGAGATTGGTTCTGGGTTTTGTGGGAGCAATTCTGAACCCTGTTTACTCTTGATTTATTTTATGCAATCTATTTTATTCATGATGTTTGCCTCTATTATCATGTCTGAGTAGATTCCCTGTTAGGATTAAGGTTGCTTAAATGTATTTGATGGATTATTAGTTCTGAATTAATTGTTAGGGAATAATCTATAGAGCTTTTCACCTAGACTTGAGATTAATGCTTATTCTAGCCTCGCGAACTAGAATCTGATGTTAGGCTGTTTGATTGGCACGAAAGTGTGATTGATTGCCTGATCTAGTGTTTGGTGAGCAAAGCCCTATTCGAAAAGAAATTTGGTTTAGGGATTTTGTGAACAATTGAACTTGATCGTTAATGCTTGTTTAAATTCATAGAATTTGCAAAGAAATTTGGAATTCTAGGTTTAGGCATAGATAGTTTTCGCAACGACAGTTGGTTTACTTTACATATGTGTTTCAAGTTTGAGAGCGGAGCTTAATTTATTTTGACAATTGATTTGATTTGATAATTCTGATTTGCCTGCAAGTTTCCCTAAGCCTAGCGTTTTCCTCCACTGAATTACTCCCTGTTTTAATTGTTTTGCTATTCTTAATTTCATCTATTTGGCTTAGCTTAATTCATATTCTAGAATCTATTGAGTGTTATCTTGAGTCCTTGTGGATTGACCCCTAGAATATTACAGCGTCTGCTTAGATACTTTAGGGTATTAAATTTGAGCATATCAGATATGATCCTGAGTAGCATCATGGAGGAGCAGCTTGAACCGGTCATATTGCTGAAAATGAACGTGAAGGAAAGCTTGTAGCTGAGGGAATGCACAATCTATTTGGTACAAAGTTCATCAGGGATGATTACTCAAGTGGGTATGTGACCCATTTGTACTCTTTTTCCTTACCTTTGGTTTTGTCCCAATAGGTTTTCCAAGGAAGGTTTTTAATGAGGCAAGTGGGCTCACATTTCCTCAATCCCATCTTGTTTTAATCATGCCTTTGCCCGTCAACAAATCCAATCATGATCCCAGGCCCAACAACAACATGATTTTCAAGAAGAAGAAGACTAAGGGGCTACTTTCTGAATTCAAACTTCAGATTAAATGCTGCCACCAAGTTCTACATTACCAAAGCACTTCCTCTCTCTCTCTCTCTCTTCTCTTTAATGGACGTTTTTGTGTGTTTTTGTGACCCTTAGGGTTTATGTTTTCTATTTATAACTCTTGTATCTCTTTTCTGAACTTGATCCTGGATTTGGATCACCAAAAATCAATCAAACTCTTTTCTAAAAATCTCAGAATTATCTCTTATGGTCTTAGGATCGATTGTTGTTTCTACAACATCTCTATTGTTCCATCTATCTCTCTTGTGAAGTGTTGCTTGTCTCTCCTAGCCACTATCTACGTTCTACACTCTCAAAACCATAAGTGATTCTGCACACTTCTGTCTCTATCCATCACTCACACCAGCTTCTTTGAGCGAGTCCTAGGGAGATCATATCAAGTGGTATCAGAGCACTCATAGAAGCTTTGGTAATCTCGTTCCTTATCTATCATTTTGTGTTTGTTCATCTTCCCTTGCAGATCTGTTGTATTCAAGTGTTTTGATCTGTGTTTATTTTATGTTCGATTATCTAGTGTGTTGTCTTAGTTTGTTTCAAGTTCTGTCGATTTGTTTCTAGAATTTGCCTCTTCAGTTTTTGTGTGAATTTTGTTTTCGTGAGAACTTGTTACTGTTTTTTGTTTTGTTGTCTCATTCGCAGGTACAAAATGAGTCAAGAAGGTGACAACAACAACAACAACAAACTATTCATCGAAGCTATGATGAAACGTTTTGAGCAGATGATAAGACAACAAGGAGAAGAGCTGCATAAGAGAATTGATCGGCTACAAGAAGGATCTTACTCCGAGGAGAATTCAAGAAAGAAACATCAATCCAGTTCGTAACCAAAGGCAGCCCATACACGATGATGATAATGTTTCTTCTCAAGGCAGTCCAAGGCGTGAAAGAGGAGCAAGGGAACGAACTGATGATGATATGAAAGGCATGAAGCTGAAAGTTAGTCCTTTTCATGGTAAGAATGATCTGGATGCGTACTTGGAATGGGAAAAGAAGATCGAGATGATCTATGAATACCAAGAATATTCAGATCTCAAGATGGTGAAACTAGCTGCAACAGAGTTCTGTGGCTATGCCATCAACTGGTGGGATCAGATCACTACAAGCCGAAAACGCAATAGAGAGCCACCTGTTGATACTTGGAATGAGTTGAAAGCACTCATGAGGAAGCGTTTTGTTCCTAGTCACTATCACAGGGAGCTGCAACAAAAGTTAAGGCGCTTGACTCAAGGAAATAATGGCGTAGAGGCCTATTTCAAGAGATGGAATCTCTAATGATCAAGGCTGCTATTATTGAAGATGATGAAGCAACCATTGCTAGGTTCTTGAATGGGCTAACCGAGATATTCAAGATAGAGTGGAGATGCAAGCTATGCTGATCTAGAGGAGAATACATCACAAATCTATTCTTGTCGAGCAACATATCAAACGAAAGGGATCAAGATCAACTTTTGGAAGTGGTCAACTTCGGCTAGGCCTAGCTATGTCAAAGAAGAAAAGTCTGAAGTCGAGCCTAAGGTGTTTTAAAACCATTCCCTACCAGTTCAGTCTCCAAGGGAAAAATGGAAGCTACAACTACTAGAGCTCGTGAGAACTATTTGCTTCAAGTGTCAAGGAAGAGGACACATTGCTAGTGCATGTCTAACAAGAAGAGTTGATGTGATCCTAATGGAGAGGATCGAACTGCCCTAGGATGAACTTTGTGGAGTTGTGTGTTTTCGGATGGGGATGGCTTGGAGTCTCCGAATGGATAGCTTTTGCAACTCACTCTACGGTTTGGGTATGGTTTTGGATAGGCTTTTGCAAGCAACGGATTGCTTCAAAGGTTGTGGATTGAATGGTCTCACAAGGGTTGCAGAAGGCCCTTGATATTCCGTGGATCGAGTGGTCTCACAAGGATGCGGAAGGCTCTTGATATTCCTCAATCGATTCTCAAGGGTATTACTCACCAAAAAGAATCGAAAGTTTTGTTGATATTACTCATCAACAAGATCTAGAGATTCAGAAAGGTTTTTGATTAAAAGTCTAGATGAGTTCTCAGAGAGTTCAAGAGAGAATATAAGAAGAAAGAAGAGAGAGTCTTGGAACAAGCTCCAAGACACCTCGAAAATGACATAAAATTTAAATAAAGTTTGAATGATAAAAATGGCTCCTCCTCTTCACAATTTCGTGGCTTTGACATCCAAAAGGGGCCATGGGTCTGAATTTATTCAACAAATGGGCTATGGTGAAGTGAAACAATTGCCTCATTAAAAACCTTGTCAAGAAAACTCAATGGGACAAAACTTGACAAGGGAAAAAGAGTACAATTGAATCACTTACCCATTTATTGAATAGTTTGAATCAAAACCATTGTGTTTTGACTCACTTCTTCTCCATACTTGGTAGAGTGATCCGATTGATTCCATATTCCCTTAGGCAATCTTCCAACGGATTGTGTCACGCCAATGCCTTCTTTTATCCTTTGAAACTTAGCTCTCTTGGTTGCCAAAAATCCTCTATTGGCTTCATGTTTCTTGTCAGGTTCAAGCTCTCCTTCCTTGTTGCTACTCAGGATCATATCATCCTTCCCAGTTGAAAAGGATTTGACCAAAAATCCAAAAAATCTGCAAGGAAAAAGACTAAGTTAGGATCATTGAAGTTTAAAATCAGAATGTACTTACCTTGTGAGCTGGGCTTGAAGAATGTTGGAGTTGGTCTGTGCTGATATTGGGGAGTGGTGCAAGTTCTCTAGAGTGCACAAAGGCAGAACGACCATAGCTATCATCTCTTTACCATTTCTTCGTGGACGTTTTGGTTTTTCTCGGATCCGGTTTGCAAGTTATGAGCCAACTTAAAATCTGTGTGTTCAAAACACAAAACACCACGTTTGTTAGTCTTAAAAATATGTATTTTGTCTAGAGAACTTACCTGACCTATCAGTGATTTGATCATTTGGTCGTGTCTTTTGTTCAGCATGCTTCTTCTCGGCGGTAGGTTAGTTTGTCAAAGGTAGTTGAGACTTGTGGTGTGCTAACTGATTTTTGTCTTGATCAATCTCTTCTAAAGGTCCATTTGGTCGGTGAAAATGATCAGCCTGGAGATAAACTGTTGGTTCAACTCCTCTCTCAATCGAACCAAGTAGTTCACATGCTTATAAGAGGATTGATCAATTTGTGAGAAATCGATTGTTAAATTCTTTCTTGCCGGACCAGAAGTTGTGAATCGATCTAGATTTGGCTGAGGTTACTTTTGGTTCTTCTCCTTTGATTCCAGCCTTAGATATCTGCAAAGAAAAAGGTTTCGTACTCGGATTTGAAGCTCCGGTGCATGGTTAGTTGAAATCGCGGGAGTTTGTTTTTAAATCAATCAAAAAGCACTTCTTATTTTCCTTAGAAGAGTTAGGAGTTATACTTACAGCCATTTTACCTTTGTGCTTGAGGAGAAGTTGATCTTGAATAAATTTCGTGTGGTGACATTAGTATCAAGGTGATCTTCTTTCCGTCGTAGTTAAACGAATAGCGATTGTTGAAACCATCATGAGAAACTCTTCGATCAAATTGCCCACGGTCTTCCTAAAAGAATATGACTTGCTTCCATAGGTAGAAACACAACACTTCGTCTTGATACTTGCCAATAGTTATAGGAACCGAAACTGGCTTTTCACCTTCATCTCCTCATTGTTTAGCCATTGAAGACTATAAAGGCTTCGGATGCTCCTTTACGGACATATCCAACTTCTTGACCATTGTTTCACTTGCCACGTTGGTGCAACTTCCTCCGTCTATGATAAGACTACACACCTTTCTTGGACTCTGGCATCGAGAGTGAAACAAGTTCTTCCTTTGCTCGTGCTGTCGGTTTTGATATTCATGTTCAAAGCTCTTTGAATTACTAGGAGCTCTCCTATCTCAGCAACTTCCTCATGCTCCTCAAATTCGTCATAGATGGCTTCTTCCTCTCTTGAATATCTCCATTGTCCATTAAAACCATAATCCTTTGGTTCGGACATTCCTTCGCATAGTGTCCTTTGCCTTGACACTTGAAACATCTCAAATCACGAGCCGTAGACGCTGAAGCTTCGTTTTTACCTTTGTAACTTAGAATAGGGTGCGAAATGTTTAGGCTCGGTCGTGGGCTTGAAAATCTGCTTCTCATCACCTTGGTAGCTCGTTTTAGGAACTGATCCAGCACCATGAGAAAGCCGAGAAGAGACACTTCTTCTTTTAATCTGTTTTTCCACCATAATCGCCTTATGTAACATCTCCTCTATGGTGGCATATGAATTGCATCTCCATACGGTCTTGTAGCTCGCCGGTTCTACCAGCTAGAAACCTTGCCATGGTGGCGTCACTTGTCTCGTCTACGTTTCCTTCAGCATTAGTTTTTCCATTTCTTTGGAAGTAGTCTTCCACTCCTCTATTCCCTTGAGATAGTCCTCTCAAACGTTGGTGAAGCTCTCGGTTGTAGTGAGATGGAACAAATCGTCTTTTCATTAGGTAGATCATTTCTTCCCACGTCTCAACGGGATTCTCTCGGTTGCGCCTCCGATTTGTCACAAGCTGATCCCACAATCAATGGCATAGTCACAAAATTCAGTAGCAGCCAATCTCATTTTCTTTGTGTGGAGAAGCTTTGGCAATCGAATACCAATTCTACTTTCTTTTCCCATTCGAGGAAGGCGTCCGGGTCATTCTTTCCGTAGAACGGGCGGAATTCGTAGCTTCAATCCTCCTAAGTCATTATCATTTATTCTCCTGGCCGGTGGGTGTCTCGGTTGATTTTCTCCGGATGAGCTCCCACGGTCGTAAAAAGGATTGTCGTTTGCATCAATATAGCCTTGGCCGATTCCTTTGATTTCTTTGCCGGTTGCGTGGTAACTTCTTCGACCAACGCTCTGATCAGACCTAATCCCATCAACTGTATTGACGTCTTGTTGTCTCTCTCGTCTTCTAGGTGTGCGTACTTCAAGAGCAGTCATACGGTCACAGCTCTCATGTAGAAGTTGAGTGATGTCGTCGACTTTTTGGTTCATAGTGGACTCACGTTCACGTCTAGGCCTGGAATTCTCAGCTTCACTCTCTTTATCCGACATATTATTCCTCACAAAAGATCAAAAAACTAGTGAGAGTATGCAAGATTGAAGGATAAATCAAGAATAATCAACTAGAACCCGAAATAACTGTTTTGTTTGATCGGACAGATAAAATATCAAATCACGTTCAAAAATTCTGAAATCAATTTTAACAAATACTAGACTCTTCCTAGTTTCCAAATCAGTTGATTTCACAATTTTATCTATCACCATTATTTATGAAAATTCGAGCAAGACGACAGACGAAAAGACAATCAACTAGAACCGAAATGACTGTTTTATTTTGATCGGACAGAATAAAATATCAAATCAAGTTCAAAAATTCTGAAATCAATTTTAACAAATACTATACTCTTCGTAGTTTCCAAATCAGTTGATTTCACAATTTTTATCTATCTCCAATTATTTATGAAAATTCGAGCAAGATGACAGACGAAAAGACACCAATTGTGTGAATTCCAAAAGACAAAAATGAAGCATGAACTGTGAAGGACTTCGAATTAGAAAAAAACAACCTGGTCACAAAGCTTGCTCTGATACCACCTGATGTGATCCTAATGGAGAGGATCGAACTGCCCTAGGATGAACTTTGTGGAGTTTGTGTGTTTCGGATGGGGAATGGCTTGGAGTCTCCGAATGGATAGCTTTTGCGACTCACTCTACGGTTGGGTATGGTTTTGGATAGGCTTTGCAAGCAACGGATTGCTTCAAAGGTTGTGGATTGAATGGGTCTCACAAGGGTTGCGGAAGGCCCTTGATATTCTGTGGATCGAGTGGTCTCACAAGAGATGCGGAAGGCTCTTGATATTCCTCAATCGATTCTCAAGGATAATTACTCACCAAAGAATCGAAAGTTTTTGTTGAATATTACAGATGATATGATCCTGAGTAGCAACAAGGAACGAGAGCTTGAACCTGACAAGAAACATGAAGCCAATAGAGGATTTTTGGCAACCAAGAGAGCTAAGTTTCAAAGGATAAAAGAAGGCATTGGCGCTGACACAATCCGTTGGAAGATTACTTAAGGGAATATGGAATCAATCGATCACTCTACCAAGTATGGAGAAGAAGTGAGTCAAACCCAATGGTTTTGTTCAAACTTTCAATGAAATGGGTAAGTGATTCAATTGTACTCTTTTTCCCTTGTCAAGTTTTGTCCCTTTGGGTTTTCTTGACAAGGTTTTTAATGAGGCAATTGTTTCACTTCACCATAGCCCATTGTTGAATAAATCAGACCCATGGCCCCTTTGGATGTCAAAGCCACGAAATTGTGAAGAGGAGGAGCCATTTTTATATTCAAACTTTATTTAAATTTTATGTCATTTTCGAGGTGTCTTGGAGCTTGTTCCAAGACTCTCTCTTCTTTCTTCTTTATATTCTCTCTTGAACTCTCTTGAGAACTCATCTAGACTTTTAATCAAAAACCTTTTCTGAATCTCTAGATCTTGTTGATGAGTAATATTCAACAAAACTTTCGATTCTTTTGGTGAGTAATACCCTTGAGAATCGATTGAGGAATATCAAGAGCCTTCCGCATCTCTTGTGAGACCACTCGATCCACGAATATCAAGGGCCTTTCGCAACCCTTGTGAGACCATTCAATCCACAACCTTTGAAGCAATCCGTTGCTTGCAAAGCCTATCCAAAACCATACCCAAACCGTAGAGTGAGTCGCAAAACCTACCAATCGGAGACTCCAAGACATTCCCATCCAAACACACAACTCCATAAGTTCATCCTAGGGCAGTTCGATCCTCTCATTAGGATCACATCAAGAGTTCTGATTCTCTTAGACAATGGTGAGTACGAATCAGAAGAGGAAAAGGAGATCTTTGATTCAAATGAAGGACATGAGGAGTATGCTGTTAAAGGAGGCCTTTTAATGATAAATAAAATACTTAACGTGCAAGCTAAGACAGAGGAAGAAGCACAAAGAGAAAATCTGTTTCACACTAGATGTCATGTTCAAGAGAAAGTATGTAGTTTCATAATCGATGGAGAAGCTGCACCAATGTGGCAAGTGAATACATGGTTAACAAGCTTTGGTCTGACCGTGAAGAACATCCAAAGCCAAACAATCTGCATTGGCTTCAATGATGAAGGTGAAATGCTAGTGAATAGTCAAGTAACGATTTCTCTAACCATTGGAAAATACGAAGATGATGTGCTGTTGTGATGTTCTACAACAATGGGAGCAAGTCACATTCTTTTGGAAGACCATGGCAGTATGATAGAAGAGTGACTCATGATGGCTTCTACCAACAAGTACTCTTCCGAGTTCAAAGGCAGAAAACACACTCTAGTTCCAATGACACCATTCGAGATTTATCAAGATCAAAAAAGAAGAAGGGAAAAGAAGCTGAGAGCAACTTATAAGCAATCAAATTTCCTTGCTAAGGCTTGGTAATATCCATCAACTCTTCTTTCTCGATCATTTAGTCATTAATCTGCTTATAGCAAAACCTTGTTGGATTTATCTAAAACTACGCCGGAGCTGCCGAGTGGAAGATCTCTTGTTTTTACAGGATTATAAGAATGACTACTCAAAAGAAAATAAAGAGAACATGCTTCTCAACAAAGGAGATGAATTTGTTCGTTCTAATGAACCTTTAGAAGAGATTAGTCGAGAAAAATCCAGTTTGGACAAATTGATTCATCTGTCCTCTGAACGACTCATCCGAAGTCCTTATTCTTCACCACGAGTTCTTACGTTAAAAGAACATCTAAATGATCAAACCACTACTGGACAAGGTAAGTTCTTTCATTCTAACATGAATCTTTAGACTAATGGTATTGTTCCTTTGTTGTTTAAACATACAGGTTTTGTTTTGCTTCAACAACAACAAATCGAATCCAATGGAGTTCAAGTCGGACAAGAAGGAGAAACTAAGAGAGGAAGCGAGTGTTAAACTTATGGAGTTTAACCATTCTAAACATGTATACACTAGAGAGCACGCCACACTTCAAACTCCAGCACAGCTCACTTCCAAACCGACAATACCAACTTGCAAGGTAAGTATACTCCAAACTCAAGTTCTAATGGTTCTAACTTATCTTTGTTCTTAACAGATGGTCCTGATTTGAGGAAAAATCTTTTTCAACTGGGGGAGGATGATATGATCCTGAGTAGCATCATGGAGGAGCAGCTTGAACCGGATCATATTGCTGAGAATGAACATGAAGGAAAGCTTGTAGCTGAGGGAATGCACAATCTATTTGGTACAAAGTTCATCAAGGATGATTACTCAAGTGGGTATGTGACCCATTTGTACTCTTTTTCCCTTACCTTTGGTTTTGTCCCAATGGGTTTTCCAAGGAAGGTTTTTAATGAGGCAAGTGGGCTCACATTTCCTCAAACCCATATTGTTGTAATCATGCATTTGCCCAACAACAAATCCAATCATGATCTCAGGCCCAACAACAACATGATTTTCAAGAAGAAATAGACTAAGGGGCTAACTTTCTGAGTTCAAACTTCAAATTAAATGATGCCACCATGTTCTACATTACCAAAGCACTTCTCTCTCTCTCTTCTCTTTAATGGACGTTTTTGTGTGTTTTTGTGACCCTTAGGGTTTATGTTTTCTATTTATACTCTTGTATCTCTTTTCTGAACTTGATCCTGGATTTGGATCACCAAAAATCAATCAAACTCTTTTCTTAAAAATCTCTGAATTTTCTCTTATGGTCTTAGGATCGATTGTTGTTTCTACAACATCTCTATTGTTCCATCTATCTCTCTTGTGAACGTGTTGCTTGTCTCTCTAAGCCACTCTCTACGTTCTACACTCTCATAACCAGAAGTGGATTCCGCACACTTCTGTCTCTATCCATCACTCACCCCAGCTTCTTTGAGCGAGTCCTAGGGAGATCATATCACCCTCTATTGTTGGCTTCTTCATGACCTTGTTGATGTCGAATTAGAGAACCATATCACCCAAATGAAGATCTATTCTCCCCCTTCTCACATCGACAATAGCTCCCACGGTTTCTAGAAAAAGTCTCACAAAGATGAGTGGATCCCTTGGCTCTTCGTCCATTTCCAACACAATGAAATCGTTGGCACCTCAAAATTCTCAATCATAACCGACAACTTCTCTAGCATTCCAATCGGGATCCTAACAGACCTATCCGTGAATACCAAAGAGATTATACATTGCTTATATCTCGTGAATCCAAGGCATTTAGCTACCGAGAGAGGCATCAAACTCACACTAGCTCCCAAATCACATAAGCAACGAGCAAAAGAAAGCGGTCCGAAAACAAAAGGTAAAGTGAAGCTACCCGCATCTCCAAGCTTCTTTGGTACTATCTTTCGTTGAATGATATCACTACTTTCATGAGTCAAGACTACCATGCCTTCTAGAGTTTTTGTTATCTCCTTGACAGCATCCTTAAGAAACTTGTTGTATAGAGGAACCAACAAGAATGGCTCTATACTTCTCCATGACTTGTACCTCTTTCATTTGCTTGTCAAAGATGGCTCTTTACTTCTCCATGAGTTGTTTCTTGAAGCAGCCCGAAAATGACACAAACAATGTCTCTTTTGGAGCTAAAATCAGTTCTTTCTCTAGAATCGTCTTTCCTTTACCCTTGTCATTCACCTTCACTACCTCATCAACTTTCTCTTCTTCAATAACCGGTTCATCATCTTCAATCTCGATAACCACCTCTCCCTTTTGCCTCTCAATGTCCTCATTGAGACCCTTAGAAGGAACTTCCCTTGTAAGTAGCTCTTTGTCAATTCTAAGTGTAATAGCATTGATGTACTCTTCCGGGTTAGGCTCAGGTTTCCCCGGTAAAGTTCCTGGTTGTCTACTTGAAGAAGACGCTCCTTGAGCCATTTGGTGATCCATGTGTTTTATCTTCGAGTTGAGAGCATGAAACTTCGCATTCAACTCATTGTAGGAACAATCCACCTTATTATGGATTTCCGCCATGTTTTTCTTCATCTCAATTGCAACATTTGCTTGCCTCGCTAACAATTGTTGAAACACACTTCACACCCTTTATCTCGAAGTCTTGATGAATCTTCCCTTGTGGTGGAGGTTGATACCCTTATTGAACATTAGGAGCGAAGTTAGGCTTGTTGTATCCTCCTTGGTTACCTTGGTATTGGACTCTAGGATCAAATTGTTGTTGTTGAGGATTAGACCCTTGAGCTTGATTAGATGGCACAGAAGGTCTTTGTTGGGCTCCTTGAGGAACTTGAGGCTTGTAGACTTGATCTTGTGGGTTCTCCACATTGTTACTCCTCCAAGAGAAATTTGGGTGATTACAGTAGTTTGGATTGAAGTCCTTGTTGTAACCCCCTTGGTATTTTCCTTGACCACTGATATGTGTATATATTGCATGCATTTAGAGTATATTTTCATTCCTTTTTGTGCACATATAAGTTAGTTTTGTATCATATTGCATTGATTTTATCCTTATTTGGATCATGAGTCTCATCTTAGAGTCCTAGGTGTATATATTTCCATTTGCTTTGTGTTTTCTTCGTTTTTATGTGTTTAGGACTTGGTGATACTTGGATGAACCAATTGGGAGCATGTAGGAGTGAAGTCAAGCCATTGGAGATAGAAAATTCAGAGGAGAAAGTTGATCAAAGGAGACAACAACTTGGAGGAGTCGTATCGAGCCAGGTATCGACCGCATACGGGTCGATACCGCCATACCGAGTCACTTATCGACCTCATACAGGTCGGTAATTCTGAAACCAGAAGATGGTCGATTCCAGAAAGTCATATCGACCTGCATACCGACCAAACACAGGTCGGTATGTGCGTATCGACCGAAGTATCGACCCCATACGGGTCGATAATTCTAGAGACCAAAAACGGACAAATCCAGAGATCTGTACCGACCCACGTATCGACCGCATGCAGGTCGATACTCCATTACCGACCCAGGTATCGACCGTACACGGGTCGATACCGTTGAAATAATTCAAGTTTCTCCTCTTTTGTAGACACTTTTAGACCACTTTTCAGACATATCTCATCTTTTAAAAGAAACAAAAACCTTATTCTCTCTAGTTTTGAGAGTTTGTAATGATCATATCTTGTTAATCTATGGTTTGATTTTAATTTCCTTCTAGAAGATGCTTAATCTTGTCTCTAGCTTCATTTCTATGGTTTTAATTTTGGATTTGAGTTAATATTCATGAGTTGACTTTTTATGTTCTTGAGTAGATTTTGGAATTTGATGTTTGTGTTGTTTTTCTTAGCTTGAATCCTTTTTATTTCATCTTGTAATCATGTTTATGCTTAAAGTTTCTATGTGTTTATGTATTGGATTGATGTCTAGTGAGTAGTCCTTTAAGAATTCTTGGGTATGGTAGACTAGGGTGGTTCTTAGCTTGTTCTTGATGTTTAGGAGCTAGACTCTTTGTATTCTTTACTCATTGAGTGTTCTTAATGCTAGATTGGCCTTGATCAAGTCAGTTTAGAGCTTTAGGGATTTTATCCATCGGGAGATGCTTGATATTATCTCGGAATGAATTCATTGAGTGTTTTTCATACCTTAGCCAACGGGAGTTGATGTTTAAGATGAATTGTGGCTAGTTGGACTCGAGTTTAATGCTTCATTGTCTTTGAATTGCGAACGGGAGTTCTTGTTGATTGTTAGACATTGAAAGGGATCGTTACCACGGGAGTGGATCAATCTTTATTAGTGCTCTTAGGCTAAAAGAATGCAATTTGTTGAATGTTTGAACATCTTGAATAAGTTAGGAGTCATCCAAAGTCGATAATCTTACCCAAGGATTCGTTTGTGTATTATCGTGTTAAATCGAAAATCATACTTTGTACTTGTTTGATTATTTGAGTTTTAAGTCTTTACTGCTAAATTTATGTTATTCGCTTATTGTCATAGTTTTAGTCTTGTTCTGTTTTAGCTTATTTTTATCCTTGCATTTAAATTTCCGCCTTTACTCATTATTAGGTAGTTAAACAATTCACCATACACAAAAACCCCTATCCGCTTAGATTAAACGAGATTCTGTATTCTTGGTGTGTTGTTCTTGTTTCCCTGTGGATTCGATACCCTATACGTGCTATAACGACACACCATTATTGTGGTGTTGTGCACATCGGGTTAATTGGTTTGCTAGAGCGTGAAAAACTCTACCTATCAATTTGGCGCCGCTGCCGGGGAAACTAGCAATAGCCATTGAGATTTGGATTTTGTTTGAGACGAAGCTTCGTTCTAAGAAAATACTAATTTGTAAGCTTTGGTTTCTTTCTTTTTCAGGTGTATGAACTTGAGAAGTCAGGGTCAAGAAATTTTGATTGATATTGTGCAAGATATTGGTCGACTTGAAAGGTTGAATACACGAGCGAGAAGAGAAAGAGAGAGACTTGAGCGATTCCATCGTCTAGAGATGGGTGATAATAATGAGCAAGAAGCTCAAAGAGCACAAAGAGTGATTGGGGCGTTTGATGAACCCCAAGTTCACGGAAACAGAACGGGTATCCAAGCACCAGCCGTTGAGAATAACAATTTTGAGATCAAGGCAAGCTTGATCAACATGGTGCAACGAAACAAGTTTCATGGACAACCCGTTGAGGACCCCCTCGACCACTTGGATCAGTTCGATCAAGTGTGTGGGCTTGTTAAGATAAACGGCATCTCTGAGGATGCGTTTAAGTTGAGGTTATTCCCATTCTCACTCGGGGATAAGGCTAGGCAGTGGGAGAAGAGTTTGCCCAGCGGTTCAATAACAACATGGGACCAATGCAAGAAANTGAAGATGCGTTTAAGTTGAGGTTGTTCCCATTCTCACTCGGGGACAAGGCTAGGCAGTGGGAGAAGAGTTTGCCCAGCGGTTCAATAACGACATGGGACCAATGCAAGAAAGCATTCTTGGCTAAATTCTTTTCGACATCAAGGACAGCTCGACTCCGAAACGAATTTTCGAGCTTCACACAGAAGAACAATGAAAGTTTCAGTGAGGCGTGGGAGAGATTTAAAGGATACACGACTAAGTGCCCTCATCATGGATTCTCGGATGAGTCTCTTTTGAGCACATTGTATAGAGGAGTGGTTCCTAAGATCAGGATGCTCCTAGACACGACAAGTAACGATAACTTCCTCGGAAAGGATGTCGAGGAAGGATTACAGCTGGTAGAAAACTTGGCTCAGAGTGATGGGAACTATGGAGAGGACTACGATAGAGCCTCAAGAGGAGGCGGTGAAAGAGAAGAGCAGAGGAGTAAGAAAATAAAAGTTTTGCACGAAAAGATGGACAAGGTGTTGCAAGGTACTCAAAGGCAAGTTAACTATGTTAGTGAATATGATGGGCAAGAGTGCCAAGAAGTTGGTTTGGGAGATTGTCTTGAAACTCAAGAAGAGATGAATTTCGTGGGAAACCAAGGAAATTATCAAGGCAATTTCAACAAGAGCTATAACCCGAACTTCGGAAATCAACAAGGACAAAGGTATCAACCGAGACCCTTTATTCCGTCTAACCAAAATAACCAAGGAGTGAATCAACAAGGTTTTGTGCCTAAACCACAATACCAAGGGAACCAAGGAGGGTTCCAAAACCAAGCTAATTACCAAGGAAAAGCTCCATTTGTACCAAACTACCAACAAGGGTACAAACCCCAACAACAACCGAGTTCATCTCAACAACCGGATTTCGACATGAAAGGTATGCTCCAACAATTGCTAACGGGGCAAGCAAATAACTCCATCGAGTTAAACAAGAAAATGACTGAAATCCACACCAAGGTGGATTGTTCTTATAACGATCTAAACACCAAGTTCGAAGCTCTATCGTCTAAGATGAAACACTTAGACCAACAAGTAGCTCAAAACACATCTTCAACGAGCCGACAAACGGGACAACTTCCCGGAAAGCCTGAGCCGAATCCCAAGGAATACATAAATGCTATCACATTGAGAAGTGGAAGAGAACTTCCACCAAGAGAAAGAAGTGTTGGCATCGAGAATGGTGAAGAAGAAGTTACCATAGAACTTGACGAAGATGAGTTAGGAGTTGAGAAAATGAAGCTTGGTGATGAGGTTGAGGTAAAGGACAAAGCTAAAAGGGAGACATTGAGTGGTGAGGAACCAAAAACGTCCAAACTTGAGGCTCCAAAAAAATGGACGAATTTGACACAAAAGGAGACTACTTTTGAGCCAAAACCATATGAGCCTAAGCTACCATTTCCGGGACGCTTCAAAAAGCAACTATTGGAGAAGTACAAGGCCATATTTGATAAGCAAATTAATGAGCTACAACTCACAATACCAATTTTGGATGCCTTTTTAATGATGCTCCAATATATCAAGTTCTTGAAGGATGCTATAAGGGAGAAGGCGAAAGAGATGGAAGGGATGGTTATTCTCACTCATGAGTGTAGCGCCATCATTCAAAATAAGGTCATCACGAAGAAATTAGAAGATCCGGGTAGCTTCACGTTACCGTGTTCTTTGGGACCATTGTCGTTTGAGAGATGCTTATGTGATCTTGGAGCTAGTGTAAGCCTAATGCCGCTTTCGGTATCAAAATGTCTCGGGTTCAAAAAGTATAAGCGATGTCGCATCTCCTTAGTGTTAGCCGATCGTTCAGTTAAGTTTCCTGTTGGGATGCTTGAGAACTTACCGATAATGATTGGAAACTTTGAAGTGCCAACCGACTTCATCTTCTTAGAGATGGACGAAGAACCTAAAGATCCTCTTATCTTTGGGAGGCCCTTTTTGGCTACGGCTGGAGCCATCATTGATGTAAGGAGAGGAAAGATAGACTTGCACTTGGGAAGAGATATCGTGCTTAAGTTTGACATTAATGAGGTAATGAAAAGACCAACCATTGACAACCAAACATTTTGGATCGAAACAATGGATGAGCTAGCGGATAAGCTTTTAGAAGAGTTAGCTCTAGAGGATTCTCTTCAAGTAGCACTTACTTGTAAGAAAGGAAATCATGGGTTTCTTGATGAGGAGAGCATCATCTATGAGAGAATGCTTGATGCAAGAAAGAAGAGAGACGACGATGTGGTAATTTTGGAGTTGAACAGAATCGATGGCGAAGTGATTCATGAAGAAACCAAAAACGTCCAAACAAGTGAAGCTAGATATGGTGAGACTAGCTTGGATGGAGATTGGAGTGAACTAAAAGCTCCAAAGGTAGAGCTCAAACCTTTGCCAATCGGTTTAAGGTACGCCTTTCTTGGTCCCAACTCTACATATCCTGTCATTGTAAATGATGCACTTGAACATACTGAAGTTTTCAAACTTTTAAATGAATTGCGGAAGTATCGAAAAGCAATTGGTTATTCTTTGGAAGATATTAAAGGTATTTCCCCAAATCTTTGCATGCATAGGATTTATCTAGAAGATGAATCAATGACATCAATTGAACACCAACGGAGGCTAAATCCAAATTTAAAAGATGTCGTTAAAAAAGAGATTCTTAAGCTCTTAGATGCTGGGATTATCTATCCTATCTCGGATAGTACATGGATATCTCCAGTGCATGTAGTTCCTAAAAAGGGCGGGATAACCGTGATTAAAACCGAAAATGATGAATTGATCCCATCTAGAACAATTACAGGTCATCGCATGTGCATTGACTACCGTAAATTGAATTCATCGACTAGAAAGGATCATTTCCCATTGCCCTTTATTGACCAAATGCTAGAGAGGCTTGCAAACTATTCATTTTATTGTTTTCTTGATGGGTACTCGGGATTCTTCCAAATCCCCATACATCCGAACGATCAAGAAAAGACAACGTTTACATGTCCCTATGGAACCTTCGCCTATCGAAGAATGCCGTTTGGACTATGTAATGCACCGGCTACGTTTCAGCGGTGTATGATGTCAATATTTTCTGATCTAATTGAGGATGTTGTGGATTTCTCTGTGTACGGAGATTCGTTTGCCTCTTGTCTCTCTAATTTGTGCAGGGTGCTAAAGCGTTGTGAGAAGACCAACCTTGTGTTAAATTGGGAAAAATGTCACTTCATGGTTAAAGATGGTGTTGTACTTGGTCATAGGATCTCCAAAGATGGAATTGAAGTTGACAAGGCTAAAGTTGAGGTGATGATGAGTCTTCAACCACCCAAAACGGTGAAGGATATTCGGAGTTTCTTAGGACATGCTGGATTTTATAGGAGGTTTATCAAAGACTTCTCTAAGATTGCAAGGCCTCTCACTAGGCTCTTATGCAAAGAAATCGAATTCAATTTTGATGATAAATGCCATGCGGCATTTTTGGAGATAAAAACAGCTCTTGTGAGTGCTCCTATAGTCAAAGCCCCGGATTGGAACCTTCCCTTTGAAATAATGTGTGACGCAAGTGATTTTGCAGTTGGAGCAGTTTTGGGTCAACGAAATGATAATAAGCTACATGTCATCTACTACGCAAGTAGGACGATGATTGATGCTCAAATGAATTATGCTACGACGGAAAAAGAACTCTTAGCAATAGTCTTTGCTTTTGAGAAGTTCCGCTCTTACTTGGTCGGATCAAAAGTGATTGTATATACGGATCATTCCGCTTTGAGGCATTTGCTAGCCAAGAAAGACGCAAAGCCGAGACTGCTTCGGTGGATATTACTTCTCCAAGAGTTCGACTTGGAAATTAAAGACAAGAAAGGGATCGAGAATGGTGTTGCCGATCACTTGTCAAGAATGAGAGTTGAAAACATTGTACCAATGAATGACTCTCTCCTCGAAGAACAGATAATGATGGTTACTATGTTTGAGAGAATAGAAAAAAACAGGGAAGAAAATTGAAGAAGTCAACGAGATTCGAGAGAAAGAACCTTGGTATGCTGACATCGTAAACTACTTAGCATGTGGGAAGGAATCCCCTAAGCTAGACGGTTACCAAAAGAAAAAGTTCTTCAAAGACATCAACCGATTCTATTGGGATGAACCATATCTCTACACATTATGCAAAGACAATCTCTACAGGAGGTGTATCTCGGAAGAAGAGATTGATGGCCTTTTGATGCATTGCCATGGTTCAGCATACGGTGGCCACTTTTCCACATTCAAAACAGCCAATAAGGTTCTTCAAGCGGGTTTTTGGTGGCCTACGATGTTCAAGGACGCTAACGATTTCTTATCAAAATGTGACTCTTGCCAGAGGAAAGGAAACATCAGTAGAAGAAACTAAATTCCACAAAACCCGATATTCGAGGTGGAAATATTTGATGTTTGGGGGATTGACTTCATGGGACCATTCCCGTCCTCCTATGGGAACAAATATATTTTGGTGGCAGTTGATTACGTGTCAAAATGGGTCGAGGCAGTTGCAAGCCCGACGAATGATGCAAAGGTCGTGGTGAAAATGTTTAAGAGTACTATTTTCCCGAGGTTTGGTGTTCCCAGAGTTGTAGTTAGTGACGGTGGATCACATTTCATCAATAAGGTGTTTGAAAGCTTACTAAAGAAACATGGGGTCAAACACAAAGTCGCTACTCCGTACCATCCCCAAACTAGCGGCCAAGTCGAAATCTCAAACAGAGAGATAAAGTCCATTTTGGAGAAAACCGTGGGGATCACACTAAAAGATTGGGCAAATAAGTTTGATGACGCTCTATGGGCTTATCGGACTGCCTATAAAACGCCAATCAGTACAACTCTGTTTAACCTTCTGTACGGGAAATCATGTCATCTCCCGGTTGAACTGGAGTACAAAGCAATGTGGGCAGTTAAACTTCTGAACTTTGACATAAAAACGGCCACAGAGAAACGCTTCATTCAATTGAGTGAGCTTGACGAGATTCGCCTTGAGGCGTATGAAAGCTCAAAGATCTATAAAGAGAAAACGAAAGCGTTTCACGACAAAAAGATTATCAAGAGGGATTTCAAGGTTGGAGACAACGTCCTGTTGTTTAACTCCAGGTTGAAACTGTTTCCTGGGAAGCTCAAATCCCGATGGTCTGGACCGTTTAAAATTGCTCAAGTGATGCCATATGGAGCAATTGTTCTGATGGGTAAAAGTGGGGAAGAGTTTACAGTAAATGGGCAGCGTCTGAAACCGTATTTGGGAGAAGAGATAGACGAAGAAGGTACCACGGCTTTCTTCTCGGATCCCCAACAACCCTAAAAACCAAAAAGAGGACGTCAAGCTTAGTGACGTAAAACAAGCGCGCTTGGGAGGCATACCCATGGTATCATTGTACATAATTTGTTTTAAATCTTATGTAACATATTTTGTGTGTTGTATGATGTTTTACATGAATAGGTGGGTTCGGAATAAGGGAGACCATCGTTAGGAAGAAATTTTTCAGAAAAAAGGGGGGGACCGTATCGACCGAGGTATCGACCGCATACGGGTCGATACCGACATACCGATCCACTTATCGACCAAACACAGGTCGGTAATTCTGGAAATCGGAAAACTGAAAAAATCCAGAGATCTGTATCGACCCACGTACCGACCAAACACAGGTCGGTATGTGCGTATCGACCGAGGTATCGACCCCATACGGGTCGGTAATTCTGGAAACTGAAAACAGAAAAAATCCAGAGATCTGTATCGACCGACGTACCGACCAAACACAGGTCGATACCGACGTATCGACCGGCATATCGACCGCAAACGGCTCGATACCGACCCAGGTAAGTGAAAATTTTTTGCTTTTAAATCGTGGTTTGACCGGTCCACCCTCTTCCTTATCTCTTTTAAAATCGATCTCTCCCTCTCTCTCACATTCATTCACGATTTTACTCCTTTAAAAACACAAAAACACACACATCTCTCTCAATTCTCAACCAATTTCTACGATTTTTTATTTCCCAAACTCGAAAATCTTGTCTCCATCAAGATTTACTATCCTCATCTTCGATCCCTTGACGTTACCCATTTAAAATCCAAGGTATAAACTCGATTTCTATTCTCTTTAATTTAACTTTACACATCCGATTTTGGTTATGGGAAACTCGATTAAACACTTGCTTGAACATTAGTAATACCCATTGATGCTTTAATCGAATCCCTAAGTTGAAATTGATGAGAAACATGAAAAATTTTGAATTTTGGTTAAGTTATGGTTCTTGAGAATATGGAAATCGAAAATTTGGGGGAAACATGATATGTGTGGTTTCATGAGATTGAATTGAGTCCCTTATGCTTACTTGTAGAAGACTAGCAAGTTTGGAGATTATTTGATCTTAAATGTTGTGTTTTGAACTTGGTAGAGTGGTGAATTGGTGGTTTTGAGTTGAAATGGTTGTGACTTATGCTTTGTTGATGTTGTTAAACTTGATGAATGTAGCTCCTTGTTTCTTACAAACATTCATTTCATTCTCTTGAGATTGCATAGCCACATTTCACATGTTAAATGCTTGAATTTGATGATTGATGAGCTATATGGGAATTTTCAAGATCATAGACAATATCAATTTGAATATGTTAAGAGTAATATGACTTGGTAACTTCCTATTGTAAGTTTCTATTGTAGGTACTAATGACACCACGAAAGAAGAAGAATACACAAACATTAGCCCAAGCGGTAGCGGCTAAGAAAAAGGGAAAGAAAGTTGTCATCGAAGAAAGCGACAGCGAGAATGAACATGAGGTTGAAATGGAGAATGAAAGTGAAGATGAAATCCCTATAAGCCCGAAAGGAAAGGGCAAGAAGGTAGATTCAAAAGGAGGAAAAGCTACAAAGAGTGAAGCGGAAAAAGGAAATAAGGCAAAACCAAAGAGAAAAGCGGGAACCTATGCCGAATACCTTAAGAAATTCCGGTATATTCCCTTCGAGCAAACAAGGTACCTCGATCAAACTTTGCTCGAGGAAATGGGATTGTATGAGGATGTGATGACACTCTTCAGAAACATGGGGTTGGAGCGGTTTGTACTAATGAAGTAGTATGCCTACGTTGAGGAAACTCTACAATTCCTCATCTCGCTCAAATACAAAATCAACAAAGGTTCGAGAGAAGAAGTAGACCAAGACCCAGGAGAGATCGAATTCAAGGTAAAAGGCATTCAATATGTTGTGAAGCTGAGAGACCTCTAGAGGGTGTATGGTTTCAGAGGAGGATACTTTAACTTGATGCACTACAATCAACATCAAGCTGCTCGTTTATGGGCGATGATTGGGAACGGACGATTCAATGGAGCTAAAACTAGAGCAGCCAACATGAGAAATCCAGCTATCCGGTACGTCCACAAGGTACTCTCAAACACCATGTTCGCTAGAAAGGAGAGTAGCGTCATAAAACAAGATGATATGTCGTTTATGATAATGGGATTGAAGCCAATCCTCAGAACCTTCGAAGATGGAACAGAGATACAAGATCCTGGACATGACGTAGATATTTCCATGCTTTTTGTGAGGACTTTGTTAGACTACCGTTCTACCACTTGGAAGTCTAAGAGCACAACAGTGTTGAAATTTGGAGGTATGATCACTCCTTTGCTTAAATTCTGTGGAGTAGAGTTGAGAGATGTGAGGGTTAAGCTGCCAACCATTGACACCGTTTACCTCACAAACGCAAAGTACCTCAAAGGCTACATAGGAAGCCGAGTAGCTTATGGATTTGATCTCAGCTACGGAAAACCTCAGAAAATTTTGTTGCCATGTCCTGAGGCAACGACACTTCAAATGAGGGAGAACCTCCTCTTTACACCTAGTGAAAACCTGCTCTATAACCCAGAAAGGGATGGTCATCTTCGGTTTATTCAAGGGAAAGAATTAGGGCGTCAGAGAGTTCAAGGGAGGACACAACCGGTACCCCCGAGAGAAGCGTCTCCACCCCCCGTTACCTCCAAACCAAAGGGTAGCAAAAGGTACCAATTTCAACCCTTTGATGATCCAATTGCTAATAAAGCTCTTGATGAAGCACATAGGAACACCGAGCGTCTACAAAAGTGGAACAAATGGCAAGATAGAGCCATAATAGGTTTAGTAGCGACGGTGAAGAAACTGAAGAAATCGGTGAAGAAGCTAAAGGAAAAGTTCCAAGTTTCTAGCTCATCAAGTGAGGAGGATAACGAAGAAATAGCTGAGGATTCCGGAGACGAACCGAACGAAGAGGTGGACGCCGAAGACCCAACTCGCCACTCATTCGCTGGAGCATTTGACACTCCAATGGATGTCCACGACCCACCACGTGCATCTTCACATGAGCGTAAAAATCGTAAAAGGAGAGCCACTAGATCACCTTCAACCAGTGGTTCTAGCAACCCTCCACTCACCATGGAGTTCTCATCATCATCATACTCCAACCAATTCTAGGTATCACCTCAGTTAGTCTAAGTCCTATTTTTCTTTAGTTTGGGATTGTAGTAGAGTACTATTTGTTGCTTTTGGTATTTTTTTTATTTTAGTGTGTGTGATACATTTTTATTTCTTTATTTTGTTTATCTATTTTGGATTTCTCATAATTTTCATACATTGCATTTTAATCATGCATAAAAAAAAAAGAGTTTCATTTGCATTAAGGGGATAATAAATACAATACCATACATAAGTTTGACCTTATGATTAGATTCAAAACCCTTTCTCAAAGTTAAGCGTTGCACTAGTCGATTTCGAAAACTCGGTAAAACTTTCAAAGATTTACACAAAAGTTTTCAAACAACTCTATGAATTTGGACTTAAATGAATTTAATTTTATTACTCATGGCTTTTCTATGCATTCTCATGATTAAACATCCGGACTTTATACTTAACTTGTCGCCAATCTCTTGCATCCGGATGTGTCCATTTCCCCAAAAACCCTTATCCATCTCTTCTAGCTCCATCATGAACTAGTGTGTGAGGTCTCTAGGCATGTGCAAAATCTTGAGAGTATCGGGAACGACATCGGTAAGTTCTCATTGAGTCTAGAACCTATATGAAATTATTAGATGGGTTAGTCTTGATTTGTGAAATGGGGGGAGAAGTGCAAAAAGGTTTGGGTATCATATGAACTCTAGGATTGAACTCACTCAAAAAAAGGCTTGGCTAAGCATAAATTTTTTTTTTTTTTCAAAAGAGTCATAGCAAGATTCAATATCCTAAGAGTTTACAAAGAATTGTGATGATTGTGGTTGAAGCTTAATTATAAATTTGGGTTGTTAAAAGCATTCGGTAATTGAGTTTCTCAAAGAGGAAAAGAGATTGGGATTTGATTAGATCAATGGTAGTTTACTGTTGTATGCATAAATTGTTTCCTTTCTTAGATAAATTTTTCATAATGCCTAATGTTGTTATACCTTTGAGAGTAAACCACTAAAAACCCAAAAACCGCATTTTCATCGTGTTACTTATCTTTGATACCAAACCGATTGAGAGTGATAGATTATTCATGAGTAATACCACACTTCAATGTTTAATTAATGTTAAAGAGTTGTTTGGAGCTGAATGTGATGTTTTCATGTTATATACGGAGAGTACGAGGAACTAAAAATTTTGATTTGTGCAACATTTAACTTTCTTAAAGGACTTTGCATTTCATCCTTTGCTCAAACTTTTTGGTTATGAATCCCCAAGCATTCATTCACTCCCATTCATTCTTATCATTGTTTGCTTGAGGACAAGCAAAAGGCAAGTTCGGGGGTGTTGATATGTGTATATATTGCATGCATTTAGAGTATATTTTCATTCCTTTTTGTGCACATATAAGTTAGTTTTGTATCATATTGCATTGATTTTATCCTTATTTGGATCATGAGTCTCATCTTAGAGTCCTAGGTGTATATATTTCCATTTGCCTTGTGTTTTCTTCGTTTTTATGTGTTTAGGACTTGGTGATACTTGGATGAACCAATTGGGAGCATGTAGGAGTGAAGTCAAGCCATTGGAGATGGAAAATTCAGAGGAGAAAGCTGATCAAAGGAGACAACAACTCGGAGGAGTCGTATCGAGCCAGGTATCGACCGCATACGGGTCGATACCGCCATACCGAGTCACTTATCGACCTCATACAGGTCGGTAATTCTGAAACCAGAAGATGGTCGATTCCAGAAAGTCATATTGACCCGCATACCGACCAAACACAGGTCGGTATGTGCGTATCCACCGAAGTATCGACCCCATACGGGTCGATAATTCTAGAGACCAAAAATGGACAAATCCAGAGATCTGTACCGACCCACGTATCGACCGCATGCAGGTCGATACTCCATTACCGACCCAGGTATCGACCGTACACGGGTCGATACCGTTGAAATAATTCGAGTTTCTCCTCTTTTGTAGACACTTTTAGACCACTTTTCAGACATATCTCATCTTTTAAAAGAAACAAAAACCTTATTCTCTCTAGTTTTGAGAGTTTGTAATGATCATATCTTGTTAATCTATGGTTTGATTTTAATTTCCTTCTAGATTATGCTTAATCTTGTCTCTAGCTTCATTTCTATGGTTTTAATTTTGGATTTGAGTTAATATTCATGAGTTGACTTTTTATGTTCTTGAGTAGATTTTGGAATTTGATGTTTGTGTTGTTTTTCTTAGCTTGAATCCTTCTTATTTCATCTTGTAATCATGTTTATGCTTAAAGTTTCTATGTGTTTATGTATTGGATTGATGTCTAGTGAGTAGTCCTTTAAGAATTCTTGGGTATGGTAGATTAGGGTGGTTCTTAGCTTGTTCTTGATGTTTAGGAGCTAGACTCTTTGTATTATTTACTCATTGAGTGTTCTTAATGCTATATTGGCCTTGATCAAGTCAGTTTAGAGCTTTAGGGATTTTATCCATCGGGAGATGCTTGATATTATCTCGGAATGAATTCATTGAGTGTTTTTCATACCTTAGCCAACGGGAGTTGATGTTTAAGATGAATTGTGGCTAGTTGGACTCGAGTTTAATGCTTCATTGTCTTTGAATTGCGAACGGGAGTTCTTGTTGATTGTTAGACATTGAAAGGGATCGTTACCACGGGAGTGGATCAATCTTTATTAGTGCTCTTAGGCTAAAAGAATGCAATTTGTTGAATGTTTGAACATCTTGAATAAGTTAGGAGTCATCCAAAGTCGATAACCTTACCCAAGGATTCGTTTGTGTATTATCGTGTTAAATCGAAAATCATACTTTGTACTTGTTTGATTATTTGAGTTTTAAGTCTTTACTGCTAAATTTATGTTATTCGCTTATTGTCATAGTTTTAGTCTTGTTCTGTTTTAGCTTATTTTTATCCTTGCATTTAAATTTCCGCCTTTACTCATTATTAGGTAGTTAAACAATTCACCATACACAAAAACCCCTATCCGCTTAGATTAAACGAGATTATGTATTCTTGGTGTGTTGTTCTTGTTTCCCTGTGGATTCGATACCCTACGTGCTATAACGACACGCCATTATTGTGGTGTTGTGCACATCGGGTTAATTGGTGTGCTAGAGCGTGAAAAACTCTACCTATCAATTTGGACCCACAAAATTCATCTCTTCTTGCCCTTCAACATTCTCTTCAAAACCAATCTCTTGAAAACCTTGGTTCCCCTCACAATCCCCTACAAAGTTGATTGACCTTTGTGTAACTTGTAGAACTTTATCCATCTTCTCATATAAGGATTTGATCTCCCTACCGCGTTGCTCATCACTCTCACCACTTTCCCGTGGAGCACGGTCATAATCCTCACTGTAGTTTCCATCACTTTGCACTAGATTCTCAACCAAGGACATCCCTTCTTCTACATTTTTCCCAAGAAGTTTTCGTTGCTTGTCGTGTCAAGTAGCATTCAGAACTTAGGAAGGCTTCCTCTATATAGAGTGCTTAGGAGTGATGCGTTAGAGAATCCATGATGAGGGCACTTAGTAGTGTAGCCCTTAAACTGCTCCCAAGCTTCGCTAAAACTTTACTCGTTCTTTTGTGTGATGTTTGAGATCTCATTCCTTAACTTGGCGGTTCTTGATATGGAGAAGAACTTGGCTAAGAAGGCCTTTATAAACTCATCCCAAGAGTTGATTGTGTCACTTGGAATATTCTTCTCCCATTGATGTGCCTTATCCCCAAGAGAGAATGGGAATAAGCGGAGCTTGAAAGCGTCTTCCAAAACGCCATTTATCTTCACCGTGCTACAACATATCAAATTGGTCTAGATGGTCCAATGGGTCCTCCATTGGTAGACCGTGGAACTTTGAGCCTTGCACCATGTTGACTAGGCTTGCCTTGTTCTCAAAATTGTTATTCCCAACAGGCGGAGGCCTACTACCATTGTTGTTCTCATGCACATTCGGTGCATCATAAGCTCTAATTACTCTAACGGGTCTAAGTCCATGGTCAAAAACTTGCTCAATGTCATCTCCTTGACCGTGTTGATTGTGGTCTTGGTTCCCACCACCAACATGTGGATCTTGGTTCATCATACCCAACTGCTCTAGATGTTCTAACCATTCTCTTTTCTGTCTTGCTCTAGCGTTTTCTCTTTCCAACCGGCGAATGCCAACCACAAAATCGACTAAGTTAGCTTGACCACGGCTTTGCAAGTTTATACAGCTAGAATCAAAGAGAAAACCAATGCAAGACGATCAAATATCAAAGAAAGTAAAGACATAGTCTCAAGTAGATTCCAAATCCTAATGGCTAATTGCAATTCCCTGGCAACGGCGCCAAAAACTTGATAGAGAAATAATTCAAACAGAAGTTTTAATATTTATTTCCAAATCACCCAAGTGCAAGTAAAACATTGTAGTAATTTAGATGTAAAACCACAAGAAATAGAATCAACGCAATAGGAATACAAGTTTCTACTTAATTTAAGTAATTAACAATTGAGGGGTTTAATTTTACAACCTAAGTAATTCAAATAAAAGAACTAAGACGTAAGTTAAACAAGCTAGAACTAAGCAAGGGTAATAAACAAAACAATCAAAAGACTAGAAAAATGCAACCCTTAAAGACTAACCAAATTCAAACAAGCAAGGCGGGAAATAACTAATCAAAACTATACGTTTCTTAAGCAACAATTAAACAAGCAAATCTTTGGGTAAAGTAATTGATTAAGGCAAATTCAAACTAATCCATGGCAATTATTCAACCTACCAATGCTAATCCTTTGGTCTTAGAACACTAAGCTAGACTAATCTATTTCCATAGCACTAGTCCCTATACTAATCAAGTAATTAACAAAGATACTCATCCGTAATCACAAGACTAATATGCATTGATAACAAGTCTAACTAACTACTTAGCACCCTAATCATCTATTCCCATAGGCTAGGCACACTGAGAATTCATTAAGTTCATTCAAGCTTTTTCACAAACACTTTCCAGACTTGAAATTACTATGATCTAGACTAACTTGATCAAGGCTAATCTAGCAATAAGAACACCTAATGAACAAGGATATTTAACAATCTAAACCTTAAGCATCATGAATCAACCTAAACCTACCCTAATCTACCATACCCAAAGATCTTAATGGTACTACTCACTAATCATGACATAAACACTAAGATCTTCAAAGATTAAGTGCTTAATCATGATGAGGATTGAAATACTTAAAGAAATTCAAGATGAAAAGAAGGGAAATTTGCATTAAACTTAAGAGATCATTACAAAGTTCTTAAAGTGTCTAAGAGAGTTCTCTAAAACAAAGCCTCCTCCTAAACAAATTAGGTAATGTTGCTTATATAGTAAAGAGGAGCCAACTGGGTCAACCCGGGACAAACCGGGTTTTGACCTGGTTTTCTTCATATTTTGTAGATAATCATCAGGCGCCAGGAACCCGATGCAGATGACTGATTGTCATCATCGAGCGGCAAAATCCCTATGCAGATGCCCGATAGTCCTTCTGGAAACTTGGCTCCAATTTCTGAAGATGTGATCGGTCGGTAGAAACTCGATGTAGATGCCCAATGCAAGCTATCCGTCCCCTCAACTTGCCTTCTTTTCATTCTCGAGCTTTCCCGTATCTCCAAATACTTCGTAGAAGTATCCAAACTCCAAAATACCTAATAAGAGAGACACAAAAACATATGCAAATGGAAGGAAACTAACCTAAATTCCTAAAGTGCACGACCATAAAAAAGTAGGACCAAAACTAATGCAAAAATGTCAAAACTAACTAAGAAATGAAACTAAAGCTAGAGAAAACATCCTAAAAACAATGCAAATCCTATGAATATCAGTAGGAGTCAAAGCAATGAGTAACTCAAAATATGGTGATGAGGAGGTAGGAGTCGTTAATGAAGCGGCGGAAGAGATAAACTTAATTGAAAAGGAAAATGATAAGGAAGAAGAACATATTGGCGGAGAGGATGAAGAAAAGGAAGAAGAAAATTGTGGTGTAAATGAAGAAGTTGTGGAGGTAGGAGATGATGATGGTGGTAGAAGTCCAGCACAAAGAGCATCTGACGCGTTGAGAATGATGGAATGGTCCAACAAGTACAGGTGACGATAATTTGTTTCTGAATTTGGCATAACTGGAACAAGTAATTAAGAATGCTACGAAGTGTCTGAATTTGCAGGAATCTAAAGAGAATGATGGGACTGCTGGTAATGATGAAGGAAAGGCAACTGAAGAAGAAACAACTAATGTGGGGTAGAAGAGATGATGTTCCAGATGATGGTGGTGAAACTAACTCAAATATATATAGTCCCTATTAGATGTATTGAGAATATTTTTTATGGTCCAAATAGTACAGTTGAAGTTTATTTTGTGTGATTGGTACAATTGTTGATAACTGGAACAACTAAGTATGTATGTTAATAATTTGTGTATGAATTTTCAGGAAACATATGATGATGACGATTCCCAACCAATACAGCCAGAGAAGTTGTTCTTTGGTCCAAGCTCGTACACAAGGCATGTAAGCTAGCAACTAATTGTAAAGTGAAGCATATAGTGGAATACATAGAGCAGTTTCTAGGAGAATTGAAATTGTTCCAAAAGCATTCTCAATTTAAGCATATATTCCACATACCTAAGGACCCAAACCACATGACTCAAGGCATGTGGATGCTTATGCTTCGCACAGCTTGTACATAGATGGAAAAAGAGTGCTGGTTTGTTGTCAATGGAGTCCCTATGAGGTATTCCATGAGAGAGCATGTGCTGTTAACTGGATTTAGCTGGCATGATTATCCCAATAATTATACGGAGACAAAAAAGATGGAATCGAAGTTTCCCAAAATATGTTTGGAAAGGAGAAGGAAATAGAAATCAAAGATGTTGAAGAGAAGCTGGAGAAAATGAAGAGAAAGGGTTCTTCAGAGAGGAAGAATCTGCTTATCTTGTATTTCTTATGCATGGTAGTGAAGGCAAACTCAAAAGCTGATGGAAACATTGATCAATTCCTTCTTAATATTGTTGATGATATTTATGTTTCTGAGACATTTCTCTGGGGGCGGTATACATTTGATGAATGCATGCTAGGGATCCGGAGCATGATGAAGAACCTGAATATTAACGATTATAAGTATTAAAGTAATAGTTTTATGGATTGACTCATTAATATATTGTTTCTATATGTGTAGATTATGGCATTTGAATGTATCCCACAGCTTGGTAGCAAATTTCGAGAAGTTTTGCTCGCAGAGAAAGAGTGTCCAAGGATGTGCAAACACATATTCAAAGAAAGCATCATGAAAGGTTTTCCATTTGAAGACATTAATGATGCGTTTGGAAGCACTAAGGTAATAGTTTGTGAAACTGTGTAGACTATAATTGTATTTGTTTGCATTTTGAATTTGATTTAAAAATAATTGATATTGTCAGGATACCAGTATCATATTGGAACCAGACAATGAGGAGAAAGCTATATTGGCGCGAATCATAGACAACGAGATTGATGAGCGATATGTTACATTGATCATGTTGTTGGTTCTTGGAGAGAGAGCCTAGTCGTACAAAAAGAGAAAATCTGGTGGAAATATATGTATGAAATGGATGTGGGTTCTCGGAATGGTTTGTCTAAAGAAAAAGAAAAAGAAGTCCCTGAAGAAGTTGTTGTATCTATTCTCTCACTAATTAAAGCGATGGAGAAAGGGTTTCAGCAAATTAAGGAGAAGTTAGCTGACCATGACAGGAGACTGGTAGATCTTGAATGTGCCGTGTCATCATAGCTAGACAAAAATGAGTTGTTCCGTCAGTATCCTGGGTCACACAAGTATATTTGGTATATTTTAAGTATCCAAAGATACTTGCTATACCAAATGTTACAGATACTCACTTGTACTAAATATACAAGTGAGTACCATAAAAATTGGTCCAACAAGTATATTTGGTACCAGTGAGTATCTATAACATTTGGTATAGTCAAGTATCTTTGGTACATTTGAGTACAACAAGTATAATATCACATCAAGATGGTTAAGATAATTTTATAGAGTTTCGCCAAATACATAATTTTAAATTGGTTTCAAGTCAATAGCAAAATGATAATCAAGATTACACATTCAAAACTTTACAAACCCAAACCCACTTACTCCAATAACTCCTTAAGACTCGCAATCTTGGCTTCTTTATGGCCTAAGCGCTCCTTGAGGGCCTCAATTTCACCATGCATTTCGAGCATTGTCTCCTGAATTGACTCCAACTGCGAATTTATACCTCCTTGAAGAAGTGTGTTGCTATTAGATTCATGTTGCTGATCAATGCGGCAGTTCAAATTCGTAATCTCCTTAGTCACAACATCATCCCACCACTTCTCAATGTGGTGGTAATCATCATCCTTCACATTCACAAACACTACATGAGATAAAAGTTTAGATCACAAACACTTTAGAAATCAAATACACTGACCACTCTCATTGGGCATTTGTAGTATTTTCGTCTTATAGTAGCCACATCAATAGACACTTTAAGCTTCATAAGTTTTCCACAAAAGCAAACCTTCGAAACGTCCCAATCGCCGTCCGCATAGCAACATGGGTCTAAAGTATTGGCTTGTGACTCCGAGGTATCGCTCTAGTTGTCTCCCCAACTCTGTGGCATTATTCCTTTATGAAGACCAAGAAAATTAGATCTATAACCATAGATCTAGAAATCCCTAAATCCCTTTATGAACCCTACATCTAAAAATCAACGAATTCGTCATAAATCCTACATAAAGAGAGATTTACCTTATCTGTGTTATAGGATAAATCTAAGAAATTCGATATACCCAGATATCGCCTTGGTCGGCCGCTCTCTCTTTCTTCAGGTCGAAACCCTAGCTTAAAAGAAAGAAAAAGAGGAAAGTGAGAAGTGAGAAGTGAGAAATGGGGTAAAGAGAATAAATATTAACATCTTTTCTTTTTTCTTTATTAAAAATTAAAATAATCCGCGTGTGGGTACAATAATTGTACTTTTTGACTCGATTTTAGTAACTAAGAATCCACGTGTGATAAAATATAGAGTTGTCCACATGATTGTATTTTATCTAATTTTGTGTATTTATCGTTGGACCTGGCTAAAACTTATTATGTTCTAGTTAGACACATGATCTACCACTACTACGAAGCATATAGAAGGATTTCATAATATAGCATTCAAGAAATTAACAGTTTCACATCTTTTGTATCAAAAGAGGGTGATGTTCCTTATACTATAAAGTTTGTTTAAGTGTAAACATTAAATATGTAATTATATTTAGTATTGAATTAATGTTTTTTATTGACTGTTAATCACATTAAATGCCTCCATTTGAATCTTCTGAATTGTTCTAAAAATTGTAAAATTAATAATTAATATGATAAAATATTAAAATTTAATAAAATAAGTAATTAGACTTGTTCTTACTCTTTCGGCGACGTTCTCCGATGGAAGGAAACAGTGTTTCCTGCTTCCTTCCCGGGTTTTTAGTGTACTTCGATGGTAAGACAAACAATTCTTGAACTTCAGCAGGAACATTCCACTTGGACTCATGGGGGCCTACATGAATAATCATGTGATATGCCAATACCCACATTTCCATCAAGTAATATTTTGAACAAAGATCATAGATTTAGATATCTTATGTTCTCCATTCATTCCTCACAAACTTCCTACATGCGGCTATTGCATGCACACACGGATACTTGTCTATATCAAAACATTTGCAGGCACAACTTTTCATTTTCAAGTCCACCAAATAAATCTTACCATCCAGTCCAATACAGCTGTATTCACGTTCGAAACTGTTTAGCTATGTCCCCATTAAATATGATGCAATTGCACATCATGTGTGTAATTCGTTCTTCACAAAAGGCACCACTTTCTTTATGGACGATGCACTAGCAGGTTCAATCCCGTGGCTGTTAAACCATTCATAAAGTTTTTCAAGAATTGCATCAATCTTAGGTAACAAGTAGTACAACCTTGTTTTACCAAATTTGTTGAGCGATTATGTGGGATTGCTAGTATATATGTTGTACTTGTCTCTTAAATTGCACCTTGACCAGTTCTCCACCTTTATACTCTTATCCAGATACTCAAAAAGTCTAGGAAACCTCATTTTAAAATCGTCATACTCTCTGTTGAAATCATTGACGGTATAAATATGAGCACACTCCATGAATTTAGTTGTAGCTAGACCCTTGTCACTCTTCACCCTTGATCTCACGCTCTGAGACAAATGGCAGATACAATGTGCATGTTGTGCACTCGAATAAACCTCACGACTACCTTGATGATGTTATTGTTTTTTCACTTATGAAAATCAATTGAGGTACATATGGTATAATTGTTTCCAGCTTTTTTAAAACCAGTCCTAACTAACATCATTTTTACTATCAATTACACCAAACGCAATGGGGTAATGGTGATCGTTAGGATCATGAGTTGTTGCAAAAACTAACATACCACCATACTTACTCTTAATAAAAGTTTTATCCACAACTATCACTTTCCTCATTGCCCTAAACTCTTCAATACTAGCACCCAAAGCGATGAATAGGTACTTGAACCTCTTTTCTTCATCCAATTCCACATATGTTACCGTCTCAAGATTGACCTTCTCTAACATGTGTAGATATGAATATAACATGGTGTAGCTTTTTTCAGGACTCCCATGCACATCATTAACATGCTGCTTTTTCCCTCTCAAAGTCGTTGAGTATGACACATGCAAATCGAGTCTGCCTTGAACAATACTCATTATGTTTTTCGGAGACGGAGTGTCCAATAGACATGGATAGTCTTCATGCAAAATAGATGCTACTAATCTTGGTGTGCCTTTCTGTCTAATACTACTTGAACTCGTAACAGACCGAGAGCATGTATGCATCTTTCTATGTACTCTGACACTGAAAAGAGCAGATTTCTTAATTTTTGCAAATCTTAAATACCATTTACAACCCTGTTAATGTTGACGGCATCGTAGCAATAGTCGCTTTAGGTCAGACTTAAGAGTATGGATCCCAAAATAGTTTTTAGTTGCAGCTCTACAAACCAAATCTAGCATGCCTCTTTAGAATCAAATTCCTAGTTTTTTTCGAGACCCCTACCATCTTCCCATTCTTCAATATATTGACTTTGACTTACTTATATAGGACATGGAAGCTCACCATATTCATACATAGCATCCAAACTGTCATCCACAGGTTTTCCATCTGCCTATCCGCAACATTTTCATTGTCCTCATTCTCCATCAGGATATCCACAACATATTCATTAATAACATTTTGCATCATTTTTATTGACCACATTCTCCATCAGGATTTCCACAACACTAACATCATTCTCCACCTTCATATCCACATCATTTTCATTGACCTCTTTCTCCAACGAGCTATGCACAATATGTTCATTAATAGAATCTTCCATATGCCTATCCACATCATTTTCATTGACCTCTTTCTCCATCGGGCTATCCACAACATACTCATTAACAAAATTCTCCATATGCATATCCACATCATTTTCAATAATCAAAGGCTTGTAAGGGGTAAGAATTCTACCATTGACTCCATCCTTATCTACATCATCAACTCCTTTTGAAACAAGCTCCCCATAATTCACACCAAATGAACTTCCTCGTTCACAAGCTCTTGACAGTTGCTCCACCCTCTAATTTTCATCAAACTCCACATGCAAAACAGGTAGAAGTCCCTCTATATCCAATGAGATTTGAAAAATTTGAACATCCTCATCATCTACAATATATGACTCTCTCCGAGCTGTAGATAGACTTTAACTCAAAGTTAGTTTCCTTGTGGTTTCAGCTATCGCAATCTTGTTGCATATCTTCTCTACTAAAACCGAATAACTTATATCCTCCAAAGATGGGGTCTTAGACGATATACCATATATAGAATTTATGAAATCCATTGATGCTCTTCTGAATATTTCCTTCCATAGTCAAATTGTATGTTAGTTTGGATATCCTTCACCATCAGGGGCCTCCTAGAATAAAACCGTTACTTGTACCATGTGTCCTCGTATCTTAAAGTTATACTACTTGTACCATTTGACCTATAACTGCAGATTTGTGAATTAGAATTTCCAATTAGGATTTTTAATTACCTAACATTCAACGACTACATTCGACAAATGACCAATGCATATATCTTATTGCCCCATTGAACACAATTGCCGACCAAATGTGCATACAAACAAGCAAATTTAACTATCAAATCCTTAAATTTTCCTAAAATCTCTAAATTCCAAACTCAGAACCCAATATAACTTACTTAAGACAGAGAAGAAAGGGGAGAACCAACCGTATTTTTGAGTTTCCGGAGGCGTTGCCGGCGCCGACGAAATGGACGGCGCATTTGATTTGATCGGAGGTGAGTCGTCAGGAAAGAGAGGATGAAGAGGTAAACGATGTTTTTTTTGTTTAATTATTTTATTTCTTTTAATTCTTCACTAAAGAAGAAAAGCGAATAGCACAGGTTAGATTGAAAAGAATAGCATATATATCAATAAATGGCACCCGAAATCAAATTTTCTGAAAATGTGGCATTAAGTACATCCGCTCTCTGGAAATTGAACTACAAACATGTTATAAAAGCCTTTGAATCTTTGAACATTGGATCAAGCGACTTCCGCATATCATTTTTCTTTTAATCGATATATTTTATTGTACAATCATGTCTTAGTATTATTTTTTTACCGTTATTTTTTACTACAATCTTTTTTATATGATTTGTGCCACCAGTAAGAGCTGAGGAGAATTTTGGTAGGGCCTTAGCGAAAAGAGCCATGTGAATGCCTGAATGGTGTGATCGATCAATAATATAAGTACTTGGGAAGATGAATTATGATGATGTGATCGTGATCACATGGGGCAAAAAAAAACATTTTATGATATTATTACGAACAAAAAATGGTCTATTCTTTAATATTTGCTCACTCATTCCTCTATAAATAGAGGCTAAATAACTCAAGAAGACAACACACTACTCTCCTAAACTCCTTACCTTTTATTTTCTTAAGATAAGCAAAAATCATGGCAGAAGTGTCTAGTTTGGTTGGGAAGTTTGAGACAGAAGTGGATATCAAAGCTTCGGCAAAAAATTTCCATCACATGGTCACCGAGAAACCACACCATATCTCCAAAGCAAGTCCTGGCAATATTCAGAGATGTGATCTGCATGAAGGCGACTGGGGTAAAGTCGGTACTATCTTCATCTTGAACTACGTTCATGGCAAGTAACCCTGAATATATATTTCTTTTCCTTTGCATAACTAATGGATTCTCGTTGATCCGTAAATTCAAACCTATGGAAGTCAAATGTTAAACTATTGGTGCAGATGGAAAGGCACAAGTTTCGAAGAATAAGATCGAGGCGGTGGAGCCGGAGAAGAACCTGATCAAGTTCAAGGTTATAGAAGGTGAGTTGATGAAAGAGTACAAGAGCTTCGTATTCACAATCCAGGTGACCCCTAAGCAGGGAGGGTTAGGGAGTATCGTGCACTGGCACCTTGAGTTCGAGAAAGTTAGCGAGGAGGTTGCTCATCCTGAGACTCTTCTCCAGTTATGTGTCGAAATCTCCAAAGAGATTGACGAACATCTCTTGTGTGAGGAATAGAAAAATAATCATTGTTTGTGTGCGTCTTAAGCTTAAGTAAGTCCTTAAAACTACAAAAAGTAATGAGCAGCGTCCGAGTTTATGTTAGAGCATTAGAGATGTTTGTGTGTGTGTCATGCGTGTATGCATACTACTTCGGTTGAGTTATGTTTGAAGTTGTTAATCTGATGCGACGTGTAGTAGTAGTATAACTATAACTCTATATAAGGCTACTCTAAAGCTTATGTATGCTACGATCCTTACGTTGGTTTGGTTTGATACTTAAAAGCATAAAATATTTTGTGTTTCAAAAATTAATCTAGCTCCATCTTTCTGCGAAATGATAAAAAGAAGATTACAAGCAAGCCCATCAAAAGAATACAAATGGACCATGATGAAATCGCCGTACGTATAAAAATCAATAGAATGGTCTAACAAAAAAAAATTGATAATAATAATCCAATTATCCTGAAATACCAAAGCCACATACAAAAATAAACCATAATTCTACAAAAATAAATCGGAACGGCAAATATAAACAGAGTGAAAATATATATAAAAAAAAAAAAAAAAAACCACAAACAGAATGACGAATATCAATGCGTTTTTCTTAAAACGACGCCAATACCAAAACAGTTCAAATTCGACACGTACGATGGTCTGAGACGAAACAATTCACTATACACCTAATTACAAAATAGGAGCACTTTTGTCATTTTGTCCCTCGCATGACACACTCAAACTTTACAAAGACGCTACTCCTCCTTTGCATTAGTTCTTTTACTGTCAATTGGTGGTTTGTAGACTCTAAATATATATATCATATACGAACCACGAAACACCAATTTTAAGATTGAAAAACTTGTTCTTTCACTTAATGGAAATCCTTACTTACATATTCGAAACTAAAAAAAACTATGATATCTTGATGTATTCGTGCAGAAATTCTTTTTATATATAATACCCATATTCGAGTTTCATTTGTAGTATTGAGATTTTTGTTTGGAAAATATATACAATAAAAAGAAATAAGCGTTTATGCAGTCATCAAAAATTAAGAAAAAAAATTACTCTTACAATAATCATGACAGATACATGATGAAAATCATTTAGAGAATTGTTTGAGAAAAAACACAAAAACTTACTTTTGCATTTTATGTCTTTGGAACTCAAACATCACCTAAACCACTCTGAACTTAAGAAGCACAGAATCATCTTCGGAGGTCTGCTTCCCACTTCGGAATCAGAGTTAGAGTCGGAAGCTCTAGGAAGCTTTCGGAATCTCTAGGAAGCTTTCGGAATCTCGCTTCTGTGGCGCTTTCAAAAATTTAACTTTGAAAATTCGTTGGAAGTTTGCAATTCCGTTTTAGAAGCTTACACTTCCAATTTTAAAATTGGTCACAAATAAATAAAAAAACAGAAAATTCTGTTGAATAGTTTTATACATTCTGTATACTAATCTTTGTATTTTACTTTTAACATTATAAAAGTAGCAACAATCGAATTGATTAATTGAATTAACTTAAGTAATAAACTTTAAGACACTTGAGTTTGATGGTGTTTTATGGCTACGCAAAATTTGAAATAGTTTTGTTTGAAAAAAATTAAAAAAATGAAAATGAATAGAGTGATCTAAATTTTGACTTTAAATTATCAAATTTTATTTGTTGTAACATAAAAAATAATTTGATTTTTAATTTTAATGAGTTTTAAATTATATATATATATATATTAAATTTATGTGGGTAAATATATATTTTTAATGTGATATATGTTTAACGTTTCATTATAAATGTATAAATATATATATATACACTATATATATATATACACGCTTTTAACGCGTACTCGCTTTCTAATTTTTTTCAAAATATTCGCTTTTCTGTTTCCGAACGCTTGCACTTCCACTTATCTACTTCCGATTCTATGAAGCTTAGTTTTTAAGAGTTAGTAGTTAGTGTAATTTCCTTATAAAATTTTTATTTTCTAAATAATGGTAATTAATTAGCTTTTTGTATAGTTTTCTTATAGTAATATTTAACATTTTTTCAACTTTGATAGGTGTCGAAATCTTAAACTGATAAGCATGACCCGTGTCGCGATCTCGTGAGGTACCAACTTTAAAAATTGTACTTTATATAATAATATTTATACACTATATATATGTACACGCTTCCAACGAGTACCCACTTCCTAATTTTTTCAAAATATTCACTTCTCTGCTTCTGAATGCTTCCGCTTCCGCGTACTCGCTTCCTATTCCATGCAGCTTAGCTCTGAACGAACATATACTAAACCGAACACAAACCATAATGAATACGTACCATACCAAACATAAACCAAAGCGGATTAATCCGGTTAGAGATCAACTTTTTCTGTTTTTTTGTCAACCGGTTAGAGTTCAACTAAAATCATAGGGCCGACGACCTATATCCACACAGGATGATCAATATAAGCACCAAACCACCCGATGTTTGACCCTCTGCCCAAATACACATATCACGCAACTTACATCCTTTTTCCAACCATTATGCAACTTACATCCTATTTCCACATAATTTTGGGATTAATCGGTTCAATCGGTTCAATGGCTCATAATACTCGACCAATTACGTTTAACTCAAACCCTAAACGGATATTAACCTAATTAAACCCTACCCAGTAACCCGACTTTTCTCAAAATCCCCAAATCGAAGAAAACAAAAAATCCCCAATTTTCCTATATGTAGAACCCTAATTTTCGAAATCAAATCGAACTAACCTAGATTCTTTCTTATGGCGTTAGTTCCAGTGAACCATGTTCCAATTGACGATGAACCTGATGATGAAGATTTGGAGGACCAGGCGGCACGAAATGAGTACAACCTCGATGTAGCCATGGCGGAGTTCGTTGATGAACCACCGATTCGACACAATGTATATCTCGATAGTGAAAGCGATGAAGAAGAAGAGGTTCACAGGAGAGATGGCAATGATTTCAAACGCAGGAATGGGCATTTATACATTGGGCAAGTCTTCTTCAACAAAATCGCTTTTAAGGAAACAGTCCTCGACAATGCTCTTCACTCTGGTCGGAACATCGAGCAGTACATGTATGATAAAAGGAAGCTAGGGTATTGTTGTGTAGGAGAGGGTTGTAGCTGGAGGGTCTATTGTTCGATGCATGCTAAGACTTCTAAGTGGCAAGTTAAGGTATTGAAGAATGTGCATAACTGTACGCCTAATGGGGTTTGTGAGATGATTAAAGTGCATGTAATTGCTAGACTTTTCGTTGATAAGATCCGTGAAGCTCCAGATTACTACATGCCAATGAAGATAAAAGAACTTATGTTTGAGAAATGGAAGATTTAGTCTGTCAAGGCCGCAATGTCAGAAAGCTAGACAAAAAGCTTTGAAGTGGATAGATAGAGAGTATGATCAGCAGTTCACAAGGCTTAGGGAATTTGGTGTTGAGATAGAGGTATCAAATCTAGGATCCTCAGTGGAGATTGTTACAATGACTAATGAGGAAGGTTTGGATATTTTCAATAGGTTTTATGTGTGTTTTGACACGATTAGAAGGACATGGAAGGAGACATGTAGGCCAATGATAGGAGTAAATGGATGTTTCTTAAGGGGGAAAACTAAATGTCAGTTATTGGTAGCCTTAGGGAGAGATGCAGACAATGCCATATATCCAGTGGCATGGGCTGTGGTGCAAGTGGAGAATGGAGCTAACTGGTTGTGGTTTGTGAACAAGATCAAGGTTGACTTGGGATTAGAAGATGGTGAAGGATACATTTTGGTCTCCGATCGTCAGAATGTATGTTTTGATTGAATTTGTTTGTGATGTTATAAGTTTTGATTGTGTTTGATAATGGTTTTCTCTAACATATGATATGATAATCAGGGTTTGATCAGAGCTGTGGAGCTTGAACTGCCTAAGATTGAGCATAGGATGTGTGTCAGACACATCTATGCTAATCTAAAGGCAAATCATGGTATGAAGACTTAAATGAAGCCTTTTATATGGAATCTAGCATGGAGCTACAATGAGGCAGAGTACAGAGAAATTTTGAAGAGAGTTTTGGATTATGATACATGGGTTTATGAGGATGTATTGAAGACGAATCCTAAGACCTGGTGTAGAGCTTTCTTCAAGCTTGGCAACTATGTTGAGGATGTTGAGAACAATTCAACATAATCCTTCAACATCTCCATATTTAAATCAATGGAGAAGTTACTGGTGCCTATGTTGGAGATGATTGCTCGACTTGCAATGGTCAGGATTGCCAAAAGAAGTGTTAGATCTCATGATCACAAAGAGTTGTGTACACCGTATGTTGAAGCCTTCCTTGCATCAGAACATGCAGAAGCTGCAGAGTGTAGGGTTCATAAAAGCATGAATATGGTGTTACAGGGATACCTTGTCAGCATGCATATGGTGTTATCCTTAAGTTAAAACTTAAGGCTGAAGACTATGTATCCCACTGGTTTAGGACAGCAAAATGGAAAAGTAACTACACTGAGGGTCTAGTACCATTAAGGGGTGCAAAGTTTTGGCCTACTGGATCAGGTGCTGATGTGCATCCTGCCCCTGAGCCTCCACAACCTGGAAGGAAAAAGAAGACAAAAAGGTCAAAAAGAAAGAAGGGCAAGAATGAGTCCCCCTTGAAGAAGCAACCAAAGATGTTGAAAAGGGTGATGTACTGTGGGATATGTGGTGTGGCTGGTCACAATGCCAAGAAACATAGGAAGAAGAATCAGGTAAGGCAATTGCTTATTATGTGTTTCATTAGTTTATCCTTTTGTTGCTTGTTATTTACCTTTTTCTATGTGTCTGTTTTTATAGGTACCTGAAGCTCAACAAGGAACTCAATGTGAACCTTCACAGGGAACTCTCACACAGTCAACTCAATGAAGTTGGATTGATATTAGATGAACCTTAGCAGGTTTTGGTTTGGGTTGTAGATTGGTCTGTTTTTTTTGTCGGATTAGTAGACTGTGATCGGATTAATCGGATTTGGTATGTTTTTAGCCGTGGTTGGGTCTATTTTTTGGTCTGTAGAAGAAGCTTTGATGTATCTTTTTTTCAAACTTCTTCTACTTAATCAAGCTTATGTATTCTACTGAACCGAACCGTGTTGCACTAATTGAATGAATGTTATTTTCAGATTTTCAGACATTTTGTATTGAATGCATTATCATTGGTTACTAGACATTATCATTTTGTATTGAGTGTTGTGGATTTGATGTTACACTCGAAGAACCAGAAACATTGCTCATTTCGAACTCAGGATCAGAAATCAGATTGGAAATCGGAATCGGGAATCGGGTGTTAAAGATTAGGGTTTTAATCGGAATCGGGAATCGGGAATCTGGTGGAAATCGAAATCGGAAATCGGAATCGGGAATCTGGGCAAAGAGATAGAACTAAGGGTGGGTTGGTCGGGTCGGGTTTTAATCGGGTTTTAAATCGGTTTCGTAAATTAGTTTATTGATTTCGAAAGCCGTTTAATGATTGAACCGATTAATCCCAGAATTATGTGGAAATAGGATGTAAGTTGCGTAATGGGTGGAAAAAGGATGTAAGTTGCGTGATATGTGTATTTGGGCAGAGGGTCGAACTTCGGGTGGTTTGGTTCTTATGTTGATCATCATGTGTGGATATAGGTCGTCGGCCCAAAATTATAATAAAACTAAAATCATAATAAATGCAAATCTGAAACGACCGCACCCGGTTTTTTTTTAAAAACAGATAATATTATTCCCCATAAAAATAATATTAATGTCAAGCATCAAACCAAAAAATCATCTTAAACCTGCAATTAACCAATCAATTAAATCGATACTTAAACCACAAATCACTTCTAACAATTCTAAACCAACGGAAAGCAACACAACACATAACAACCCGAGACTTAGATCATCCTCCTCTCCTCGCCATGATTCCACGATCACAATTTATCTTTACCTGCATCATACACACAAGGAGATGCGTAAGTATTACCAAAAATACTTAGTGAGGCGGTCCTTCCATCTACGGGCTATACACACAAGCAATTAAGATCACAATCAACGAATAAACATCAAACTACAACCAGACCAATGAGTACCAAGACACTGAAATAATCACCACATGAATTCGTTTATGGGCCCAACACAATTCTAACCTAAACATCACAATAAGACCAACAAACAATCCCAATCGCTTAGATAAGCTCATGGTCACGCACTCACCTCGATTCACAGGAGATTTTTGGAACAAGGAAAATACTACACCCTCAACTTCACACACACAACCCCACAACAGCTGACTCACCCTACAGCCAACCACAACAACAAAAACCACAAGTTAACAAAACTGGGCAAAAACTGGCAGAAATCCAGAACGCTTGACGTGAAAGATGGAGTCACAACTCACAATCTAACCGTCCACTTTCAAATCCCACCGTTGAAAGTAAGCCCCTAGATGTCCTGAAGCTGCTCACAAAATTTCGTGATGATCCAACCACAGACGAATCGGCGATCACACTTTGAATCACCACTGGTCCAGACTGCGTCTGAAACAGAACACCTCCACGAAAACAAGCATAACTCTTAGACCAGTGACTCAAATCCAATTCCGCAGAAAGGCACATCTAGTTTTAGGGCTTAACTACAACTCCACCAAAAATCATTACCTTTGGAGACGATTTGCTAGGTCGAATCTCCTTTTCCCTCAGACTCTGTCTGCTGTCTTTGGATTTCTCTTTCAAGTACCTTTGGAGACGATTTGCTAGGTCGAATCTCTTTTTCCCCAGACTCTGTCTCCTGACTCTGGATTTCTCCTTCAACGTTTTGCCCTTTCTCCTCACACAAGGTATAAACTTCTCTCTCTCTTTCTCACTCAGCAGCACGAAAAAGACACAAAAAGAAAGAAAAAATCGAGTTTATATAGAGGTGATTAGTGTTTTTTTTTCTGGTTTAACCCCATTAACCCGGAGATTTTTAAATTGAACCGACGATTTTTGGTGAAAACCGAGAATCGGATCGATCTAGTCTCTTGTTCCCGAAACATACACAATTAACGTCCGTTGTTCCCGAGACGGACGTTACAAAATCAAACAACCCAAACTAAATCCCTACCAACATTAAATAGAAAGATGTGCGTTAACATGAGTAGAAAAAAGCACATTAATTAAAGAAAGATATCTCTTTAACTTTATGGGCAAGAAGATATTTACAACCTGACCCACATAACAGAAGATAATATCTAGATATATATGTGTGTTTATTGTGCCCATTTGCATTAGACATGGAAGAGAAATGAACACGTCATTTTTCCAACTAAAATAACTTATAAACTTAAGTAAAATAAATCGTAAATAATTGTAATTCGTCGATGCTATACAAAATACGAGGTTCTTTTAACACGTTCTTTGGACAATAGATTGTGAGATTTACATCTTCTCTCTTTCCGACAAAAGCCCATCTCTTCTGTCTCATTTTCTTCTTCAGTTTTTTCTTTCTTTTTTTCATCAAGAAGATGATACTAATTTGTTTTGGTTAGAACTTTTTTTCCTTTTTATCTCTGGAGAGAATTCAAGAAATATCGAACTTAGTTTTACTTCGTTCTTTGGACAGTGTACCTCCACGTATTCGTCTCTGGTAATAATCTCCATCACAAAATCTCTATTATTTTCGTTTTTTTTTGTGCGACTACTTTTGTATCTGATGATAAAGTTGTTCATCGATTGCATCGATTTGTAGAATTGTAAGTATATTTTCTGGAAATTGCTAGTTTTTTTGGGAGAATTGACTGAAAAGAATGTGATCCTTACTTTTGTTTGATGAAACTTTTTGGACATAAATTTAGTTTTCATGTTCATTCCAATTTTGAGATTTTGGGAAAATTTGGTGAGGATAATGTTGGATTCACAGTAATAATCCACTTGCTTGTTGAAATTTTTGAATAGAAATGTAGATATGTGAGTGAATTCTATAAGCTTGATATTTCATGAGCTCTAGTTTACTGATTTTGTTTGTTTTAAATTATCCATTGTGATTGAAAAAAAAAATATAATTTTACTTACAGGTGATTTGGTCAGGCCTCTGGAGAAGATTTGTAGGGTATAATGTCTGAACATGTCAAGATTTTGGGTAAGGGAAACAAAGGAATCAGCAAGACTTCCTCAGTCCATCCATATGAATCAGCTTGGTTAGGGCGTTGGACTCAGTTAGGTAATGAAGTGAAGTTTCATGATCAGAGTAATGGTCAGTCCAAGTGTTCTGAGGAGTTGATTAGGCCTGAATATGGTAATGTAAAAGAGAATCATGGAGTCGAGGTACTGCCGTTTCCTATGTTTAAAGTTTCTCAGAAGAAAGATAGTACTACAACAAAGCTTCAAGGTTACCCGGTATTGGAAACTAAACAGTCTTTTCATGATGATGTGGGTTCGAGCTCGAAAGCTATGGCTAATAGAATGCCTTGGATGTATTCACAAGGAGAGAAATTCAGTTCTAGTAACCATCTTGATTTCCCAATTCAAGAAAAGACTACCCAAAACTTGCTAGAGTTGATAAGACCGGTGAGGATTTACGCAACAGTTGATTCGGTTAATTTGCCAGAAGAAGATAGTCATCAGCTATTGAAGGGGTCGACGGTTTCCATGAAACTGAAAGGGAAGATTTTTGGTGGGTATCTTGATCTGTTTCCTAATGTAGACCACTGCATTAATAAAGGAGGAGCAAGGCTGGAATCTCTAGAAAGCTCGAAGAATACCGAAGAAGATGGGCCAAGAAAAAATGAATCATCAGCCGAGACTGATATCTTAGAAATGGATAGACTTCAGACAATACATCTTTCCGGTATGTTGACACCTTAAGATACATGTTTTAAGGTTTTTTTCATAAGCTACTTGCTCTCAGTATATTTTCATACTTATATGATTCTCGTTCTTCATGGCAGGCTCCATTTCTTCATCAGCTAAGGTATTGTACAATCTAATTCTGTCTTAAAATTTTACACTCAAAAGCATTTTGTTGACTGTAGAAGATACCGAAATCTTAACAATCGGTCTTGAGAATTTCCCAGGGCAAAGGAAGAATAGGCGATTCAGCCATTCCCAGGACTGAAATACCCGACATGAATGAAGAACCACCTCTAGTTCCCGATAGAGAGAATTCAGTAAATGGGCATCAGGGAGAAACAAGCAACTCGGCTACTCAGAGTATGAATGTGGAACATTTTCTGTCCAGAGAGTGCAAACGTGTGCGGTTGGAAGGAGAAGCAGAATCAAGCAGTAGATGGGTCAAGCGTCTGAAGACAAATGCCTCGGAATCCAGCGGACATGATGAAACCAAGAGCCTTATGAAGATTAACGAAGCATCACCAGGCCTAAAAGGGAACAACAACCTATTCCTTGAAATGTTGAAATCTGGAATCAACAATCTCCAACCAAGAGATCAAGAACCTGTCACTCCACAAATCAAGAAACTGAACCAGGGAGGAGAAGACATCACACTTCTGCATCCATGGATTCAGAGATGGTGCAAGAAGAAAGTGACATCGACAGATCAACCAGGAGGGCAAGAAGCTAGCTTTGAGCCAGAGAACCAAAAGGAGATCGAGAAGAAGCATTTTCCAAGTATTGGAGCTATGGCACTAATGGGTAAGGCTCTTAGCGGTTTAAACCCGTATGCTCTTCGAAAGACTGACTCTCTCATGGTCTGGAACGCTCGAGATTTGAGGTAGACAGACCAAATCATCACCCTGATCTTTCTTGTTTACCATTACATATTAGAGTCGAGAACATCAGACAAAACTAGATAGCAGGCTTGCTAAAATCAAATTTGTGTAAGATTTTGACAGGTTCCTATATAAGTGTCAGTCTGACTATTCTTATAATAGTTTCAGTTATGTATGAAATATGAATACATTATTTGCATCATAAACCTTCTTTCTCAATCGTTACAGCATCACTATTCTGATATGTAACTGGGGCATCAATTACCTAAGCAGCCAATATAACACAATTTCTGATTCCCTACAAACACATCACTAACATAATTGTTCCTTCTTGGACACAAAAAAGGCATAATTCAAAGTGGCAAGTAAAATCAATTCTGAAAATCTTGATTGAAGGGAAACGGATCAACGTTTAAACATTGAGTCAAGCAATACTAGTGAACACACTGAAAGGAAACTTAGTTGTGGGTAGCCCTAGTGTAAATCTGCTGGCTTGAGTGAGCTGAGACCATCCTGATCGTTCCCTTAGCCATCAAATCTCTAATTGCCTTCCTAGCAAGCGATCCATTGATCTGCATAACACAAATACACATACTCATCAGGTCACAAACAGTAAACAATCGACAGAACCAATACAACATCTCTCTGCAAAACTACACATGATATAAAAATCTTGAGCACATTAGCATCTCTCTTCAATCAGTACATTGTCACTAATTTGATAATTCATAACCTTTTGAGATGTTAACAAAATGATGCAAATATACTTATAACTATCCAAACCCATCAACCTAACCCACCATAAAGAGCGTATCCAGAGAAAAAGTATGAAACTTTAAAGAGTGGAGATAAGATTTAGTTACCCGAAGACGGTCAGAGAGAATAGAAGGAGTGATCAATTTGAACTTGGGAGCTTCAGACATAAGCTTGTCGTAAGTTGCTTGATCGAACAGAACCATGTTGTTCACCTTCTCCTTTTGCTTTCCTTTACTCCACTTCTGTTGAATCAAGAACCAAAAAAAGAGTAATGTAAACAAAACAAAACCCACGAGAACCGAGTCCAAGCAATACCAACTGAAGAAGAAAAAGAAAGATGTGATTTAATGGACAAGAACCTTCTTCTTCTGCTTGCCGCCACCTGATTTGGCTGGTTTAGACGATGGTGGTGGAACTTTATCCTTCTTTGGTGCCTGGAATCAGCCGGACAAAACCATATTCAGATTCATCATTTCATACGGAAACAGAGGAGACAAAAGAGAGAGAGAGAGAGAGAAAACCCACCATTGAAGAAACTGAACAACAGAGGAGCGGCGCTACAATGGAAGAAGGGAGCTATAAGAAAAACCTAAAAGATATTTTTGCATACAGGAGATATTCGTTAGTCGTTACAATTAAAAAAAAACCCTAAACGTCCAATTTAATTAAATTGCGAAAAGACCCTCAAGAGTCAAGACTTTGATTTCATATTTGTTATTCGCTGATGATAACAAGATGATGATATATTGTATTAGATAATCTTGCACTCATACAAAAGGTTATTTGGTCAGATTGCTAATTTCATGGTAATTTGTAACGATTCATTGTAGTGACTAAAAAATACAAACATACGTACATATACACATACAAACATTTATCAAAGAAAAAACCTACATATACATACAAACATACATAATTTTTATCCAAATGTGATGATGATCATATACAAGCGGCCTTCATCTACTCACAACTCCACAAGTGATATAGCAGTAGCATTCACGGAATGGCCAAAGTCCCTCACACTGACCATATGTGAATGACAACAGCTTACATTCACTATCGCATTTGCCACATGAATCATCATAGTGTTTATAGCTGCATAACGACCCTAAGGACCCTCCTTCTGGGGCATCTTAAACCCATAAAAAAAAAGTGCATACTTGGTTAGCCAACTCTCAATAAATCAGATAGTTTAAGCTCTAATAATTACCTTGACTTGAAAAGATTGGCTGCTCGATGAACAGGTCCATATCTTCTAGATAGCGCCTCACTAGTCAATGAGTAGTCATGAGTACCTTCATTCACTTCATATAGATCCGTAAAATGATTTTAGAGAGCATCTCCTGTTTTTGCACTATACTTTAAAAAATTTGGAGAATTCTCCATCTTTGTAAAGTTTTATGTCATCAATGGCTACATACAGTAGTACCACATGCATAGAGAATTTCATGTAATTGTAATTGTACTGTGTATATCAATCATAATACGAAAACAGTCACATGTGTTATCAAAGAATGTTTATTTAACAAGCTAGACACGCTTAAGCCAACCAAAACATATAGCCTTATAGATTATACTAGTGTTTTCACTATATCATTACCCGGTAGATTCTTTAATTGTTGACAAAGAAAACAAAGAACACTTAAAACCAAGTCTCATAAATTCCAATCTATTAGTTGACCGAATCAAACCATGTCTCGTTCAATAATGATTCAAATAGAAAACTCAAATCAAGAAAAAGAGTATGGTTCTAAGTATAAACTCCTAAATCACCTTAGAACCCTGTGGAACTAAAGGATTCCAACACATTTTAGTGTTAAGTTATACCACCCACAAAAGGGTATTGTGTCCAGACAAAGAGGGCCATTCAGCTGATTCAATCTTTAATTTTACATCCCCCAGAGTATAGAAAACAAAACAAAACAAAGCTTTCTGTCGTTATAATCAACAAAATAAATTTGTAGTCTCCTTTTGGTTGTATTGTATCCCAGTAAGAGGAGCATTAAACAGCCATTTTCATCTCTATCTTTTTGTGAGGATCATAGCCTATGAGGTCAAAGTCAGCAGCCACAAAAGAATCGATGTGTTTCTTATTTGGGTTTATCTTCAAAACCTGCAGTAGTAAGGCCATGGCGGAAAACAAAAACACAGTAAGGATAGATGAATATGCATTCTTCTTTGATGATCATTGTTACCGAAACTTACAGGAAAAGGTTTTGGTGGATTCTGAAGTTGCTCTTGCAGAGGCCTCACATGAGTTCGATATACATGAGCATCCCCAATAACATGGATAAAATCACCAGGAACAAGATTGCACACGTGAGCGAGCATGCAAGTAAGAAGAGAATAGGAAGCAATGTTAAACGGCACACCAAGGCCCATGTCTGCTGAACGCTGATACATTTGACATGAGAGTTCCCCTGCTGCCACATAGAACTGCAAGAAAAAAGAGGAAAAAGAAATCAAACTCATTGTGAGGAAACAACAGAATTATAAAATAAAGTTGAATTACCTGCGCAAACATATGGCATGGAGGAAGTGCCATCAACTTGAGATCAGAAGGATTCCAAGCTGATAATATGATACGCCTGTCATCAGGATTGTTCTTGATTTTGTCAATTACATCTAAGAGTTGATCAACTCCTTGACCAGTATAATCAGCATGCATATCTGTGTACCTGTAAAACGAGAAAGATGTTTCACCAAAACAAATCCATCGAAACAGAAAAGAAAAGCCAAAATATGCATAGAAATGTTACTGACTTAGCACCAAAGTGTCGCCATTGAAATCCATATACAGGTCCAAGGTCGCCTTCCTCTCTCTCTGTCAGGCCGATACTGAAATTACGGTGGATAAATCAGCGAGAAGCCATCAATATCAATTTTTCATTTACCAAAAGTGCAGGTTGCAAATATTACCCATCGAGATACTCTCTTGACGCATTCCCAGCCCATATATGGATACCTTTTTCCTGAAGGACCTGCCCATATATAAAGCCTATCAGAGAACTATCTAATTCGTTTGCTTAGTTTTAGAGCACAGCAGACACAGTCTGGCTTGATCATGGTGATGGAATATCTCTATTTTACCTTTGCATTGGTTGAACCGCTTATAAACCATAGAAGTTCCTCAACAACACCTCTCCAGAATACTCTCTACACAAAAGATGCAAAAAGATTGCGTCAGTTTGAATATGACATAGTGTTGATATGCAACTGCCACCAAATACAACAGAATACAAAGCATCCTCCTTTTGCGAGTAAACATGGAAAGTTCAGGAAAAAGTGAGCATACCTTTGTTGTTAGAAGTGGAAAACTTCTGCGTAAATTGAATTTCATCTGTGTTCCAAGGAAATATGAGATCATTTATCCTTAATAACCAACCAGAAAAACTGAACACATAGAAAGGGTTTTACATCACCTGGCAACCAAATTTTGATAATGTACCAGTCCCGGTCCTATCATTCTTTACGTTGTCATTTGTGATGATATCTTCAACCATATTCAAATACCGAAATTCCTCATGCTGATCAAAAACCATCTTGGGAAGATATGAAAACTTCTTCCCATCAAATTGAAGGGACTGTGACCCATTGCTTTCATCAGAGGATTCATCGGCAGAACTTTTTACACGAACAAAAGACGTGAAGCAAAACCGAAGTCCAGTTTCAGTTATTGGAAACGATGAACACCAAGGCTGATAAACAGATGTGTCAATCGCAGGTATAAATGTATCACAGTCAATACTTGTATCAATTTCAGTTAAATGGATGGCATCACAACTAGGACTGTTCAATGCTTCCCTACACAAATACAATCAATCAACAGTTAGTTGCAACAACTAGACTCAGAATCACCAAAACGGATGAGGTATAAACACATTACCTCAATATGTCACCACCTCCTATAACAAACACCCTCTCAATAGACAGACAATACGGCGGTGCAGCTAACAAATCAAGAGCAGAATCTACACTACTGCAAGTGACAACATTTTCAGTATTGGCTATATCAAACCCACCAGAACGAGTTAGAACAACGTTAAGGCGACCCGAAAGCGGCCTATGCTTAATGGGAATAGACTCCCAAGTCTTTCTACCCATCACAACAGCATTTTTCTTAGAGGAATCGGACGTGGTCAGAGTAATGTCCTTGAAGAACTTGAGATCCGTAGGCAAATTCCATGGCAATTTCCCATCTTTACCAATACCCATTTTCTTAGTTGCAGCAACCACAACTTGGTAAGTCCTTTGAGGCTCTGGAGCAGCAATGGTGGTGTCATTGCCATTGAGAGTCGTTGTTTCCATGGTCAAAATCGAAACCTTGGACATGATGCTTGCTATAGACAATGATGAATTGCGAAAGAGACTACAAAGCCGCCTTTGGGAAAAAGACAGCAGAGACTGAGATAATCAGACACAAAATCAAATTCATACGATATAAACTATCAAAACAATTCAAGAATCGAAATTTCAACGACGAGTGTAGACGTAAGCAAAAGGGTATGAAGATGAGATCAGTACTGACCGATTTAAACGCGAAAGGAAGAATCTTTGAGGGATTGGGCAAAATACCCAGAAGAGATTATCGAAAACCCAGAAGAAAAGTAAGGGATTTGAAAGACGAAATCAGGAGAAAGAAGGTAAAGGGTACTTTATTTTTTTTTGGGTTTGGTTGGGAAATTATCGGAGTTGAAAAGGACAGGAAGAGAGGATAAGCGGGAGAGACAAGAGAGAAACGCCGATTCGTAAACGCTCTAAAGTAGACGTGTCTCTACCGGCCAACTAAACAAGGGCGTGTACGTTCGGGACTACTAGGTAGGTGGTGGTCGGGAATAAACCACCCTTCTATGTAGCCTAGTGACTTTGGTTTTTTCAAGTCAAACGGTGCTGGTTTTTTGGTTAATCAGATTTCAGATCCTACCAAAATTATCTGAATCGGTTTGTTCGATTACCAAACCTATCCGATAACAAAACCCACTAAAAATCTGTTGGACATATAGTAACCAATTCCAAACCGAGATGACCAAACCAGTTTGGTACGGTTCAAAAATCTCGGATCGGGTAATACCGTAATAGTCATCGGCCTACTTCTATGAAGTTTACAAGCAAGTCCATTGTTAACAACAGTTTTAAATGAATTAAATTACTGCGGACAACAGATCCAAAAACATGTTATTGGATTAAATAATTTAGTTTTTTTTTTTATATCATATAAGTTTTTGTTTTATATACGTTTTTATAGTTTTTAAAGTGACCGTACTACATAAAATGGATTTTTCTCATATTATTTCCTATTTTATTTATATAAAAAAATTTCTCTACCTCTATGTCAAAGTAAAAGATTTTTTTTGTTTGTTAAATATACACCAATTAAGAAAGTTTGCAAAATTACTTTAATACTAGTTTATTATAACTAACTAGATTTGGATCTACGCGTTGCGCGTGATTTTAATTTAAAACTTTTATCAATATAAATCTTCGATTCGAATTTTAAATTGTTTTAATTTAATCACGTGCATTATATTTATAAAGTTTAGTGAAATTTTTTAAACACTATTTAATTTAATTTTTCACTACAACTTTCTTTGGGTTGAATCATGAGTTATTGAAGATAAAATTGCAGAAGTGTCCGCCTTCTTTTTTTTCGCATCACATGACAGTGGAGGTTGCCCTTTCTCCCCTGCTTTCTTGTCGCCTTTCACATTTCTCTTCTTGCTCTGTTACATATCGGAATCAGCCAACATACCAGTGTTCTAGACAACATTTCCCCTTTTCCCTCTCCATTGTCCTCTTTCTCAATGATTTCTTCTTTTTCCTTAGAGATTTAGGACTGCAAATTTTTATGCCGAGCTAATTGACTTCATGTTGTTTTGTGTAACAATTTCTCTGACATACTTTTTACTACTTTAGACGGCGAAGGCTTTGAAAATTGCTCTGTTTAATTTACATTTTTCTCCACCATACTATCTTCAATTGTCAGTTTTATCAGATTTGTTTCCCGCTTCTCCACAACCTGTCATGTTTCTAATTGCTTTCTAAATAACATTCTCAAATATTATTATTACACAGTTTTTATTTTCAAAAGATTATTTTACTTATATTTGTGATGTTTAGGATAGTTATTTGTTTAATTTCAAATCACTTTCATTTTTTCAATCTTTGTTAATTCTCAAACACTAATTAATATTTAGTATTTTCCTTTTAGGCATTCCTTTGTTTTTTTAAAAAATCACCATTTGAATTTAGAAAATAATAAATAGTATATAAATTTTCCTTAAATAAATTATTTATAATATATTATAGTTAAAAATAATAATATGTACTGAATTCTTCTTATTTTTGAATCGGTATCATGAATTGATACTTTCACATTAGCAAATATATTTTTAAAATTTAAATGTGTATGTTTCTTTAGAATTGAATTACTTTCTGTTTTGAGTAAAAAATGTTAGATTTGGTCCTTATCATTGTTTAAAAATACATATTTTTTTTTCTTAAAAACGATTATTGTAACATTAAATATATGATGAGTTTTTTTCCTAAAAATATTTACACATTATATGTTAACATAGAATTATCTCATTTTATATTTATTCAATCTCTATTGATATTTTTTTCATATTTTGTGTTGTATTTTTTATCATTTCGTTTTTTATATTTAAGTTAAATTTTTGTCAACTTTTAATATTTAAGTTATTTTTTGTAAATTAATGTTTTCTTTAAATTTAAAATAATAATATAAAGGATAAGTTAATTTTAGGTTTAATGTTTTTTATTTTAATAAATAAGATATATGGATCCCACATAGAAAATAATAAGTGATTACGTGGACGTTCTTTATTGGTTTGGTGAGTGTCTCAAAATGCTGATGTGGACACTTTAGGAGAAGAGAAAAGAAGTTTATTATATATACTAGGAGAAAATCAAGGCTATGCTCGGATAAACATTTGACATTTTATAGATTTTGTTTTAGTTTTTTGGTATAAAATTTTGAATTGGTATCAAGTAAAATAATAAAATCACATCTGAAACTTGTTATAATTGTAGCAAACCAAATAAAAATGATTTCGTTCAATTTTTTATTTAAACTAAATTTTTCATAATTAAAATCGTTAACACATTTTTCTATATGTAACTTTGATGTAAATTATAATTTTGGGGTTATGATCAACTTAGACCTATCTCAATTCAGATTATGTGTGGATCTTATACTTTACCTCTGAACTTTCCTCTCACATATGTTTCCTATTTTAGTGTAAATTTACTTTAGTGTAAATTTAATGTGGTCATCAATTCATAAACATTGTAATCAAATCTAAACGCATTTCTTCAATGAAATTATATCATGTCTCTGATTCTAATAATGTGTAGAAAATACATAATTTACATAATTATTTTTGTATGATACGCCTAAATATATATTTGACAATTGAATTAGTTATTTTTAATAGAATATATTTGATTTGATTTTTATTTTTTGTTTTTATTTTTGCTAGTGTAAGAAAAAATTATGTGATTTTGTATCTAACATCACAACAAAGGTTCTATTAATAGCTTTTCTATATCTATAATTTTTTGTAATTTATATTTAGACACGTTAAAATTTTGCTTTTATTATATATCACTATGATTGATTGTAGTACTTTCAATTTATATTCATCTCGTAATTTATTATCAAATTGCATTTACTCATTATTTTTTCAGCTTTTGTAGTCCTCTCTTTTTCATATATTTTCCACTTCTTCGTGTTCCACCTATGTCTCGAAACCCATACTTATATATATATATATATATATCTTTGCACCATTAGCATATATATCATTCAATTATGAATTTAATATGAAGTAGAAAAAGATACTTGAATTTGTTCTATATATTATATATCATAACTCATATATATTGTTTATGGTGTATACTAAAAATTACTTCATTACATATTATATATAAAAAAAAAGATTTTTGAATTTTGTACATGACTATATCTTTGGAATTGAGTATTTATTGATGTTCAATCGAATATCATCTAAAGTGTCGATGAATGTAACATCATTTATGGGAAAGCTCAAAAAGAACTAGTAATGTCATAAGAAAATTGATTTGAGATATGTACATACAAAATATAGGCTACGACTACTATGGACGAATTGCTGAACTACTCCAATCCATCTACTCCTAAATCTACCTACTCCAAAATTATCTGAAAAACTCCATACTTTTAATGAAATGTAATAAACCCAAAATACCCTTATTTTCTACCAATCACAATTCCTCAATTATTCCCCCAAATATCCAATATCATCGACAATATGTCGTGCTCCAAACAAAGGAGGTTCTCTTGGCATCTCCGAATCGAACGAAGAAGAATGAACATCGATGTTCGAGAGAAGGAGATATGATTCACGCAGCTTATATTGACGCCTACGCGAGCCTATAAAATCACGGTGAGCAATCGATCGGAGACCAATCATGATGCATTTCCCCGATGCATTCGCCCTCGATCAACTTCTGAAGAATCTGATTCCGATCAAGAAGATGTCTTGCCAATCGTTTTCTCTATTGAAGAATCTTCGTGATATCGCTACCTAGGGATGTTAATATGGGTTTTAAGTTAGTGGGTCTAAATGGGTCCTTTGTTAAAATAAAAACCCATTTAGTCCCATTTATTAGTCTAAGTTATATGGGTTTAAATGGGTAAATCCGTTTAGACTCATTTATTAAATGGGTTTTGTCAATATTTAACAGGGTACCCTGTTAGACCCATTTATTTTTTTGTCCTCTTTCTACACACTAAACTATGAGTTTTTTTGTTTTGAATGTTTTTATTTTATGAACTTGGGTTTGTTGAAATACTTTTCTTTCAGAAAAAACATAGTTTTATCATGTTTTTAGAATTTTTGTTTAAAAATATTTTGCATAAAGTTTTGTTTTTTAATGTTTAATTAGTCATATAATATATAAATATTATATTATATGCGTAAATCACGTAAATTAAATAAATTAGTAACAACTAAAAGTTACATGTTAACAAAATCAAACTTTTTTTTGGTGTTGAACAATAATAATTAGGAATATATTACTAAAACAAATTGTTAAATATAATGTTAAATGGGTCTAAATGGGTTAGAGTAATTTTAATGGGTCTAAACGGGCGCTCCTAATAGACCCCAAAATTAAATGGGTCTAAACGGGTTTTGGGTCTAAATGGGTTGGGTTCTAAATAAGGTGGGTCTAAATGGGTACCGACTGTCCATTTTAACATCCCTAACGCTACCTGTTCCAAAATTCAAACCCATTTGTTACTTACATGCCCAGACCTGGTGATGGCAAACGAAGACCGGTGACGATAATCTCCGGCTTAGTTTGAGTAGTTTCGGTGTGAACTGAACAATTATTTACTAATATTGCTCAAATTGAAGTGAGATAGTTGTCCATTTGATGAAATTTATTAATCCATTATGAAAATGATTGTCTAGAATTTCGGATTAGTTCAGCATTTATGGATTTTGTATTTGCTTCAATCTTCTATATGTAATTTTGTGTTCCGATGAAGAATCTGAGATAAGTTTATTAGGATGCGTTTATTTAATTTCGTTGTTGGATTCATGTTTCCCAGGCTTGAGATTCTGAGTATGGTTAAGAATCACTCAAATTCGTTAGGAAAGTTGTTTGATGGGCCAGATGCATTAGATGTAGAAATTGATATCATTCTTGTTAATGTTGATGAGTGTTCTGTTACTTTTGCCAGAGTTGTAAGTCATATGGCTTGAAAAATGAGGAAGCACCAGCTCCTTATGTCTTATCACATGAGGTTATGTTTTGTCTACAGAACATTTCAATTGCGAAGAAGAAATTTAAACGGATTTAACATGGTAACATGGCAATGTTGAAAGGTATTTTCCACCCAAAAAAACTTTGACTTGAGAATGATTTGGTTGGTGGTTGTAAATGTGCAACACCTTTTATTATAGTGTTTGATTGTCTTATATTCGAACAAATTCAGAATTGATGATAATGGTGAAGTTGTTGCTTGGGAAGTTGAACAAGAAACTTGAGTCTTTCAATTTGGTATCTGGGTGTTGTAATTTGATAAGTAGAATAGTCATTATATTTTACTAATTGTGTCACCCAAAGTGTCATACGACTACGTAAAATTAGGAAAACTAATACTTATTTTTAAGAAAATATCCAAAAATAACAATTTTTTAAATGTCCTACCAAACGATTATATATTTGATAATAATTTTCGTTAGACAACCAAATATATATATATATATATATATATTAATTACTAAACAAAATAAAATGAATAAATTTCATAATTGCTTATAAGATACATAACAACTCTCATAATTACTAAACAAAAAAAATGAATAAATTTCATAATTGCTTTATGATGACTTTGTTAATGTTAACAAACTTTTAATCCATGAGATTCATATAATCTCTATCAAAACATATTAGATCATGAAAATATTTGGACTAGATTTATAAATCATAGTATTTGGTAAAACTAAAAAAAAATTGTTTGAAAGTGGTTAAACTGAAAAAACGTAAAAAATAGCAAAAGTTAAACTGTGTAATTTTTGGTGAAACAGGATAACTACATAGAACAATCATCTTAGTTTTCATGAGTGTGGTCCCTACAATATTTCAGATTAACAAGTTTCAACTGGTCAAAGTTTGTGTGTGGTCCCCACAAAACAAAAATATATCAAGTTTTATACCAAATAGTTATACCAAGTATCACAGATTGTACCATGTATTAAATTTTACATGAAAATTTATATAATTATACCTAAATTAATTTTATATGAAATTTAATATGTTGACTTTTTTTCCCTAGCATCCCTATAGTTGTACGTTAATTGTTTTATTTTATGAATAAAGATGATTTATTTAATTATTAACTAGGGAGCTACCACGCACTATGTGCAGGGAAAAGAATAATAAGAGATTATGACATTTTTGTTAATGATGGTAGTAAATTTGATATCTCAAATTTTCAAATTTGTTTTATTACTAACTATTCATCCATAATTAATAAAAGATTAAGAAATCTTAGAAATTGTTTATTTATTCAGATTCTTGCGTGTTATGTTTAGTTTTAGTATAACAAATGATGTTCAAGATCCTTTATATATGGTATAATCGTTACTGAATATTTTTTATATGTTATTATCTTGATATTTTTAAATCTATTATAAATGGAAGATAACAACAATTATACATTACAGTTATCTCCACACAATAGTTCATTATATATATTATACATATATAAGTCTTGGTAAGACATTAGACAATTTTTTAAAAATATTATATCAAAATATTATATTTATCCGTATTTTTTTTTGTTAGAAATATAAATATTTAGGTTTTTAAAATTTCATAATCCTTATATAATTATCTTACAATAAATTTTAAATATTTAAAAATATATATCTATGATATAATAAACTTTATACGAATCAAGAAAAATAAAATTTCAGGATATTAACAAAATTTTTGATTTTTTATAGTAATTTAACTTTAATATGAATATTTTTTTAGTTTTCTTTGGAAACCTAAATGACAATTTTTTAATTAAATAAATTTATTAAGAATAGAGTGGTAATGGACTACAATAAAGTTCGCTAAGTTTATCCAAGTGCTTTCAATAACTGTTTCGGAGTAACGACCAATAAATGTTTCATCTATAAGAGCATCAATCTTTTTATCCTGAAATAGAAAAAAAACGAAAACAGATCAATAATATGTATTTTCATCTACAAGGATGAAGTGTAGAAACTTTTCAAACATATTTGATATTTAAGATTTATGAAAAATTTGACTCGTATGGTGCACTGGTGAACAATAACAGAAGATATTGGATAAGGAGTTGTATGTATAGGTATGGTAGATGTAGTAGGTGGTAAATAATAAACAAAGGGAACCAAAGAACAGTGATACTCGGAAAAATAACTAGGAGCTCTAGTAGATCGTTTAGGCCTAGCAACAGGTAAGTCATTAATAGCAGTATCATGGTGTATTGTTATAGTTTCTATAGAATTGGTACTAGATTCTATATGTGTAGTATATGAAGATGATGCAGATCATATTAGGAGAAACAAATTGATTAGAATGATCTATTTCAAAAGCATCATGTGAAACAGTCTGATCAATTCTGTCAAATGGCATTGAATCAACAAAATGTAAAGGAGAAGGTAGAGGTAAAATAGTATTAGGAAACATATCCACATCCTCAGAAACCAATGCACTTGTTTTAAAAGGAAACTTAGTCTCATGAAAAATCACATTCCTAGAAATAGTTACTAAATGAGACTCTAAATCTAGAACTTTGTAACCTTAATAACCCGAGGGATATCCAAGAAAAACACAAAGTTTGGCCCTAGGAGAAAGCTTATGCATATACTTATCATAAGTAGATACAAAACATAGACAACCAAAACTTCGTAGCATATAATAATCAGGAGTTTTATCAAGAAGAAGCTCAAATGGTGTTCTATCATTCAATAGTGGTGATGGCATACGATTAATCAAGAAAACAGCAGTGATAACACAATCACTCCAGTACAGTAATGGAACATTCGATTGAAAGAGTAAGGACCTAGCAACATTAAGTAGATGTTGATGCTTACGCTCCACAACAGAATTTTGTTGAGGAGTATAAGCACAAGAAAAATAATGTACCATGCCTTGTTCTTTTATAATTTCAGGAAATGCTAATTCAGGAGCATTATCAGAACGTATTGCTTTAATTTTGGTATTATATTGAGTGGAAACCAATGTAAGAAATGCAAGAAATACCACATAAACATCACTTTTATTTCTCAACATGTATACCCATGTAACTCTAGTACAATCATCTACCAAGGTTAAAAAATATCTAAATCCTTCAACAGATTCAGTACTAAATGGACCCCAGATATCTAAATGTATTAGATCAAACGGCTTAGAAGCTAGATTATTGTATGAAACAAAAGCTAATCTTTTTTGCTTAGCTAAAGGACAAATCTGACATTGAGAAACCTCAGAAGAAACTATTTTTAAAGAAGGAATGAATTTTACTAATTTTTGCAAAACAAATGATGAAGGGTGACCAAGACGCTGATGCCATAATATTCCATCATTAAGAACTGAAGCTGATAATGAACATACCGCAGGAGAAGATGGTGAGAGGAATTTATGTTCTGTCTCAAGAATGTACAGGTTGTTATAAAGTTTACCCCTCCCAATAATCAAGCCCTGAGAAAATTCCTGAATCAAACAACATGTTGGAAAGAAGTGAGCAGAAAAAAAAAGAGTTTTAACCAAACAACTCACACTGATCAAATTAAACTTTAAATCAGGAACATGTAACACATTATATAAAAGCAATGTTTGTGTTATGCAAATTGTGCTTGTGTGTAATAGGGACTCTAGTACCATTTGGAAGAGTTACAGTAACACTAGATACTTGTATTAATTCCCTAAACATTGCTAGATCTGAACAAACATGACTAGAAGATCCACTATCTATTATCCAAGCATCACCAGGAAGAAATTTCTCAAGAGAAGAAAGAGTTTGATTCTGAAAGGTGAGATTATTATTCTCATGCATAAGACTAGTAGAAAGAAATGAAACATTACCAGAAATAGAAGTCTGGGCCATCAAACCATGTTCAGTTATTGTTGCATTGCAAGAAGAAGCAGTTGCAGGCTCTTGAGCTTGCACTTGAGTCTTGAACTGTGAATTAAGTTGTTGTATTTGTTGAGGAGTGAAATCTTGAATATTTAGGTTATAACCATCACTTGTAAGATGTGGAACAGATTGAGGAAGCATGTACTGAGTAGGCACGTACTGAAAAGTCCCCATTTCAGGATTATAAGCATTTGTCTCAGAATCATAAGGAACCATCTGCATCTGCATTCTTGGTTGATTCTGAATCATCCTAGGCTGAAACTGAGATGATTGCATTCTAGGCTGAAACTGATTATGAGCAGGATTTTTAAAACTTGTACCATATGTCTTTAAACATGGTGGAAATCCATGTAGTTTATAGCACTTTTGTATAGTATGCCCCATCTTCCCGCAATGAGTACAAACCATTGTATGTATTATCAACATCAGTACTCCCATTTGCAATGGTTTGAAAAGCAACATTATCCATACGAGAAGAAGGTCTAATTGCCTTTCACCCAGAGTTACAATGTTAAAAGCCTCTTTAATAGTAGGAATTGGTTTCAACATTAGAATATAGCGTCTTGTCTGCTCATAAGACTCATTCAAGCCCATCAAAAACTTGGTGACCCGACTTCTCTGCTGTAATCTTTCCCATTTAACAGCAACATCACACTCACAACGACCACAAGTACACACTAGAAGATCAACATAATTCTTGTGCTCCTCCCATAGAGTAAGTAACTCGGTATAGTAAGTAGAGATATCCATAGATCCTTGCTTAATCTTTCTAAGACGATGTTCAATGTCATATACTCTAGGAGCATCATCTTGCTTGAATCTACTAAGCAAATTCTTCCAAATACCTTTAGCACTCGATATGAATAACAAGCTTTGTCCTATTTTCTTAGAAACATAATTCATCAACCATGTTGCCACAATATCATTACACCTAGACCAAATTCCATAATCTCTATGATTCTCAGGAGGTTTAGAAATAGTAAGATCAATGAAGCCTAGCTTATTACGCACATTCAGAGCCATCCAAACAGATGTTCTCCAAGAATGAAAATCCGAAGCCGTCGTGAGTCGATCCGAAACAAGAACAAGACCAGCATGGTCATTGCTATGAAAATAAAAAGGATTCTCATATTGATCAGCTTGGAATCGCAATTGATCTGGGATTTGACTCTGCAATGATGGAAGAGTCGCTGTATTCACTGGAATCGATGGAGGTATATAAGATCCCATTCTCAGTTAAAGAATGATGAAATTACAAGAAAAGTGAGATGAAATTAGGTAAAGAAACAAAGATTCATCAACACTGAGGTCATCAAAGAGGAAACAAAAGAATCAGAACGGAAAAACAAAAGAAAATTCCGGCGAACAGCTCAGAGATTTCAGAAACAAAAATCTGAAAAACACGCACAAAAGAAACAATTTAACAGCTCATCTTCACATACCCATGATAACAGAAGAAGCGGAAGACCAAAAAGAAAGCTCTGATACCATATTGAAGTCTAATTCACCGTAAAAGATGAGCTCAAGCTCAGAGACGATGAGAGAAAACTTTGAATCTTTATTATTAAGAGTTTGTTACAAAACTTATCAAATAAAATGTGTATAGTCCAGCTTATATATCTCATTCTAATTACACTTAACCAACAATTGAACTAACCAATCTAAACCAAAGTTAACCGGCAATCCATATATCTCAATAAAACAGAGCAAAACAAACGTACGTAAGGACGACAAGCTTGTTTGTCATGTATGTAGTTCCATATGGAAAGATGCTTCTCTCCTTGTTCCTCATTGGAATGCAACTGAATCTCCCCTCGACGACTCAGTTTCCGTAATCCAAGAGAAGTGCGTTGTCGTTGTGTCTTTGATCTTAAAATGGTCAAACGTAGGTAAAATAATAAACTCTTTGATCTTAAACAGTATTTAAATCGTTTTGTCTTCTCAGAAAAATTGGATTACGTACAAAATCTGATTAAATACACAAATTCAAAATCAAATAGAAGAAGATAGAATAGTCAAGAAAAAACACAGAGATTTTGAAAATACCTATTAAACAAACAACATGTTTCATCGATTTAAAGACCTAAAAATTTGTTGTTTTGGGTGTTGAGAAGGAGGGAGGGACAAAACGATGGTGAGAAGCAACCATCACAATGAAGAGAGAAGAGACTGGAAAAAAACTTGAAAAAATTTAGTGTTTAGAATAGAAGAAGTCGAAGAGAGAAGAGAGAAGAGAGAAGAGAGAAAAAAATAAAAATATTTAATTATTTTTTAAATGGATGTTCCGGTTGGATCATAAGAGCATATTCATCGGTGGAGAGACGCTCATAGTTTCTTCTAAATAAAATAATAATATTTTTTATTTTATCTATTTATTTTGTTTATTTTAATTTCTCTAAAAATGTTTTATCCTATACACGTGTGTAGAAACAGTTCTCATGGGCCTCTCAGTTGAGGGACGATTATGCTCTCTCTCCTTCTTTACCATTCTTTTTAATATTTAATTAAGGCAGTTTCTCAGTAAAAAAATTCAAAATAACATCACTAATTTATTTTTATGTCCATTTGAAAAAAAATATCAAATATGATTAGAAATAAATAAATCTTATTCAAATAAAAATAAACCAAGATATATATAATCTAAATAAATAAATAATTATAATTTTGTTAGAAGTTTATATAAGTGAATGATTTTGGATATGCGATATCAATATTTTATTATATATTTATATATACAGGTGATATGCTCAAAATAATACCCTAAAAGTATCTAAGCAGTCGTTATAGTATTTTAGGGGTCGAACCACAAAGACTCAGAGAATCACACAATAGATTTCAAGAATTAAATTACGCTAAGAAATAATAATGAAAACAGAAAAGGCAATCAATCAAAAGTAACAGTAAGATCAATGGAGAGGAAATAGGCCTAGGGTATTTCTCAAGAAATCAAGGAATGCAGATAAATCAATCAACAGGGTTCAGGTTAAGCACTGTTCTCGAACTCAAATCACCAAGATATAATTAACCAACTGTCGTTGCGAAAACTATCTAAATCTAAATCCTAGAATTCCAAATTCCTTTGCAAATCCTAAAGATCTAAACCAGCTTTAATGTCCAAGTTTGATATGTTCACAAAATAATTAAACCAAATTCCTTTGCAGATAATTATTTTGCTCACCCTAGGTTCTGTCAGGTTATCAATCTCACTTCCGTGAATAATCAACAATCCTAAAATCTAGATTCCAGATTCGTCAACCTAGAACTAGCTTTGAGAACAACCTATGCGTGAAGAACTCAATATGATTATCAACCCTAACAGATCAATCTATCTAACAAGCCCATGAATCCTTAATGAGAAAACCATAAACCTAAAGGGATCTACTCAGACATGCAGAATGAAGCAAACAACATGATTGAATAGATCATCAAAGTTAGAAATATAAAAAGGGTTCGAAATCATTCTCTCCGACAACGAGTTTCGACGTCTCCCTAAGAAACCTAACGATAAAATAATGGATAGAAAAAGCTTATAAATAGGCGTAGCCTAAACAGGTGGTTGAAACACCCTATTTATAAGTGTAACAACACTTCTTGGCTTTCATTGTAAATATAAAGTCGTCTGGGCTAAGATTGCAGACGCTTAAAACTTGTAAACGCGTGTTTTCCCTTCCTACAGTCGGTAATCATTTAGATTACCAGATTGGTATCAGTCGTCCGGATAACCAGACGGCCACTTCTGGTGTTTGCCCAGACCGGACTGTACTTTACGAAAACTTGGCATACTTTTGATCGCACCCGTATCAGCCGATATGCTGATGCAAAGCCACTTCCAAATGATAAGCATCACTATTTATATCTATCTCAGTTGTCCACAAATTTGAGCTCCAATCCATCGTGGAAACGTCTTCACGAATTCCACAAGCTCCAGAATTGCTCTAACCTTTCCAATTAAGCTCTCCAAAATGTCTTCAAAACCTGAAAAGACTCTAAAAGACTACCGAAACAACTAGAAAGAGACTCGATTAAAAAGGACTCATATTATGTCATGTGTATTATGAATAGGGTAAAAAAAACCAATCTAATATTATTTCAACTCCCCTCACGACTTATAAGGCCTTTGCACTTAGCCTTCAACAAGGCACAAAAACCAAATCCGAGAAAGAGTGTTTCGAAAACGCGGGAAGGACTCACTGTTCTTGAAATATTGTTTAATGACCCTTCTTCTAATATTTCTTCTTCATTTACTTACTAACGCTAGTCTCTCTAAACCACCATGTACCATTCTCCGTACGACCTTTGCAGCTTGCCCAGAACCCAACGACCTAGTATCGCAGACTTCTATCCAAACAATACACTCTAGTGTTTCTTATCGCTGTAAATCAGATTGAGTACCAGAACTTTATAGCAATGCTTTCCCAGATACAATTCACCATGACAAAAGAATCTTCCCTGAAAATGTAATCACTTCTTTTTATGGTTACTTTGTTCTCTGCCCCCAAGACTTATTTTATGATCATGTTCTGTCTCTTTTTTTTTCTCTTTTAGCTAAATGAATATACACATTAATGTCTCTGAGACGCCGAGTATTGTGATGGTATTGCACCGTAATCCCCTGGTTCTTTCCTCGTCTGTGTATTCAAAGATGCTTTAGGCGAACTCGCGCTTCCACCTTGTGTTGATCATTCCATATCTCCATTACACAACTTAGAATAATGATGTATTCGCTGGAATCTTTCCATCCCCTTTACTCAGAAGAAATATCGATCTTCACTCTTTATGCTTTGTCTTCACATTAGTTACAACAGGGGAGAGAGATACCACTTACTTTTAATAACATGGGTCTTTTGTAGATATGAGAGAGAATCAAGCTCTAGAGACACTAACCACATTGATGAAGTGCAAAAATCATGCTCAGGTTTCGATGAAAAGTCCTACTGACATGGTGTTTTCTATTCAATTGGTCTAGCCTTGAGATTTTCATTAGTTCGATCTGAAACTGGTTCTGTAAACAATGAATATCAGAAAGTAAAGTCAGCACAGTAAATTCAAAAACAAGATTTAATCTCCAGGGACAATTTTGACTCAATAAAACAAATTTTGAACAAAAACGACTGACTCTCAAGAAAAACAAAACACGTGTCAGCGACTACCTCCCCTAGACTAAACAAACTTCCCAGTGTTATCTCGTCTGAGTTGGTAAAAGAGATCACAAGAACCAAGTGGAAGAATGAGAAGCAAGAAGATACATGTGCGCTGGGTATGCGACCGATACCATTGCTGGATCGTCGAACTCGGATCATGATAAATTGCATTCTCTGCTCGTCCTGGTGTCGACTCGATACCAGTATGATATCGTCGATGCTGGTCATCTGACCTGCTCCACGTGTAAGACACAAAAACAAAAAATGAAAATAAAACTAAATAAGACTTACCAGTGGGGGGTGCGCTCCCACTAAAGGACTCTTGTTTAAATGTCATTAGCTTGACGCGTGTTCGGGGGGCTCAAGTGTCGGGTGGTTTCCGAGAGATGGTGAGTGATCTCTGTGAAAACGTCTCATCCAAGGCGGTGTGTAAGCATGAACTGTGTGTGGTCTACCAAGCGAAATGAGGAATAGCAGCAGGGCGGGTTGAAGATTGGTGTGGACACTTCGTTTTCCTGCACAGCTTGTCAAAAGAAGCAACAAGCGCTCGACGAGGAGTCTTGCGGCTTGCTTAAGCGTGAAGGAGATGGAGGTATATGTTGATAAACATCCTGTGGGTTTTGAGTTTAGAGGACGAAGGTGCGGGTGACCTTTGCATATCTCTGATGGTTAGTTAGCTTTGGGCGTTGAGATGTGCATGGAGGGTTGCTCTTATGAAATCAGCGGGGGGGAACCGATGCCGACGCTTCACAAGGAATACAAGGTTTTGAAACTCGATTATCACTCTCCGCGCTTGTGATCTACAGATGTAAGAACTTTTCTACTGCAATCTAGTGCCAATCCAATCTGTAAATAACATTCTCAGTCTGCCAAGTAGTATTGGGTCTTTACGCTGGAAGACTCATTCCTCCACCGAGGACCTTAGGACTGAAAGGACAATCCTACACTCACAATCACCAAGCCGAATCAGCCTCGACTTAGATGCCGACAATCAAAATGCCCTCCATCAGGTTCGCCCAGGTGAGGCAGACTGACGAAATGACTGGATCGATCGATATCACCCACCGGTAATGCGATCTATCGATTGCTTCCTTGGACTCTGGGTCGAGATCATCTTAGAGTACGAAGCCAGCATTGGCTAAGTATCGTATACTGAAAACACATCAGAGGTGTGGATTGTACCCTTCATTCCAAAAGGAAATCTCACAGAACTAAGGTCTGACCTCGCATGTGACTCTCTCCCTCACTCAGCATCTGTCCCATGTCAAAAATTTCATGACTGCACAGACACCCAAATCCATCTGTAAAGCTCTTACCTGTCGTTTTTTCACAGTCAAATGCATGGCACCAGCTGTTGCCAAGAATGTCTTCCCAAAATAAGAGGATCCTGAGTCCCTGCAACATAGTCCAACAACCACGAACGTTGTAGGGGAATCACTACAGCTACGATCATTAGGCGAAACATACTTCACAATACCTTCTGGAACTCTTCTGGATCTGTCAGCTAAATGAGAGGACATCTTTTTGTCGTGTGACGAGTTTACGTCATACCAAGGTTGTGAGAAACAGAGGGAGGCTTCAGGATTCATACCAAAGGAACCGGATCACAGATGCCATACTGGGCGGAACCCCCTAGTTGAGAATAGAACACCAGTCTAGCACAAGCTCTTCATGATCTGGAGGTTTACCCGTTGGCCAACTCTACTCCTATGAGAAGTGACCGCCACCAACACCTGTTCAGACAGCTGTTTCACCTCAATTCTTCTTTGCCTTAGATGAGGCTATTTCATGAGGATTTGCACTATATTGTCCCCGCCAGGTTCGATCATGATTACGGAATGGCTGCATATACTACCAGGGATCCTCGATCAATTTGGTGAACCACATTTCTGGATTAAAGCACTCACACTTTTCAATGTGCGACTGTGAGATCATTCGACCCCATCGAGGTACCAGTGGAGTTCAATCAGAATATCTGCGCTAGTCCAACTGCCATCAAAACAGTATTGAAATATATAACTCATACAACAAGACTATATATCTATCACCCTTAGGACTGACCGTGGGTTGCGTGAGTGATAAGCGGTGTACCTGTAGGACTTAGTGGAAACTCTTTCCCTCTGACACGTCTCGGATTATTAATCACAAAGTCTTTGAATGATCTCTGTCCCAAAGTGCAAGGAGGTGTACGATCAGGAAATTAGGATTGAAGCCAGATAATAGGTATTCGATCAATGCTTCTGTTTTGCGTCGGCTTCTGCAGAGATGTATCGACATCGATAAGCCTGGATGGATGGTACGATCGGATGCTGACGTATCTAGTCCTCAGGAATCACTCTGATGGTGATTGCATTAGACGGTGCGCTCTAGCCGTCGATTCCCTTACTACAGCGGCTGAACGTAGTCTGAGCTATCTGGCGTTTCCAGCATCTTAGTGATGTGCTAAGATTCTCAATGCCTTCCAGTCTCAGTCGTAGTAGCATACCATCCATCTTTCCCATATGAAGACAACTGTTCTATCTCTCTGATGGTCCAATTCTAGAATCTGTTCGTAGTCATGGTAGTTCCAAGCCTTAGCTTAGTCGTGAGTGCAGCGTTAGTGAGAGAGTACGTGTTATGTAGAATTAGAATTTCTCGGTCGCGATGCAGAAATTGCTAAGTACACAAGATTAATGGGGCTGTTTCTCTTGCTCTCTGATCTAGCTATACTCGAAATCGTGCGTTGTATCACCCTGATGACAAGTGATTCAACTTCAAAGGTACTGTAACTCTCTTCCGAAGCTCTGGCAAAGTCTTCAACATTATTCCTTCGATATTCTGGCACGACGCTGTGTGCGAGTGACCTTACTCTGCTATGCAACAATTATCCCAATCTAGAACATGTAGCCACCGATATTGCTGACACAGATTCTGCGATGCACGTTTTCGAGCAATTCCTGCTACCTTTAACGTGGGACAAACAATGCTATCCCTCGTTCTGTTGTCTGCTATCCCGGCTCAATCATAAATCGGCCCATTGCATTTGAGGTTCACCTCTGCTAGAAAGAGCCGATAAAATTTACTCATATTCATCCATAAGGCAATCCTTCGTGGGCGATATCTCGTGTTCGAAATTTCCATGATGACTTTAATGTCCAATCTGAATGTTTCTGTCCATACTTAGATACCTTCGTAATCCAACCCTTTTGCATGTGAGTGCCATGAAGTACAACCTCTCTATCACAACTGGAAGCTGTGAATCCCTGCTAGCTAACGCAGGCAATAGATTCTGACCCAAGGGCTCTATATTGTACTGTCTGGTTGTCCCGTCCCATCTATATAGATCTGACTAACAATCTTTGATACCTATACAAAAGGGCTTTGAATAGTTACTTCAGTTCGCTTCCTCTTGATGAAGTATATTTGCTAAAAAGTAATTCTTTAATGCTGGAGATATCTTGTTTCCTCAGTCTCCTCGGATTCTCGTCATTCATCATAAAGAATTTGTTCAGGAAAGCGTTCTTGGCTCTCCTCCCAAGTGGTAAGCGAACCATGGCGGCGGCAGATTCTTAAGCCAGTAAGATGCCTCTCCCGCCGACGAGAAATTGGGGAAAAAGCTTGCAGAGAAGGTAATCATAGGACACTCCATTATACTTGATGCTAGTGACCAAAATCCTCAAACCTCTCTACGTGATCCATGGGTGCTCATGAGGCAAGACCGTGAAACGGAGTGCTGACCCACGAGATAGTGAAGTAAGCAGGCTTCAGCTCAAAGTCATTCCTCTGGAAAGTGGGGATTCGAATCGCAGATCGATTAGCACTAGAACAGGTCAGGCCTGTTTACTCTTCAATTGTCATACCCCGATTCAGGACAACTATTCCACGCGTGTCCAGCAACAACGGGTGGGATGATCCTGGTCAGGAACAAGGAAGCAGGGACATAAAGACGTTCCCCTACTGCATCAAGACCCTGTCCTCTCTCATTGCACAATTGACCCTCATGGTCTCTCAGAGCTCCAGCTTCATCACGAGTCAATACCACCTGGATTGCATCTTAGCTTGGTCTGCATCTATTCCGAAGTGTGCTCTCTAATTCAGCTAGTTCTCGTTGGATGGATTTAACTAGCTGCGCGTTCTGGCTTCTAGTTTCACGTCTAGGCATAACACCTGAAACACAAAAACGAAAAACCAAAAACTAAAGTAATCAGACATAAATAAAAGGAGTACAATGATCGCCGAATCCAAGCACAGTACTTAGTGCGTAAATTCTTCTATCTAGTATCTAATGGTGAAAATTGAGTCCCCGGCACGCCGCGACAGAACAATTTGAATAATGGCTCAAATAATAACCCTAAAAGTATCTTAAGCAGATCGCCTAATAGTGATAAACATATTTAGGGCCGTCGAACCACAAAGACTCAGAGAATCACACAATAGATTTCAAGAATCAAATTACGCTAAGCCAAATCAATCAAGCGAGAATATAAATATGCAGAATTAAAAGATGTAAAATCAATGGAGAGGATATAGGCCTAGGGTATTTCTCAGGAAATCAAGGAATGCAGACAAATCAATCAACAGGGTTCAGGTTAAGCATTGTTCTCGAACTCAAATCACCAAGATATAATTAACCAACTGTCGTTGCGAAAACTATCTAAATCTAAATCCTAGAATTCCAAATTCCTTTGCAAATCCTAAAGATCTAAACCAGCTTTAATGTCCAAGTTTGATATGTTCACAAAATAATTAAACCAAATTCTTTTGCAGATAATTATTTTGCTCACCTAGGTTCTGTCAGGTTATCAATCTCACTTCCGTGAATAATCAACAATCCTAAAATCTAGATTCCAGATTCGTCAACCTAGAACTAGCTTTGAGAACAATCTATGGTGAAGAACTCAATTGATTATGAACCCTAACATATCAATCTATCTAACAAGCCATGAAATCTGGTTGGAATTAAGTTAAGTATTTTTGTTTACCGGGAAACTAAAAATAAAAGAAACCTGGTTGGAATTAAGTTAAGGATTTTAAGTTATTGGTACGAAAGTTGGAGAGAAGCAAAAGATGAATTGTTCTTCTTTTGTCTTTGGATATGTGTTTGTTTCATTCGGCCATGTGAAGATGTCTCTCTTTTGACGATGAAAAAAAAAATGTCTCTCTTCTGGCCTTTTTTTCGTGTAATTAACAAAAAAATAGATCCTGAGCAGATGCATGAGGAGGAGACGACATACTTGAAGATGTAATTTGGGGTTTCGTGTTAGCTTCATGCTCTTTAAATTATGTGGAGATTTGTTGTAATTGTTGCATGTTTGAATTACAGGACAAGCTGTGGAATCTAGCTGGACAACATTCTGATGTGCTCGAGAATCCGAATTCTAAAATCAGAAGTCGTGTGGTGAGATCTTGTGGGAGATTCAGGTTTGGAAAATTTCCATTCAAAATTTATATGGAAACTGTACAAGACCTATTTGATCCGTCCAATGATAACATTGCCATAGTTGAGGATCCGAAAAGTGGAGATGTTTCTCTTCCAGGTGCCACCTAACACCTTGGTCGAAATCAGGGATCAACAAAGCTTCCTGGAACTACTGTAACTCGGAGAAGCTCACCGGTTTGCTGCTATTACCAAATTGAACACCGAGTCATCCCGTAGTCATGCTATCTTAATGGTGAACATTATTATATTGATCCTGGTTTTCCTTGAAGAGTTGTTAATAATAAACTTGCATATTCATAGTCAACTAAATTACAGGTAAATGTCAGGCGCTCTTTGAAATTAAGAGATGGTTTGTCAAGTGAAAGTAATGGTTTATCATACTACTAAATCTCTCAAGGCTCCTGTTGTCCGTAAGAGAAAATTAGTTGCGGTGGATCTTGCTGGGTCAGAACGTATAAATAAGTCAGGTTGATATTCTCAGTAAATGGACTTTAAGTGTACCAACTTTTTGTATTCCTCATTTACACTTCGACTACTAACAACTTGAACTTCAAAGTTATAGTGAACAACTTTGTGTTAATATTTATCTTTTTTTTTTGTTTCTAAACTTTTGTTTGTTTATATATGTTACCAGGAAGTGAGGGACATACCTTAGAGGAAGCCAAATGATCAATCTATCTCTTGGCGCACTGGGGAAATGCATCAATGCACTTGCTGAAAACAGTTCTCATGTTCCATTATGTGATTCAAAGCTAACTATGTTGACTTATGATCTCCACAGGAATTGCCAGGACCTCCTTAGTTACTACAATCAGTCCATCACCACGTCATCAAGGAGAGACAACTAGCACTATAATGTCTGGGTAGAGGGTAGGACCTATAGTTCAGACTCTCTTTTTTTGTTTAATTATTATATATTAGTGATTGATATGGGCTAAATCTCTTAATTCACTTCTCAGCCCGACAACGAAAAAGCAGTCATAAATGCTCGACCCGGCTTGTTAAACCTAAAAAGACAAAAAAGGAAATTTGCGCAAGGGAAGCCTTAGGCAACTTCTTCTTATAAATACAAGAAGGGGGCCCAGATTTGGAGAGAAAGAATTATTACTAGTTTTCTCTGTCGAATTTTACTTAGTACCGGTTTACGAAAACCTCGTTGTAATTCCGTGTTCCCGATCTAATAAGATAGATTGCTTCGTCTGCCCACTTTACTATTTTTGCATATCCCCGTTATTATTTTATATCGATGTAGTCACAGCACTAACAATTGGCGCCGCCTGTGGGGACAATCGAAGCATTTCTCTATCTCAACAGGATCTAGCGATGGAACCAGCACTCGACGAGCTCCACGACAACCGGACTGATACCTCGAGCGAGTTAGGAGTCAGCGACGACACTGCAATCGCGAATCCTAACGAACTTGCTGAGCAACAAGACCAACGACATGCTCCACCGCCAGTCGAGCCGCGAGCCACTGCCGACCTTCGATGGGCCGCCCGCCAACAACGTGGAGGTCTCCTTGGCAACCCCGCTGCCCCTACAGGCGCTCAAACTCGCACCAACCTACCAACTACCACAAATGCTGCATTTTGTGGATCTAGACCAACCCTGAACGTCGAACCTAACGGAGTCGCAGACAATAGAGCTAGCCTTGATGGTTTGATTCAGACCATCCTCGATCGACTTGACCGACATGAGGAGAAGACGAGCGAAAGACTGGATGCCATCATGGCAGCACAGGAAGTCTCCCGAACCCGGCATAGAGCTTCAAAGGGTCAAAGTACGAGGCGGCGCAGCACCGAACCGCCATCCGACCGCGACAAAATCCAAACCCGGAGGATAAAAAAACCGCTGACAATCCTCAATTATTGTCGGATCAATTGACAAACGCGCGCAGAGAAGGCAGTTGAGTGAAGACAATCCCGACGACACGCGCAGTCGTGAACTTGAGCAGATGAAGACGACGCTTTGCGACATGACTTATAAAATGCATCGCGCTATCAGTTCAGCGCCAGAAATAGAGAAAGTATTAGAAGAAACCCGACGATCATCCTTTACCTCACGCATATCCAGCGTCCGCGTTAAACATAGCGGGAAGGTGAAGCTGCAAATTTACGAAGGAAACTCTGATCCAGCAAGATTCCTGACAACCTTTAACCACGCAGTAGGTCCGGCACACTTCTCTCCAGAGAAACATGACGCTGGTAGCTGCTAGTTATTCGTCGAACAGCTAAGCGGTCCCACACTAAACTGGTTCTTTTGGTTTAAAGTCAACTCAATCGACAACTTCGACCAACTGTCCAAAGCGTTCTTGAAGCATTACTCGATGTACATTGAAAAGGGAACGTCAAATATGCTGACTTGTGTAGTATAATGAATGTATATTTCTATGCTTTTGGTTATATGAGAATGTTGTGTAGTCAAGAGTGTGATGAATGACGAATTTCTTAAAGTAATTTGCATCCTTTTGATGATTTTCTGAGAATCCTTTAATTTTCGTTTTAGGCAAACATGATGAAATAGAGAGCAAATTCCGTGAGGAGAAAGCTGCTCTTGAAGTCAAGTATCAAAAGTTATATCAGCCTTTGTATACCAACTACACAAGTCACGAGTATAAATTAAAGAGAGGTGTTGACATTGTAGTTGGAACCCTTGGTCATATTTAGGTATGTTGCTCTCTCTCCTTTGTAAACTTATATTTCTGTGTAAAATTTAAATATTGATTGCACTTAATTTAAATCATCTTTTTGTAGTTTTTGTGACAAGATCAAACTATTTTGAAAAATTCTTTTAATTACTCTATCTAAATAAGAAATCATTCAATCATCACAGGAAGAGCTTCCTGTCTGATTGATCCTAGGCATGCATCGCCTTTGAAGGTCCTAGAACATTTTAACAATGATAAAAAAAAAACTAAATTATTTCTGATTTTATGGTAATATTCAATGTTCTAGGATACGGAGGAGCAGTATGGTTAAGCTCTTGCTGTTTCTTTGGAGGTGATAGCTATAAAAGTTAGGAGAATAAATTAAAGAGAGGTGTTAGAAATGTAGTTGGAAGCCCTGATCGTACTAAGGTACGTCACTCTCTCTCTCTTTTTGTAAAATTAAATTTCTATGTAAATTTTAAATTTGGTAGCTTATGATTCAAATCATCGTTTTTGTAAATGTTGTAAGCTAAAGATAAGATTTATGTTAAGACCATAGATAATACCTCTGCATTTTTCGCTTTTCGTCTTTATGATATCTAAAAGCTAAGTGTTGCATCTTTATATAATTTTTTTTTTTGTTTTGGATTTATAAGTATAATGAGGCATTCTCAAGAATTTTGTGAATTTTTTCTTGAAGTTTTTGTAAAAAAATGTCTTAGTCTCTGGTATTCATCTTTGTGTGGTCAGGTTCAGGATCTTGATGTACTAGGCTTGACAGTGGAAGAGACATTTCTCAGAACTACATTGTGAGTAGTCACTGCATTTGACTCCTATGATTGGGTGATCCACAATGCAGATCCATTGTTTTATCGCCATGTTGACAGTAAAAAGCTTCTTTTTGTCTCTCTTTTGATCTTCTTGCTCAGGTTTTCATAAAAATGCTATGAAGAGAATTAACCCTCTTCTTTGCTTTATATGTTTTTCAGTGGCTGGAATTTGGGGACTTTTAAGAATTATCTTGGCTGATGAGCCACTTATACCATTTGATTACATATCTTATGCACAACAATTCCAGGTACATAACATACTTTACTTTCTCTTTATACATAAGATAGAAAGAAACTGCTTTTATGTTTTGTGTAATGGTTCATGCACATAGAGATACATTGAGCAAACTATTAGAAAGGAACATTTGTGTTAATCCCTTGAGCATGGCGATACAAGTGTTCTCTTTTGTTGCTAATTCTTATAATGGTTTTGCTAAAGTAAAGTACAACCTTAATGTTTCTCTTCTTTGTCTTACATAAATTGGGAATGATCTGCAGAAACTAAAGGAGCAAGCATATAACAAAAATGATGTTGCAACAGCGGCGAATAAGAGAGCTAAATAATATGGAGGGGTATGATTCAAGACTCTCATATTGCATTCATTGTATATTATAAATGAGAAGATTTTATGATACTGACATTAGCTATATATTACCTTAGAGGTCAAAGGTGTTGCAGAGAAGTTGAAGTCAAATATGGAGCAAGGAATCGGTAAGGATGAGAAAGAGGTTATAGATCGGAAGAATGAATTTGGATCTAACACGTACCCGAAGAAGGGGAAAAACTCTTTTTAACGCAAGTTTTAAAAATCTTTTATACTTCTTTGACGGTGTTTTATCAGTTTGTGGATAACTCATACGTTTTTAACTTTGTGTTTGTCCAAAAGATATTCCTCTGGGAAGGTTGGCAAGATTTAACTCTCATCATCTTGATCATAGCGGTTGTGACGTGATTGGCATTGGGAATAAAGACAAAGGTTTGCGTGCCTTTCATAAGTTCTTTATTCTCAAAATTAGGAACACACTTGAATTATGTCTTTCAAGTAACTTTTTGGTAACTACATGATCAGGGTTTGAATGAAGGTTAGCTTTGATGGTGGAAGCATTGCATTTGCAGTTTTGCATCTTCTTTGCAAAGAATATTGCAGTTACTTTCACATTTTTATCTGAAACAATGACTTAAATTTTGACTTTTAATTGATGTTGTTTACATGTATAGATCACAAATTGCTTAGGCTTTGTTCATAGTAATGGATATGCTATACTAATTGTTTTTTTTTCTCTTCACTCGAAAATCGAAATCTATAATTTAAAATTGAATAGTTCTTAGTTTATAAATTCGTAATGTTCTAATTAACATTGTTGTGATCTTTGTATACTTGGTATCATTTTTTCATCTAATCTTTCCTTTTGAGTTGTCTATGTATTACAGAAAAGCGTGAATGAGATTATGATGGAATCCAAAGGTGGTAAAAAAGAAGCGTGCATGAGATCACACATGCCACAACTCAAGAAGAAACAAAAAATTAAATTTATTTACAAGATTGTGATAGTAGCCGGGATCAATTGCTCATGTGCTAGAACGAAATTGTGCCGATATACTCTTGTTATAAACTGAATTTTTTATTTATTTATTTTAAATAACAAATGGGAGGATTTTACTTATAAATCGGAGACTGTTTCAAAGTATTACAGATTCAACTAGTCATTATCCGCTCATTACCCACCCAGTTTGCAATCCAACGGGTCATCCACTCACAACTTTTCTCAATTGTTTTCTCTTTTTCTTTAATCTGTTTTCATTCTTTTCTATATTTTGTCTTCTTCTCTTCTATCTTATTCTCTGTTACTAATAAAATGATCAGACTTCATTGATATTCTTCCCTATTTAATCGAACTATCAACCAATTACAACGTTAAAAACCCAAAACCCCTCTTTTACTAGATTTTTTTCCTCTCTGTTTCTCTTTGTTGTCTTCTTCTTTCTCCATTAAATTTACGAGGCGGAAGTACTCGACAAACCAAGGTTCTTGAAACACAACAGAAGGATACTCCTCGGTTGCAACAACCGCCATTTCATCGAGCAAAGCACGCCATTCCGGTTTAGGCAAAATCGGAGGACGCGTACCGTGCTCAATGAAACGCTGAAGCGGTTAAAGTACTGTATCTTGTTTTTGTTTTGTTTAAATGTTAATTTTATTAAACAAAGATAAGGTCTTTAATGTACATAATATTTAGATACATCGTAGAAGAGAGATTGTAGTGAGGCAAAGAAGAAACATCACCTGTATTTTTTTTAAAAACAGAGCACACACGTTCTTATGAAGAAACAGAGCAAGTATTAAGATCTTTGTAACTCCGCCCATCTAGAAGAAAGCGTTCGGTACTTTGATTCATGGGAGTATTCGTTCAATGATGTGATTCATGCATGTGGAAAATCTAAAAACTCTGAGCTAGCGAAGCAGCTAATGTGTTAACAACTGAACACACTCAACAACAATTTCAATTCAACACCCAATCACTCCAATTCAATATCAGATCGATTAACTAGGAAATCCAATGTTCATGAAACAAGAGACTTCCACGCTCACCTTGTTAGATCTCAGTACTAGATCTTCACAGAGGATGAAACGTTTACAACCCAGAACAATCAGAGAAAGAGAGTAACAAACTTTTACAAAATGTTCTTGATAAGCAAATGTAAATCGCGTGAGTGTTCCTTTTAAACAACTAGATCTCTTATTTAATCTCCTCCGTTGATTTGTAACCTTTGTTCCACCGTACACGTGTCCAGTCATCCTTCCAACTCTAAACGGTAACAAACGGTAACAAATCCTCCCTCCTTAGGCAACCATGACCTCATGGTTGAATGTAGGGAACCTCTTCTTCAAGTCAAATAAGAATTCCCATGTAGCTTCAGACTCATCCGCGTTAGCCCATTTCACCAAAACCTTGGTAGCTGCCCTGCCTTGACGCTTCACCATTTTTCTGTCCAAGATATACTCTGGTTCTTTGATTAACACATCCTGAGCAATAGAAGGTAGCTCAGTGCTCACCATTGGATATCCTACCCGTAATTTCAGTTGAGAAACATGAAAAACCGGGTGTATCTTAGAAGTATCCGGTAAAGCTAGCTTATAAGCCACCAGCCCACACTTATCCACCACCCGATAGGGACCATAATACTTCGGAGACAACTTTTGATTGACCCTCATAACCACAGACCGTTGCCTATAAGGTTGTAGCTTTACGTACACATAATCCCCAATCTGAAAACTTCGTTCTAACCTCTTCTTATTAGCGGCCTGTTCCATACGGTGCTGAGCTCGCAATAGATGAAACTTCAAAATGAGGAGCATATTTTCCCTTTCCTGCAAACTTTTAGCAACCACATCCACCTTAGACTCACCAGGTAAATAAGGAAGGTGTTGAGGTGGTGGCTGGCCAAAGACTGCCTCATAGGGTGTCATCTGAGCAGAAGAATGGAAGCTGGTATTGTACCAGTACTCTGCTAAGGGAAGCCACTTGCTCCATAGATAAGGCCTATCGCTGCTCATACATCTGAGATATGTTTCCACACACTTATTAACTGCTTCAATCTGCCCATCACTTTGAGGATGATAGGCGCTTGAGTAGTTAAGAACAACCCCTTGCAAGGTAAAAAGCTCCTTCCAAAACTCACTGAGAAAGACTGCATCTCTGTCACTAACAATGGAGTTAGGGAGACCATGGATTTTAAAGATATTATCCATATAAGTCTGAGCAACAGTGATAGCAGTGTAAGGGTGAGACAAAGCCAAAAAATGAGCAGCTTTAGTTAGGCGATCCACTACCACCAGGATCACTGTTTTACCAAAAGAAGGAGGAAGGCCATCTATGAAATCCATGGAGATATCCGACCAGACTGCATTGGGAATGCGCAATGGTTGCAGCAACCCTGGAGAAGCTACAGTCTCTGTTTTACATTGTTGACAAACAGAACAACCCCTAATGTAAGCTTGAATGTCTTTCATCATGCCTTTCCAATATAATAAACTCTTCACCCTCTGATGTGTAGCATCCCTCCCAGAATGACCTCCAACCCCTGAACAATGAAGCCATTCCAGTATAGAATTCCTTAGGGAAAAATCAGCAGGTACTACCAATTTACTCTTCCTTCTCAAGAGACCCTTAGACCACACAAAATGCTTCTTCGCGTCAGGTTTGTTTTTTAACTCATCAATCAATTCTTTTACCAGCTTATCTGTCTCGTAACACTCCTGAATACGCTGCAGTAGATCACACTCCAACACTGACAAGGCCATATGCAGTATTTCTGATCCGTCCACCCTAGATAGAGCATCAGCCACCAGATTCTCTTTGCCTTCTTTATACTGTATTTCATATTCAAACTCTAAAAGTTTAGGTAGCCATTTTTGTTGGATGGGGGTGTTTAATCTCTGCTCTAACAGATATTTCAAACTCCTCTGGTTTGTTTTTATCACAAAATGACCTTGAAGCAAATATTGTCTCCATTTCTGTACATCAAAGACAACAACTAACAATTCCTTCTCATAAATTGAAAGATGGAGTTGTTTACCTTGCAAATGCCTACTAATATAGGCCAAGGGATGTCCATTCTGCATCAACACAGCCCCTATTCTGTGACCACACGCGTCAGTTTCTACCACGAAAGGTTGATCGAACCGAGGCAAGGCCAATACAGGTGCAGTACACAATGCTTGCTTAAGAGTGTTAAACGCCATTGTTGCCTCCTCAGTCCACAAAAATGCATCTTTCTTTGTCAAGAGTGTTAAAGTCCGTGCAATGTATCTGAAGTTCTTCACAAAGCGACGGTAATAGTTAGCCAACCCCAAGAATCCTCTCAATTGCTTCAAATTAGTAGGAGCATGCCAATCTATCACTGCTTGAACTTTAGTAGGATCTGTAGAAACTCCTCCCTGCTCAATAAAATGCCCCAGGTAGTCTACTCTGTTAGTTGCAAATGCACACTTACTTCTCTTAGCATACAGCCTCTGATCCCTCATCACTTCCAGAACAGCTCTTAAATGATTCACATGAGCTTCTCCAGATTCACTGTACACTAGAATGTCATCGAAAAAGATCAGCACAAACTTCCGCAGAAACCTCTTAAACACAGCATTCATCAACCCCTGAAATGTTGCTGGTGCGTTAGTCAACCCAAAGGGCATCACCTTGTATTCATAATGACCACTATGCGTTTTAAAAGCTGTTTTATGCACATCTTCAGGACACATTCTCACCTGATGGTAACCAGCTCTCAAATCAATCTTGGAGTACAGTTTTGATCCCCCTAACTCATCCATCAAATCTTCTATGAGAGGAATGGGGAAACAATCCTTCACTGTCATTTTTTTTCAAACCCCTATAATCCACACATAAGCGCCATGTACCATCTTTCTTTTTTACCAAAACCACAGGAGAAGCAAATGAGCTACAACTCGGTTGTATGATACCTCCATCCAACATCTCTTGCACCATACTATCAATTTCGTTCTTCTGTTGAATTGCATACTTATAAGGTCGTATGTTTACCGGATTAGAACCCTCTAATAAAGGGATTCTGTGATTATGATGTTCCCTATAAGGTGGTAACCCTTGTGGCTCCTCAAACACATCTTGAAATTCTGAGAGTAAATGTGTTATGGCTGATGACAGTTTATGTTGATCCTGTTCAATACCCATATTAGTTAATAACATGTCATTGTCTTCGTCTCCTGACATCATACAAAGCATAGAAAGCTGAACTTCTTCCTCCTTAACCTTATTCAACTTTTCTGCCTTCACTGCTCTTACCGATTTTGGGTGAATACCATGAACAACAACCTTCTTATTATTCAGCTCAAATCTCATAGTAAGCCGTGTAAAATCCCAGGTGATAGGACCTAAAGTCTGAAGCCATTCGATTCCTAAAACAGCATCACTACCAGTTAAGGGTATAACCATGAAATCTGCTTCAAATCCCACTCCATGGAAGTCCCATCCCAGCTTCTCTATTTTAGCTTGCACTTGCAATCTATTACCATCATCTACTCTTACTTTGGCTTTATTTTCTGGTAATAATGTACACCCCAGCTTCTCAGCCATTTGAGAATCTAAGAAATTGTGAGTTGATCCAGAGTCTATAAGTATGAACAGATTCCTTTTCTTATGCACTGCCTTCACCCTCATTGTATTGTAGTTAGAAATTCCAGAAATTGCATTAACAGAAATCTGAGCAATCTCCCCTTCGTGCTCTTGGTTTTCTTTGTCTTCTTCCACTTCATTCAAATCAGACTCATCTTCTATTTCCAATACAAACAACTGAGTCTTCTTATGGGTTTTGTAGTGTTCTGGTGTGTAAGGCTCATCACAGATATAACAGAGACCCTTAGCTCGTCTTTCATTCATCTCCTCTGTAGTTAAGTATCTTTTTGGCTTATTAAATTGTTCTTTAGGCTTGTCCGAGAGCACATATTTGTTCAAAGGCATCTCTGTGTCCTTCTTGGAGTAAAAGCTCTTGTTATTAGTTTTAGAAGCGCCCCAAGAACTTAACGGAGCTTTCCGTGGATGCGCAGTCTCATAGAGGCGTCCAAGCATCAGACACTCCCTCACTGTCCTCGGCTTGAACATTCGAATATGCATTTGTGTATCAACCCGCAATCCAGCCAGGTAAGCACTTACCAAATAAGGCTCAGAAAGATTCACTCTAGTTCTGATATCTTCAAACTTAGCATGGTATTCCACTATTCCTTCTGTTTCCTGCAAATTCTTAAGCTCCGCAATGGGATCCTCCCATACTTCATCAAATATCCCTTGTATCATCAACTTATAAGAAGGCCAATCCAGCATTTCTACCTCCACAGGATTCAACGATCTATGCCATTTAGCTGCTTTTCCATCTAAATGTATCATAACCACAGCCACTCTAATCTCATTCGGCGTGTGATCAACTCGAAAGAACTGATCTACTTTGAACAACCATTCTGTCACCTCTGTCCCATTAAATCTAGGAAAATCTAGCTTAGCTAGCCTAGTTACTCCAGCATAAGTGTTGGGAGTACCTGATATGCGAGAATTCTCTGGTTCCGAACAGAAATTAACCGATTGCAGCGTAGATCGAGATGGAGTCCGTGTTTCCACCTACAATTGGGAACTGGATCGAGATAGCATGTTAATCGCTTCAAACATCTCAGCTATATGCTTCTCAAGTTTCACATTCTGGTCGCTCAGATTATTCTCCATCCTCTCCATACGTGAATCCATCGATTCTTCCATTAACTCCTTATCCTTCCTTGATTGAGCTCTTGTTTCCATCACCACTACCGAGGCTCGCCGACGCTCTGATACCTTTGTTAACAACTGAACACACTCAACAACAATTTCAATTCAACACCCAATCACTCCAATTCAATATCAGATCAATTAACTAGGAAATCCAATGTTCATGAAACAAGAGACTTCCACGCTCACCTTGTTAGATCTCAGTACAAGATCTTCACAGAGGATGAAACGTTTACAACCCAGAACAATCAGAGAAAGAGAGTAACAAACTTTTACAAAATGTTCTTGATAAGCAAATGTAAATCGCGTGAGTGTTCCTTTTAAACAACTAGATCTCTTATTTAATTTCCTCCGTTGATTTGTAACCTTTGTTCCACCGTACACGTGTCCAGTCACCCTTCCAACTCTAAACGGTAACATAATGCTGCAGGTATATCCAACCCATTTCCCATTCATCTATTTCACGTCATTATCCACTCTCTATGCACTGCTTGCGATATTGTAGTCCTTCCTTTAATCATATAATCGTTTGGTAGGGCATTTCATAAAAGAGATTATTGTTATTTTTTGGATATTTTCATAAAAATAAGTATAAGTTTTCCAGTTTTACATACGAAATAGAGAAATACATAAAAAAAAAATTAGAGCTACCTATTAAAAAATATAATTTTGTATAAAAAAACTATGAATATTCAAATTACATTTTAAATATATATATTCAATAATTTATTTATAAAACTAGTAACAAACAAAATTATTATTGTATTAACTAAGATAATATTAATCTATTATTTTATACTAACCTTAACTAATATCAATGAAAAATAAAATTAATATAATTGAAATTTATGCATAATGGAACTTGATGTATAGATAATTTTATTTATGAATTATAAAAAAAATAAAAGTAAAAAATAGTAACTTATAAATAATTTAATTATTATTTTAAATCATGCAATATTTGATTTTAAAAAATTGTACTAATATTAAGTTGACATGTGTATGAGAGAGAATGAGATTTCTCATGTGGGGCCGGCCGAGTGTGTGTTTTGGTTAGAGGATATTTGGATATGTATAGAGTGTTATGATTGGTGGAGAATATAGGTAAAATGGGGGAAACAAGTTTCATTAAGAGTATGAAGTATTTTGAATTAATTTGAAGCATGTAGATTTAAGAGTAGATAGATTGGAGTATGTGAGCAATTGGTCATGGTTTATGAAACGGCGATGAAGATGAATGGGCTTTAATCAAATAACGATAAGTATTTTGTTACTTTTTAATAATCTGATGTGGCATTCTCAGAAGAACTCTCAAAATACTGATGTGGATAGCCTGAGGAGCCACAATCATCCCTTTATATATATAGTAATCCCTACGATGATACAACTCGCTACTCTAAAAAGACAAAAAAAAATTCCAATTGAAAGCTAAATCAAATCAAAAGACCGAGACCCGACTAAGTGAGATTGCAAACAATTCAGACCGAGATAGAATCAGTCTAGGTTTCATGTTTAAATACAAATTGGAGCAAAGAAACAATATATTGTATGTGCATAGCCACAAAAGAACATAAATTTCATTTACCGGTGAACAAACTTTGGTGGTGGCGAATGACAGAGAAATGATGCTGCAAGATTTGGAGAAGATTGATCAATGAGCGACTTATTATGGTTTCTTTATACTATTTAATCTTACATGTAAACCCCTTAAATTCCTTGAAAATATTCTAAGGAGAATCGAATCGATTCACCTTTTATGGTTTATGAAATGGCGAAGAAGATGAATGGGCTTTAATCAAATAAAGATAAGTACTTTGTTACTTTTTTAATAATTTGATGTAGCATCCTCAGAAGAACTCTCAAAATGATGATGTGGATAGTCTGAGGAGTCACAATTATCTCCTTTTATATATAGTAATCCCTACGATGATACATCTCGCTACTCTAAAATGACAAAAAATTTCCAATTGAAAGCTAAATCAAATCAAAAGATCGAGACCCGATTAAGTGAGATTGCAGACAATTCAGATCGAGATAGAATCAGTTCAAGTTTCATGTTTAAATACGAATTGGAGAAAAGAAACAATATATAGTATGTGCATAGCCACAAAAGAACATAAATTTCATTTACCGGTGAACAAACTTCGGTGGTGGCGAATGACTGAGAAATTATGCTGCAAGATTTGGAGAAGACTGATCAAGGAGCGACTTATTAGGGTTTTTTATACTATTTAATCTTACATGTAAACCCCTTAAATTCCTTGAAAATATTCTGATGAGAATCGAATCGATTCATATTTTATGGTTTATGAAACAGGGAAGAAGATGAATGGGCTTTAATCAAATAACGATAAGTACTTTGTTACTTTTTAATAATTTGATGTGGCATCCTCATAAGAACTTTCAAAATGCTGATGTGGATAGCCTGAGGAACCACAATCATCCTTTTTATATATAGTAACAGATTGACTAAATAGTAGTATTACTGAATTATAGGGTAAATGAGAAAAACATAATAAATTTTTGTATGCAAAACATTACTTATTTTTAAAAATACTTTTCGTAAAACATCATTTTAAATAATACATAGGGAGTATATATAAAAGGGTTTTCTATGGGTTATACCAATTTTTGGATTGGACATTTCCAAAACTACCACAAAAGCAACACATTTCTAGAAATACCACAATCTTGTGGTATAATTAAAAAAAGTGGAGAAAATATCTTCATTTAGTTGTGGTATTAATTACCAAATTTTGTCCACTGAAAGATTGTCAAATAGTAGAAAAACAAAAATTGTCCACCGTTTGTTCATAATTTGTCCACAAAACTTTTGTAAAATTTGTCCAACAGTAGTTGTTCAACTTATATTTGATCACTTCTTTAATAAACGAAGTTTAATTTGTCCACCAACAAATCGATCACTTGTCAACGAGATGTGTGTATATGAGTAGAAAGACGTATAAACATGTGAACAAAATAAAACAATGGACAACAATTCAATTGGAGTGGTGGACAAAATGAACATTATATTGTTTCCAGTAGTAGATGATGCATGTGATGGACAAATTCCTATTAAATAGTTATTTAGATAAGTGATTTTATGGTTTGTTTTTTTTTTTTGCAATGACTTTCTTGTTGTAGGAGATTGTTTTTTTGTTGGGATGAAAGAAATGACAAAGAGAGAGGACGAATGGACAGGAGAGAGAAGAGATGAAAGAAAGGACTAAAAGACAGGAGAGAGAAAAAGATAGAGAAGAGATGAGTAGAAGAAAAATGATTTGAAATAAAAAGTAGATTTAAGGTTAAAAATGTATTTTTATCATGCACATGTAGTATCTTATGTGTAAAAGTTGCATAACTCTCTCCATATGAGTGCTACGTGGCCTCCAAAAAAATAAAATCCATTTAAAATCCAATTTACACACAAAATCGGAGATCCCAATCCAACGAAATGTTTCAATCTTCTTGTGATTTCTCTTCCTTTGTGGAAAAAACCTTTTTGGATTGAGCCTTTTTCTCGGTATGTTTTCTTATTAAAATTTTCTTCTTTCTCGGTTAAACTTACTTCTATCTCTTTATTCCGATTCATTCTCTGGTGGGTTTCTGTTGAGTTAATTTTGTTTTATGATTTTGATTTGATTTGATTTTTTAATTGTGTGTTCTCGATAATTCATGATTTATAGTCATTTTGATAAGCATAAGTGGATGCTATTTAAATGTCAATATGATTTGTATGCATGTTATAGAACTTCCAAGATAGAAAAGTGATTTAGATGTAAGCATCACCACTGAACTGGGTGATGGGTGTTCTTAATTTTATGGATTGATCACTGCTACGTTAACAAGAAAAAAGGATTGATCACTACTATAGGCTGATTCAAAGAAGCAAGGTTTGGCTAACTCTCTCCATCTTTATGACACGTGGTCGAACAAACAAATAACACGTGCCTTTTAATATTTTCCTTGTTCACTCATTTTCTTTCTTTGCTTTGCTTTCACCTACTTTTTTTTTGTCAAACCTCTCCATCTTGCCTCCTAAAATTAAGATCTTCATCATCAATATATGGAGTTACGTTGAACTTATTAAACTTTTTAACTTTTCTAATTACACTGAATATGGTTGATGTTTTGAGAGTTTATTAATTCAACACTCAACATTTCTATATATATATATATATGTTTGCAAAATATATTAAAGAAGAAGTACCACAAGTATAAAACCAAAAGCGGATAAAACAAAACTTACGCGTAAGAGTGGGTATTCACCTAGTATGTTAAAAGGTTTTAATATTGTGGTAGATTTGAAAAAATTTTATTAGATAAGTGGTATATTGGATAACTTCTTTTATATAAAAACTAGTTGCGTAAAATATTATTCTGTTTTTTTAGAACTAATGTTGAGAAATTGAAATTTGAAGAGTATGTATTCATAAAATAAAGTATTTTAGGTTTATGTTTTTAAAACCACATTATTAATTGGCCAGTCCACCAAAATTAAGAAAATATATTAGCCCACTATGGAGCAAATTAGCTATTATTGGCACTTATAGGATCGATCACACTACGCTAGATCTTTAGGTTGTGATTTTTTTCAAGTAATACTTCATTCAAAAATCACTATTCGTGTCCATTTGAAACACTTATCTTCATAATGCACACAACTCTTACTAACAAATGAATGGATTCTAATTTGGCCACTAGAGCAAAAATCTGATCAAAATCCACACTTTCAATTTGAGAATAGCCTTGGGTTACCAGTCTATTATTGTTTTGTATGATGTTACGTGATGAGAGTATTTGAGGACGCTCAAAAAGGCTTATACAACGATTGTTATTTTTGCCCCATGCTTTACGATGGAGTGTACTCCAATGATCTTTTGTGACGAGCTGGTAAGATTATTGTTTGTTCCGCAATAATAAGTAGGGATTGTGCATGTGACCATATAGTTTAACCTTTATATAAATAAAAACACATTTAGCCATAGTATTCGAATGGGAGGTATTGAACCGAACCAAAACAGACATATTCGAATAGATCCTAAATTCCTGTATCCAAAAACTGGAATCGCACCGAAACCAAACCAAGAATCGAATAGATATCAAAAATACAATTATATAGAAATATTAGTTATATTTAAACTTGAAATAATCTTTTCTCTTTTTGTGTGGCTTCTAAACTTGAAATAACCTGTATACCCAAAATTACAATTATAAACCAAATGTATTACTTATTTTAATACCAAAATACACTAAACATATATATAAAGTCATTAGTTTTTCTTAATATTTCGGATATATACTACTTTTGGGTTATTTCAGATAGTTTGAGTAAAAAATGAACGAATCGAACCGAAACCAAAAATCTTCGGTTCTAGGCTGATTCTCAGTTCAAATATCTGAACCGACAGAAAACCGAACTAAACCCAAACCAAAATTTTGAAATACCTAAATGGATTCTAAATCCCCTAACCAAATTATCCGGAACTAAAAAAAATAAAAGCTAACCCGATTCAAACCGATTACCTGAATATGTTTTATGATACTTTGGTTGATGTAAGATATGTTTTAATCTGTAAGTGGTGGGCTGCTAGTCCAACTTGGCGTCACACTTTTTTACTATTGATTATAAGCATTTATTGTCCAGATATGATTAGATTTTCATAAATTTTAATATTATATCGCACACATGTCGATTTCCAGATATTAAGAACAACCAGTTGTAAAAAAAGAAAAAATCTTTGGACCTTATCAATAGCTTGTTAGAATGAAAATCAAATACTTTTCTACATGTCTTAATTAGTTTCAGATGATCCTCACCATTACCATCTTCCACCCTCCCCTCTGAAGCACAAATCCCCAATAAGGTAAGAACAAGAGGAACTCTTTTTACTTCTCTTTTTCTAAAATCTTGATTATTTCTTATTTTGGATTCTCCTTTATTTGATCTTTCACCATCTACCCTTCTCCGGGATCAATATGATGAACTTCATTGCGCCATGGGAAATTGTATGAATAATCTGGCCAATACTTATTTGGAACAATCTTTAATATATCGTATTGTAGGTGTTTCATCAAAACCATGGCTGACACCAAACAAGGTTAGAAGTCAATGCATTTGCCTTATCCATAAATATTATTTTTTCGTCCTGTCTAAATGTTAATGCAAAATAATCATGGACGGTTTAGATATGGAGATTTCAGAGGATGAGAGGAAGATAGTGAAGATGAGCTCGTTTAAAAAGAAAGCGATAAGTGCATCAAATAGATTCAAGAACTCGTTCAAGAAGAAGACTCGGAGGAGCAGCAGCAGCAGAATCGTGTCCGTAGACGACATCAACGCCGAGGATCGTCAGTCTCTTGATGCGTTCCGTAAAGTTCTTGTCCACGAAGACCTTTTGCCCACCCAACACGACGATCTTCACATGATGCTCAGGTTATTCATTTTTTCTTAGTTTATTCCGATTAGGCTAAATAATGCGATGTGTTATGCTGATGCATGAAGTCAACTAATGGAATTAAAGTCAATAGTTTAACCAAAAAAAAACTTACACAATATCGTTTGACATTTTGAATAGTGAATCTAAGATTGTTAGCCAAATCCAAGATCGTGCGGCAGTTCACCCAAATATACCAAAAAGAAAAGACATTTTAATTAGGTTAAGTTAAACATCATCATAAATGATAAAATTAGGATTCTTTTTTTTTTGGGTACTCATTCTACCCTCTGTTTTAGATACACTTTGTGGATCTACTATTTTTATAAAATGGTACTATAAATTTGATACTTGTCCATTAAAACTTCCACTAATATTGATTTAGGGTAACACATTAATGTTTAACGTGGAACTATGTTGGTCTTGTAGTTGATCAAACATCTCAAACTATGCAAAAGTATTCCGGGTGATTGTTAAAAACTTGCAGAAACTCTAATGCATATATGTCAGGACTCAGGAATATCAAAATATATTTCAAGTTAGATCGTATATCGTGGTTATGTGTAATGTGTGCCTACAAATGATTTACTTAATGTAAATAAATAAACGAGCAATTTTTTTTTTTTGATGTGATAATTTCTTGAGGATATTGTTTTATTACATGAGCAAATTTTTGGGGGCTTAAGATATCATGAAAACTTCATATCCTATCAACCAAAAGGGTTCTCTTTTACTAGCTGCGTCCAGAAATTTATAGAATTCATGAAATATATATTCATGATAAGTTTATATATATAGTTGTCTTCATTGTCAAGAAATTTTGTAATTAAATGTTTATTTTTAATGATTATTGCGATTGTTATTTGACGATCTTTTGGTGTTTGTTTGATCGACATAGATACTTAAGAGCGAGAAAATTTGACATTGAGAAAGCGAAGCAAATGTGGAGTGACATGCTTCAATGGAGGAAGGGTTTCGGAGTCGACACGATCATTGAGGTAAATCTTTTTTATCCAAAATCTTGAAACATCCCATACCGAGTAAATATAAATACTTTCAACTGACAAATTTTTTTGTTTGCTTTGTTCTCTCTAATAATGAAGGATTATGAGTTTGAAGAGATCGATGAAGTACTCAAGTATTATCCTCAAGGCTATCATGGAGTGGACAAAGAAGGTAGGCCGGTTTACATTGAGAGATTAGGCCAAATCGATGCAAACAAGCTGTTGCAAGTGACTACGATGGACCGGTATGAGAAATACCATGTGAAAGAGTTTGAGAAGATGTTCAAGATCAAGTTCCCTTCTTGCTCAGTCGCAGCCAAGAAGCACATTGATCAAAGCACGACCATTTTTGATGTGCAAGGCGTGGTTAGTTACATTTTATACCTCGTTTTTCTTGTTTCGAAAAAGGCATAAATGCGAAAGATGGTTTGAGTATTTAAAACCGTGTTTTTCAAATATTAGGGGCTTAAGAACTTCAACAAATCCGCGAGAGAGCTTCTTCAACGCCTTCTCAAAATCGATAACGACAATTATCCTGAGGTAGCTAATCTCAAACAGCTTATCCTTTTAAAGTGTTACTGTGTTAGCAAAGTTGTAAATAATTTTCTTTGTAGACACTGAACAGAATGTTTATCATCAATGCGGGTCCTGGATTCCGGCTCTTGTGGGGGCCGGTTAAATCTTTTCTTGATCCAAAGACGACATCAAAGATTCATGTTCTAGGGAACAAATACCAGAGCAAATTACTTGAAGCTATCGATGCTAGGTAAGATTATATACTAGTCTTTAACTCATTTAAATATCCTTTTTTTCTTTTCTGTATTAGATATCATGACCTACTATACTTATTGCTCCAAAATCCTTGTAATCTCCATTGATGTGTTAGCGAGTTGCCACATTTCTTTGGCGGCCGTTGCACTTGTGAAGACAAAGGAGGCTGTATGCGATCTGATAAAGGCCCGTGGAATGATCCTGAGCTTCTTAAGGTTAACTTTTGAGCTTAACATTTTTTTTTCTATTAAAATTGTTTTGAGTTCTTACCAAACACAAGTGTGTTCTTATGAAAAGCAGATGGTTAAGACCCCCGAAGCCAGGTTCTCGACTATTTCAGAGGACGAAGACAAGCTTGTAGTAGAAGGAACATCGATGTCAATGGTCTTTGAAGTAAGCTAATAACTTTGTCAAGAATCAGACAAGCCTTCGTGTGATTTGTTTTCTTTCAAACTTATAATTCTCATAGAGTATGGACCTAAGACTCTTCTATACATCAAATTCCTAGCCTCTAGAGAGAAACAAGAAGAAAACCATCGAAGAAAAGGTGTGTGAGAAACACATTGCAGCAGTTGACAAGTTCATGGCATTGTCTTTGCCTCCAAAACCTCATTTAAAAGCCCCCAAAAATGGTATATATCTAAAGATTTATATCTTGCTCTAAATTTTCAATCTGTTTAATTACTCCTGATACACTCTTACGTAGGGAAGGGGCCACAAAAGAATGATGATGGGTTTCTTGTAGGAGGGGTTATAGCTTTTGTGATGGGAATTGTTGCAATGCTGCGGCTATCTAAAGACGTTCCAAGGAAGCTCACAGAGGCTGCAATATTCGGCAACTCAGCAGTTCACTACGAGGATTCAAAAATGTCTAAACAGAACGAAGATCAAATTCCAGCACCAGTCTCAAGCTCCGAGTACGTAACAATGGTGAAACGAATGGCCGAGCTTGAAGAAAAGTACAAGACCCTTGACTCGAAATCAGCAGATGATGATTTAAAGAAAGACGATAAACTTCAGGCTGCGCTTAACCGGGTTCAAGTACTTGAGCATGAGTTATCTGAAACCAAAAAGGTAAGATCTTATATATATAACCTCAATCAAATACTCGAATATGTAGTAATAGTTTGGCTTCATTATGTTTTCCGGCTTAGGCTTTAGATGAAACGATCGCTAACCAGAAGGGGATACTTTCATATATTGAGAAGAAAAAGAAGAAGAAGAGACTGGTGAGACGAATCATTTAGAGAAATTTTATTAATACTATATAGTTAATTAATTTCCAACATTCTTTGTCTATGTCCCTAAACATTTTTTTTGTTCTTTCAGTTTTTCATGTTCTAAATCAGCGAACAATGGTTATCATTTCCCACCACAATATCAGATGAGAAGCAAGTGAGTGTTTCTTTGTTTCTCTCACAAATGAGGAATATATAAATGCATGCTAGTGATTTTTGTATATAATTTTGTTTTTCTTTTAACAAGTAGTGGATTTAGTCACTTGAGGTTTGTTTTGGGTGTTCCCTTGCAATTTGGAGTGCTTATTTTGGGTGTTCTCGTGCAATGTATTTTTTTTTTCTTTTTTTTGTTAATTTTATACGTGAAGTATCTCGTGCCAGTAATGGATGATGTAAGGTTGAGTCGGTGATTGTCTATTGCTAACTTTACCTTGACGAAATTGAAAAAGAACTTTCTACTTCTGCTTGATCATAATATCGATATATATACATACGATAAAAGCATATGTTGCCCTACGAAAATATTTTAAATTTGTGATGCAAGATATAAGCATAAGAGATAAGGAAATATAAGACATGGGTATATCACGGCGCCAATAGAAGTAGTTTATATGCAACATAATTGTTCAAAAAACTGGTGCTTATTCCATTTAGACCGTTTTGGATATGAACGTAACCATGATCCATCTGAAATGATTTGGACTAGGCTAGCCCACTGACATACCGACCAATTGACATCTATAATGTTCAAAAAGGTATCTTCGAATATCACTACAAATGTCAAAAACAAAGCTAGCTCACATGTGCTTTGCAAATAATCTATTTATCTTCACAAAAGGATCTTTCCGGTATGTCCAAGCTACAATAAACTAGTTTCCTTAGCTTTATGTCTCGGGTTTGAAATCCAAAATGTATTACCGCAAATGCCCGGGTTAAATACTTTGTAGCACAAATGGGATTGAAACCACAAAGAATTGGTTAACAACTAACTAAGTAGCAAGATATACAAAATAAGCTAAGAAGATAGATGTTTTTTTTTTGTTTATCTAATTACTCACAAAAAAAAAGGCAATAACGAACAAACAAAGAAGTAAATAATTCAAATGATTAATTAAACAAAAGACTATTGAACAATAAGATTAAATAAGACAAAACAACTCAGAAATAAACTTTAGCTGATATCTATGTACCATGGGTAAGGCAATCGACTAACGTAGACTAATGATCAATTCAAGATGCTGGAATCATACAATCAAACTCATTCTCAAGATAATGTATCACGCAATCCATGATCTTAATCATGAAGTTATGCTAAATTTCCTCTTGCAATTAGGAGATTAACAAACATTGGAAACAAATCCATTAAAATCAATAAACACCTTAATCATCAATTCTATTGGTTAGGTAAGCAAAAAACATGTATAGTTGGCCTAGATATTTCATTGACCACCTTTCAGACACAAAATATCTACAATTTAAATTATGATTAGGAAGATCAAACCTAGTATTAAACACATCTTAAATTATGATAAGAAACAAAAAAAATCTAATGCTAAACATCATGAATAAATCAATGATCATCCTAATCTATCAAACCCATAATCAATTTATAGGAAAGATATAATGAAAAAAGGGTAAGGATTGATTAAGAAACCTTCACTAGACTGAAAGGAAATATGAGAGCTTCATCATCAATGTTAAAAAGGGTTTTAAGTTGAAAGGAAACTTACAACATAAATTAGAATTTAAGTTTTTCTTTTTTTTCAGATTCCCTGACTAACATGATTAACTACATTTTGCTCGTGTGCTTTTAGACCGGAATGCACAATCATGCGAGTACGATCACCATCCACTATAAAACCATTTGATCAATATATTATAAAGAAATAAAATCATAGGATATATGGGAATTTACGAATATAGCAAATATATATATATATATAAGTTCTAAGCAAAAAATCTACATTAAATTCAATGACACAAATCGATTTTTAAAAAATTATAAGAAGAGAAAGTAAACAAGTTATATTTGAAGTGTAAGAGATCTTATTAAGTGGTAGTGGTCTAATTGTTTTCACTTGTACTCTTACTGGTGACAAAAAAAGCAAAAGGAATAGAAAGAAAAAATAAACAAAGAGAAAATGAAAATGAAAACAAGGGAAAAGAGCGATTAGAGGTTTTCATCACGCGTGCCGCATGCAACTTCATTGCAGCGGTTTCCGGCGTCGATTCCAGATGCCGGAGCAAGTAGATGGGATGGTTGTGTTTAGCACGAGGCGTCCAACAGAAGTTCAAAAGCAATAATCTTGGACAAGTGTAGCAAATCGACAGGGTCTATCGAAATTCAGTTATGAGGTATCAAATGTTGAAAGCAAAGCCACGGTTTTCTTCCCAGCAGAGATTTTGGAGGATGTCACGCCATATGTGGCTAAGATTCACGTTATTGTGAATAAGATTTGGAACCTTGGAGATAAAACAATCAAAGTGGATGTTTTTAGTGTGAGTGCTACCATGGTGAAATTCAGAATACGCAATAAATCGGCAAGATTGAGGACTCTCAACTGAGGCATGTAGAACATATGTGAGATTCTGATTCTTGTTTGTAAGTGGCCTACAGTATCAGAGGAGGCTCAACCAGCTATCAAATCTATACATATGTGGGTGAAAATAAAAAAAACATCATGCATTCTATGTTTACATGGAAGGGCATAATTTTTTTAGTCAGTCCATTAGGAAATCCCTAGCGATTACACCTACATATTGAGTTTGTGACAAGCTTTGAAGAAGCAAAAGTTTTTGTTGAAGTGGATTCCTCAAGGGAATTGCCAAAAAACTATTTTTCATTGTCAACGAGAAGATAATTACAATTAATTATGAGTATCCTTGACTAGCTCCGCGTTGTGGAATCTATCATAAATGGGGCATGTGAAGAGATTTGCTTGACTAAAAGGGAAACGGCTATTGCATCATCTTTGCCATCATGCTCTATGTTGTTGCCGGCTGGAGCAGAGTCGTCCAGTGAACAGTCTGGTAGAACATTATGATCTTTCAGTTTCCAAGGAGTTTATAGAAGAGAAGGATCGTGAGGGAGTGGTGACGGTAACGGCTGTGTCTGATAAGGATGCGGAGCCAATGATGGAGCAGGCTAGTAACTTGGTAACAAAGAAGAAAGTTGCGGAACATAGTGACTTGGGTGTGGTGGTGGAGAGAGTTACTTTGGATGGTGATGATGGAGAGATAACACATGTAGGTGAGAAATCAGATTCACTAAGGGAAGAGGAATGGTCCACGGGGTATCACATACGAGAGGTAGAAAGTCAAATAAAAAATAAGATGGTGGTTTGGCTTATCTTTGGAGGGTTAACAGGTAACATTTGTTGCGACTAAAACAGAGAAGACAACGGAATAGGACCAACTGGTGAAGCAGCATGCCCCTATTAAGAACATAATTCAGGACTTGAGCAAAGAGAGAGAAAGTGCATCGGTTAGAGCCCCTCTTCCTCGCAACTCTAATAATTAACAGAAATTTGTTTCTACTAAAGATCAAAAGGCAACATATACCATTCCAAGCACAATCAACAAACGACAACCTAAAAAAAAGTAATGTCGGGGTTCTTTTGGAATATTCGGGAGTTTAACAAGTCTATAAAACAGTCCATAGTAAGAGATTGTGTGAGAAACAATTCATTATAGTTCGGGGGTTTGATGGAAACAAGAGTCCAAGAAAATAAGGCGGTTTATTCGTTTAAGGATTTGAATGGATTTCAAAATCTTCATAAGTCTTAGAAATCCATGTAGATTTTTATTGATTTTAAAATCAAACAAAAAAATTTCAAAATAACATGGATTTTAAAGTGGATTTGAAAGTAGAATATCATGGATTTGTCAAAATCAAACATTATTTAAAATTATATATATATAAAGATATAAATTATTTTTCACATATCTGACATCTCAATCGAATCTCTCCACATATTCGATGTTATAACTTGCTCAACTGATTGACATATTCTCTCTATTGGTCTTGGATTGTAAAAACTTGATGATCACTATTGCCATTAAGCTCTTCAATTAATTTTCCTGCACTTTCGTCTTCTTCGGGATAAAAGAAGTCTTTATTAATATGTCTACTGATAAATGTTATAGTTGGATTAAGTGTAACGTTATGCAATAATAATTATTTATTTGTTAGGTTGGATTAATTATTATTTGTTAGGTTGGATTAATTATTTTTATTTTCAGGTAATGTTAATTTATTTTATTTTTATTTATTGGGTTTAAACGTATTACGAATCAAAAGAAAATAAATCTAACAAATATTTTTCTTTTCTTTTCAAGTTATATATGTCGGCAATCATTGTAAGTAATTTGTGAAGGAAAGCAATTCATTTTATCAATAGTTATCACCACAAAGAAAACGTGAGCTCGTGAGTCATGACTACTCAATTACTCAAGTTATGCATCGTTAAATGTGTGCTTAATGTTAAAGTTCATTCACAGTTTTTATGTGTCGTATGCTTGTGTGTCAAGTTTTTATATAGTATTATGTCAAACCTAATTTTTATGTGTCATATGCTGTTTTATCAGGTTTATTTTCAAATCCACCCGAAATAACATGGTGGGAGTAAAGATTTCAAATCTTTTTTCTATAAATAAAATAGATTTTCAAATCCATTCAAATCCTATGTTAAATCAAATCCATATCAAGATCTTTAATATTGAATACAGGGTGATTTTAACTAGTATTTATAAATGATGAAACCAATAAGACATGATTTAGAAATCTTTTTTAAAATCATTGATTGAATAACACATAATTTCCTTGGATTTCCAAAAATTCTTAAACCAATAAACCTCTCTAAGGCTTCGAATATTGTTAACATATTTTTTAAAGATTGGTCCATGGTTTCTAATTACGAATTCAATCGGTTGGGAAGAATTTGGGTGGTGTGAAATAAAAAACTGAATTTGCAGGTTAGTTATAAAAGTGGCCAGCTGATCCCTTGCTCAGTTCAAGTGGACGAGGAAGAGTCCTTATGCTCTTTTATTTATGCAACTAATTTTGTGGATGAAAGGAAGGGCTTGTGGCAGGATTTAAGCAACCAACTTAACACAACGCCAATCGAGCTAGAAATATGTCGTGGATTATATTTAGGGATTTTAACGCAACACTGGACTTGGCGGAGAACTCACACTCTGACAATTTTCCTATGATTTATCTAGGAATGAGTGATTTTATGGATATCGTTTGGTCTTGTTCGTTATCAGATATGAGAACGTTGGGGCCATTCTATACGAGGTGCAATAAGAGGGATGATGGACTGATTTGCAAGAAGCTTGATAGAGTGCTCAAAAATGATAGTTGACAGCAAGACTATCCACATTCTTATTGAGTGATCGATGTCAGTGGTTGCTTGGACCATCTACGCGGAAGAATATTTTTGAGACTGAGATTCAAAAGGCAAGAGGGCCTTTTAAATTCTCCAATGTAATTGCCTCCCAACCAAAATGTTGGCAGAGAGTGGAGGAGTATTGGAGAGGTACACCTACGCTATATCTCTCAACTTCTACTCTTTTCAGGTTTACTAAAAAGCTAAAAAGCTAAAGCCACTCTTAACATCGTTGAGTCGAAACAGTTTGTCACAAATTTTGCGGAAAACTTCAGAAGTTTATGAGGACTTGTGTTTGCGGAAGCACACTATTCTCTTGGTTGTGACCCCTCAAGCAGTAGAAGAGAAGGTGTTGGCTTATGAAAGGTGGGAACAAGTCGCGGGATTGGAGGAAAAATTTCTACGACAGAGATCCAAACTGCATTGGTTGAGAGTTGGTGACCAAAACAACACGGTTTTTCATATTGCTTTCAAGGAAAGACATTCTTTAAACACAATACTCAAGATTAAGGATCCCGAGGGTCGTATATTCACTAATCCGAGGGAGATCAAGGCTGAGGTGGTGAGGTTTTTCTCAGATCTTTTGATATTGGAATCACCCGGTTACACAAGAGTCACCGTAGAGGAATTGAGAGCATTGATAACATTTTGTTGTTATGAAAACAAGCAGCATCTACTAACCGTTGTTGTCACGGGGGAGGAGATAAGCAAATAATTTTTTCTATGCCAAATAATAAGGCTCTGGGGCCGGATGGGTATACAGTGGACTTTTTTCGAGAAGCTTGGGTGATTGTGGAAACAAAGCTTGTATCGATTGTCCAATCTTTTTCAAATTTGGTTTTTGCCAAAGGGACTTAACTCAACAATTTTGGCTCTCATTCAGAAGAAATCAAAATCGTTGGAGATGAACGACTATCGTCCAATCTCCTGCTACAATGTTATTTAGGTAATATCAAAGATTATAGCAAATTGGCTAAAGCTCATTCTACCCGGTTTCATTGCTTTGAATCAGTCCGTCTTTGTCAAGGATAGATTGCTGACGGAGAATTTTTTATTGGCTAATGAGCTTGTCAAAAATTATCACAAAGATGGAGTCTCTTCACGTTGTGCTATGAAGATTGACATATCGAAGGTTTTTAATTCGGTTAATGGTCTTTTTTGCACAATATACTATCAGCCATTAATATTCTAAATCAATTTATTCAATAGATAAACCTTTGTGTGACAACAGCTTCCTTTTCGGTTCAAGTTAATGGGGAATTAGTGGAGGTTTTTAGGAGTACGAGAAGACTACAGCAAGGTTGTTCCTTGTCGCCATATCTCTTTGTTATTTGCATAAATATGTTGTCCGCTAAGCTAGATATTGCGACTCAAGTTCACAGAATCGGGTACCACCCTCGTTGTAGTAGTATCAGGATTACTCACTTATGCTTTGTGGGATGATATTCTGGTCTTCTCGGATGGCAAATATCTCTCATCGGAAGAAACCTTGAGAGTGTTCTCCGAATTTGCTGCAAATTCCGATTTGCATATAAGTATAGCGAGTTTACTCTATACATGGCTGGTATCCCTCAGGACACTCATACTTCTATCCTGGAACGGTTTTCTTTAGCTACGTGCACTCTTGTAGTTCGCTATTTGGGCTTACCGCTCTTAACTAAACGTATGTCGCATTTGGATTATATGACTTTGATTGAAAAAATCAATCTCGTATCAGCTCTTGGAAGAATTGTTTCTTATCTTTTGCAGGTCGGTTACAATTACTAAGATCGGTAATAGCTAGTCTCACCAATTTTTGAATCTCGGCATTTCTTGCCAAATGCTTGTATTCGTGAAATAGACAAAATATGTGTACCGTTTTTTTCGTCTGGTCAGGAGTTGAATACGAGGAAATCCAAACTTGTCGGAGTTGTGGTGTGTCGCCTAAAGTGTGAGGGAGGGCTTGATTTGAAATATCTAGCCGAAGCAAACAAAGTGTGTTGTCTTCAGTTAATCTTGTAAATAGTGTTGGTTCGGAATTTTATGTGGGTGGATTGGATCATGGGTATGGAAGAAGCTGTTGAAATATTGGGTACAAGCAAGAGAGTTACACAAGATGACGTCCAAAATGGTGCATCCACCTTTTTTTGGTATGACTGGAGTGATTTGGGACAACTACATGCTCTCCTTGGCCAACGTGGTTTCATAGAATTGGGATTTCACTTAATAGCGAAGGTGGTGGATTTTGTTTTATCGCATAGGAGGAGGCGGCACCGGTCCGATGTTCTCAACACTATTGAGAATGACACTGAACATATTTGTATTGGGGAGTACGTGGATGAAAATATGGCTCTCTGGAAAAACATGCAAGGATATTCAAAACGGTTTTAATACAAAGGAGACATGACAATTGATTCGCTCTAGGGGCACAAGGTGTATTGTCATAAGGGGAATTGGTTTTCGCTCTCATCTCTGAAATATGCTTTCATGGCATGGCTCGCCTCTCACAATCGTCTCACCACCGGTGACCGAATACTAGCCTGGAATACATTTGCTTCCTCTGTTTGTGTTCTTTGTCGTTTGCAGATGAAGACTCATGATCACCTATTCTTTGATTTCCCGTATTCTTCACAAATCTGGCATTCGTTATTACACAACTTGTTTTGTCAGTGCTACTCAACTGCTTTACACGACATTCTTGCTTTGATTTCGAGATCTATTTGCAAAGACACAACTCGGTTTATTATCAGATATGTGTTCTAAGTTTCTCTACATTCCATTTGGCGCGAGCGAAACAGTCGCATGCATGAGGAATCACCAATCGCGGCAGAGAAGATGATTAAACACATTGACATGCTTGTTCGGAACAAGTTAAACACCGTAAAGACAGAGTTCATCTAAATATGAGGATGGCCTGCAAATTTGGTTTGCAAATTCATAAATACTCTGTTTTTTATCTGTTTTTTTGTTGGGAGCTCTAAACTCTTTTGCAAGAATAAGAACGAGGGAAGTAGCAAGGAAGATGAAGAAAAGACTGCAAATATTGTAAAACAGATTTTGAAGTGAATACAATTTAACATTCATTCAAAAAACAAAATGTAAACATGGAACGATGCATATAATATAAGTTTTCACTTGGACTTTGTTTTAAAGCCCTAGTTTAAGTTCTGGTTTTCAGCTCTAGTTTCTAAAATTTACTCTAAAGAACGATGCATATAACGCACAAGACTTTTGGTTGAATATAATTTTACATTTATTACAAAAATGACCAAAATGAGGAAAAAAAGAAAAACATGTGTAGATGAGAAATTGAACAAACGGTTATAGCAAATGGTAACAAAAAAATTGGATAAATATTTTTTCAAAAGGTAAATTAAGATAAATAGCACAATTCTTTAAAAAACATATTTTGTAAATACCATATTCTTTTAATAATTTCTAATATACCACAATGTATAAGGAAAAAGACTATTACGCCCACCTAGCACATGTGTTGTTTTTGTTTTTTTCTCTCTCTTCATCGTTGTTTCTTCTCTATCTTTACCCTATCTTCTACTTTTTCATCTTTCATTTCCATTTTAACTCTCTCTCCTACTTCTTCATCTTTTTCATAAATCTTCACAAGATTCAAGCATATCTCTAGAAATTAAACCATGTAAAAGTCGAATCTGATTTTTTCTCAAAAAAATTAGCATAGATATGGGTTTTTTCATAAATCTTTTTCATAAATCTTCACAAACCCATATATATGCTAATTGTTTTGTCAACAAAGAATAGTTACAAAAGCTTCAGGTCATGGGGTTGGCTTTGTTTCAGATATCCGGCGAATGAACGTTGCTCTTACCTGTGCGAGAAGAGCTATGTGGGTATGGTTTCTCTCTATCTCTCCGCTCCACAAATTTTGTTTGATAATATGCTATGTTTTTCTTTGACGAAAAGAGTTTTTTTTGTCAACAACTTTACTAAAAAAAATGGATCAAATGAGCCAATCAGTAGGGATATTGTTAACATACATTATATTGCGGTTGTACACGAAGAACATGCAAGTTTATCCGCCTTAGTATTAGCTTGTCTAGAAATAAGCAAAATGGAAAAGAACGAGAAAACTCCCTTGAGATGCTCAATCTCGTCCAGATAGGATGTAAAAGCTGGCCACTCTATTAGAAAAGACACCATCCTCACCAATTCAGAATAGTCTGTAACAAACGAAATCTCACTCTTTTGCGCATCAATCATACATATCATCGACCATACTAGTGCTTCCACTTCTGCATGCAATGGGAAAAGACTACGTCGAAGATTACAAGCTCCCATAGTTGGCGCCTTGGTAGTATTAGTTGAACAAAACCAACCCATTCCTGTGAAGTTGTCACTTTCTTTCTACGAACCATCAATAAAACATCGATAACTTTGAAAATTTACGCGTTTTGTACCAATTATCTCAGGGGTATTAACCCTTCTCGAAACCTCTTCCTGGGATACAAACCACGCCTGAGCTTCATCGGTTGCTAGCTTTAGAACCTCGCGTGGATCTCTATCCACATTTTCAAAAATCTTTTCATTACGTGCCTTCCAGATAAACCAAATTATACATAGAAAACAAAAAAATAGAAGTTCCATTGGTAATCTCCAAAAAATGAAAATCTATATTTGTGTACAACGATGAGGATGGGAAATTCCCTGGAGCCGAAGGAATTTGTGATAATGCCCAGGTTTGTAACGCTGGGGGACACTCGAAAAGAACATGGTTTATTGTTTCTTCTTCTGCACCACATCTAGTGCATCGTGTATCGCATCGTGCTGGGAGACTAGTTATCCTAAAATTAGATTTGATCGGATGTCTAAAGGAGCTGGACTATGTTTGAGCTATTGGGACACAAGATACAGTTTTGTTGTCCACCCACATATATATATCGTGGACAAGACAACGTGGACAAAAATATATATATTCATCGTGGACAAAAAACATAGTGGAAATATATATATATATATATATATATTACATCATTCAACACCGATCTAGATAACGGGACCACTGTATCAAAAGAAATAAATATAATAAATATAAATACAAAATAAATATTTAGTACATGATATGTGTGAGTTTTGCATAGTTTTCAGTATCATTAGCTAAACGCTTACCTTATTTCTTAACTAGTTCTAGCACATTTACATTAGTTAATTGTCACTTAGTGGTTTTGCATTTTAGGAGCTTTGGTTAGTTTCTTTGTATTTTACATTGCATTTTGTCCATTTTTTGTAGGATTCTTGGAGTTTGGAGGTTAAAAGATGGATTTGGACGAATTGGAAGCAAGAGTTAAGCACCCGAGGGACTTGGAGCTGCGGAAGAGCTCGAGAACGAAAGCTACAATAGAGACGAACGTTCACAGAGAAGGATCGGCCTTGTGTATCGACCACGTGAAGCCAATTGGTGGCCAGCGGTCTCTCATACCGACCTCACCTGCCCGATGGAGACTCGATCTGCAGAAAACCAGAAAGTTTCAGAAGTTAACAGCGGGCATCCATACCGACCACACCAGGTCGGTATGGCCCATCGGCCACCTATACCGATCTCACCTGTCCGATGGAGACTCGATCTGTAGAAAACCAGAAAGTTTCAGAGGTTAACAGCGGGCATCAATATCGACCACACCTGGTCGATATGGCCCATTGGCCACCTATACCGACTTCACTTGCCCGCTAGAACTGTGCAGAAAAGCCAACTCAACTGGGTCGAAACCTGGTTTGTTCCGGGTTGACCCGGTTCGCCCCTTCTACTATTTAAAGACTCTTAACCTAATTGTGAGGATTATACTTTGTTTTTAGAACTCTCTTAGCCACATTAAGAACCTCGTAATGATTTTTTAAATTGAATGCAATATCCTTTCCTTTCATCTTGAATTTCTTAAAGTATTTCAAGTTTCGTCATGATTAAGCACTTAATATTTGTAGATCTTAGTGTTTATGTCATGATTAGTGAGTAGTTCCATTAGGATCTTTGGGTATGGTAGATTTGGGTTAGTTTAGGTTGATTCATGATGTTTAAGATTTAGATTGTTAAATATCCTTGTTCATTAGGTGTTCTTAATGCTAGATCAGCCTTGATCAAGTTAGTGTAGATTATAGGTGATTTCATGCCCGGAAAGTGTTTGTGAAAATGCTTGAATGAACTTAATGAATGCTTAGTGTGCCTAGCATATAAGAATAGATGATTAGGGTGCTAAGTGGTTAGTTAGACTTGTTATTAATGCATATTAGTCTTGTGATTACGGATAGAAATCTTTGTTAATTACTTGATTAGTATAGAGATTAATGCCATGGAAGTGGATTAGTCTAGCTTAGTGTACTAAGACCTAAAGATTAGCATTTGTAGTTTAAATAAGCATCATGGATTGGCTTGGCTTACCTTAATCAATTACCTTACCCAAGGATTCGCTTGCTTAATTATAGTTTAAGAACCGTTTAGCTTTGATTAGTAGTTTTTCGCCTTGTTTGCTTTTGAATTTGGTTAGTCTTTAAGGTTTGCATGTTTCAAGTCTTTTGATTGTTTTGTTTAGTACATTTGCTTAATTCTAGCTTGGTTACGTTGCTTCTTAGTCCTTTGTTTGAATCAATTATGTTGTAAAATTAAACCCCTTAATCTTTAATTACTTAGATTTAAGTAGAGACTTGTATTCCTATTGCGTTAATTCTATTTCTTGTGATTCGACACCTAAATTACTACACGCTTACACTTGCACTTGGGTGGAGAATATAAATATTAAATTGCGTTTTAAAACTAAATATTTCCTTATCAATACAAAACAATCAATGAAACACCACTTGAAGGGTATTTTAGTCATTTTTTTGTTTTCTGTATCACAATATTTTGGTAGTTTTGGAAAGATTTGACTATTGTGGAAGTTTAAGAAAGTTTACAGCAAATGGTAAAAATGATTAAAAAAACCCTTTTCAAAATATCTACCACAGATTTATTTCTTAAAAATGCATTTTGTGAATTTAGTTTATAAATTTCATTAAAATTTAATATTTCATATAAATTTAAACAACAAATTTGAATATTTAATTAGGATTAAGATAAATTTCACATGAAAGCATTTGTTATTTTCATTTAAGTATCAATACTAATTTAAAACAGATTCATAACATTGATTTAAACTGAAACTTTTGATAAAAATTATATATATATATATATATATATATATATTAATATAACAAATATATGAAATTTTTATATATAAAAATGTGAATTTTATCATTAAATTTATTTTAAAATTATTCAATATTAAAAAGTGAATTTTAATTTATTCATCATCGTTTCTTTACAATTTCGAAGAAGAACATTTTTTTCATTTTTTTACATAAGGAATGAAAAGAAAAAGTATGGGACTTTCATGTCTGAAAATTGAAAAGAAAATATATATATTTTCGAAAATTTGAGAAACGAGACATTCCTTCTCATTCTTTTATTTAAAATAATTTTATAAAGTACGATTTGGGTAAAACACATTTAATAAATTAACTATTTAGATTTAAACCAAATTTTATAGAAAGTACTGTACTTTACTAGCAATATTTTCGGTTTTTATTATTTTTATGTATTTTTCGGTAGTTTCATTTCGAATTATTTCTAAAAAGAAATAATTTCGTGAGACTTATGTAGGACGTACTTCAGAATCTAGTGGTATGATATCTATAAAAGTTACACATTATTTTCTGCGGGTAAGTGAAACGTGGTTTTCATAGGGATGGACCAATTATTAGAGCAGGTCTACTCTAAGAAAAGTTAGAAGATTAAGTCAAAATGAGCACAAAGAATAATTGAGTTATCTTAATTAATATTTCATACTTCTGTTAAAGGTTTAACCTATAGCTAAAATATATAATTTACATAAGAATTCTCTTTTCATCCTCCACCTCTCCCCTCTCAAAGTTTTGAATTTGGTGAAGTATTTTTGTCCTTATGAATGATCGAAACCACACTTCTCTTCTACAAATCCTTGGATCTAAATATGATTCTTTTAGTAAATTCAGCGGACGGTCAAAATTATAACTTTTAACGTTGTGTGTTGAAACTTATTTTTGATAAGTGGCACATGTAATTTTCCATGCAATTCTTTTGGCAAATTATGAAATTTCTATAAAATGTTTTAATTATCAGAGTTTGGATATTATCTTATAAAGTATTCAAATGAAAAATGAAGTATGTTTGAAGGAAAAATAGGTGTCCAACGTGAGTAGCATGAAATGTACAAATTGGACAAAGTGGGTTGTGTACACATTGGAATTTGGTGTAAAATATCTCTAGTATATAAGGTGAAGATTTAAGAGAAATTCTTTAGAATATCATTAAAATAATTTTTTTTCCAAAAATACCATTATTAAATTTATTTTGCAAAAATACCATAAAATGTTTTGTTTCCAAAAATACCACAAAAACTAAAAAAATAAATTATAAGAATTTGTAGTTTTGAGGGTTTAAAGTTAGCTTTTAATTTTGTTGTATTTTTATAAAAATTTAATTTTTATGGTATTTTTGAAAAATAAAACTAATAATGAGCTCATCAATACCTGACATGAATAGAAGTAGTCCAGCCAAGAGTGCAATTGGATCATTCCACCCGTTACCGAGACGAAAGGAGAAGACTTGCGCAAATCAACATATGCTCGAACAATTAATGGCTGGTTTGGATAATTCCCTCAGAAATCTACCCTAAGAAGACTAACCTATCAAGTAGAATTCACAGGTACATGAACCGATCAGCCAGAGGGTAATGAAAATTCACTCGGACAGTAACAAAAACAAGCTAACATGTCCACTGAAAAATCTACTAGTCAATTTGATTTGAACTTGAAGATTCATCAGCATGCCTCATGTTTCCTTTTGTGCCTTGATCATTGAAACGGCCAAATGACCAGTTTTTCTTTAATATATATTTTTATGCCCCTTTTCATGTTTCGTACTGTTAGTTCTAGCCTACTTCGAGCTGTTTATAAGCTCAGTTATTCGTGTCATTTTATCACGTCTTTTATCAATAAAAATCGGATTTTTGTGTCTCTTAAATTTCGCTTGTCTCTCTTGGAATTATTAGTGTGGATTCCCCCTCACTAGTAATGCGTTCATTCTATGTATTTGTGTGGATTCACTTACACTTCGGTTTTAGATTATGAGTTTTCAGTAGAAACCAATAGTTTAAGAAATATTTCGTAATTTTTAGTAATAGTTGGAATGTCAACATAGGTCTCTCTGGCCGTAAAGTCGCAAAGATTTTCCCGCTCAAAATTGGAAACACAATTGGGTTAGTGGGTGTTTAGTCTAGAGATGATGTGCGGCCTCCACCAATATGGTTTCGAAGATTTTGGTTTCTTAGGCTTAGATGTTTAACATATTTTTCAGGTGACCCATGAATTTTTTTACCCATAACATAAGTCGAATCACCAAAGGTTATCACACAAAAAATTTGGACAAGTAAAAGTCTATATAATCAAAGAGTTATGATGTGTATGTATTGCTCAGTTTAGCATATCCCATTAATCTATACCGCCAAATATGTCAATAACAATTATTCGTCGTGAGAAATGTGCCATACGAAAACTCTTCCATGGACAAGATTTTTTTTAATGTGCTTACCTCTCTACGGATAGATAAAGCCTCATGGATTGCCATTCAATGAGAATCTAACAACCCAATGACTCCTACTAAATAGAGAAAAACAGTTTAGGGTCATTTTTTATTTTAAGAGTTAATAAATCTTCACATGAAACATAAAATTGTGGATAGGCTTATGCTCTCCTTGAGAAAAATTTATTCTAACTCATCCCAAAAACGTCCATCTCCCTTCAAGTCAAGGGACCTTTTCGACACGAAACCATTTGAAGCGTAGCACCTCTTGAAGGTTAAACAGAACAACCTTAGCGGAACATTCAAAGAACATCATGCCATTGCCTACAAAGTTAAAATAGATGTGCCATATCACCAACATATATATGTGGCCAACCTAAGCACTTCCATGTCACCAACATACATAGAAGGACAATCTAGTCAAATAACAGTTATTATCCAGTTTGCCCACTACTTGAGCTCAATTTAATGGAAGGGTCAACCTAGAGTTTTGGCAACCTAGTATACGAATACATGTTAGCAAAAACCCATGAATACCCTATTATCTGGAAGGAATTCCGAAAAACACTCTTAGTCTAAGTAATTACTATATCAAAATATTATTTATTTTATTCTAACGCGCTAAAATTGTCCGCAATCATTCATCTTGTAACTCTTTTTGTATCGGATTTAGTTGCAATCTTTCTTTCCCAGCTTAGATCAAACCACTTTGCTGCATCTTTTCGTTTTTCGACTATGCAAACAGCCACATGATCCAATTTTCGTCAAAATGCACTCAGAAAATCACACGGTATTTTAAACTATTTGTCTGTTTGTTGATTTAAGCGCATGTTCGTTTGCTCAGTAATTAAGATCGATACCCAAATAACAAATTACAATCTTAAAGCTGTCCTTCCTATAAGTGTTTTTCTATTTTTTAAAGATTGTTTAGATATTAGGGGTTAAATGATAACTATTCGGAATATGATCTTCTTTTCTATTTCCCATAACACATAAATAAATAAACTTAATATTAAAATCAAAGCCACTAACTTCTTTAGACTTATGGTGGCTAACAACAGGAAAGTGGTCTCCTTTCAACTTTCTCTTGCTTCCCCATTTTCATGAAAAAAAATAATTAAAAAATCTCAAAAAAGCATAATACGACATAAATTTGCATTAATCTTCAAGTTGCAATTATCAGTGTAATCATATTTACAATGCTACACCAAGCACATATTATAATGTAAATAAACTCATTAGTTTGGCATCCTGTTTCTTCTCATTAATTAGAGGACCTAAAGAGTAAAGAGCCAAGACCAATTGAGAACATAATTTTTCTTTTTCCCGAGAAAAACAACTTCCAACGAGAGCTAATAAAGTTATGGGTATGTCACCATTAATGGTGAAGAAACTTGGTTTCATCTTCATGATTGTTTCAGCTTCTGCTCTTTCTGTCTCTTTTGCAGGTTTCATATTTCTCTCTCACTCACTCTCTTCTGTTTTGTTGCAGCTTTCTCTATACTTTATAGAAAATTAAGATGTTTTTGTTTATTACTAGAAATATTATAGAAGGTTATGAGATTTTGTTAACATGTGCTCATGCTTATTATTCACTAAAGATTAATTCCAACGCGCATATAGATGCATGAGATTTTATAAGCATGAACGTACTAGCTATGACATGATCTTGAAGTTACATAGAAAGCCCACACATGTCGAAAATTTCCATTAGAATTTAATATTTTCAAAAATCTATTATCTTATTTCTCAGTATACACATATATATACACATAAATTTTGAACTAAAACGTATTTATGAAATACATATCGAAATTTATTCTAAAGAAATTTTCATAAAAATACATCAAATATTTATCTTTTTTGGGTGTCTAAAATATATATACACTTTCTTTCGCTATGCAGGCCGGCCATCGATTCTAGTCCATACACATATAAATCTTGATGAGGAGGTTAGTCTAATAACAAACATATAAGGTGGACTGTTTTTTCATAGAGATTTGTTCATACATATATAATTTCCAAAGTTGAATGAATAGACAGCACTCTTGTTTGCATGATTGCATCCAAGAACTATTTCACAAATAAGTTTAATAATAATGATGAGAGACAGATGGTGGAAAGAAGCATGCATGAGCATGAGAGGCTTTTAAGAATGAACACAAAGGATTATGGGCACAACAGTCCGTCGCCAAGACTTGAGAGGCCTCCTTTCAAGCTTATTCCCAATTGATGACATCAGCTTGGGGCCTAATCTCTCCTTAATATAAATATAGACGTAAATTAGTTACGGTGACTATATATAGTTTCCATCAAAATTTGGAGATGTAATATAAAATATATGTGAAACTTAAATAAAGGTAAGCAACTAGCTCGAGCTAAAAAAACACAAAAACAAATAGCTCGAGCTATGCTACTGTTATGTTATGTGCGCTGCATATATCTTTCTTTTTTTTTTTTTTTTGTCAACTAAATAATTCATTGATTAGGATTTCCATAACGAATGACTCTTCACTAGGGATTATCCGTCGGAAATCGAAGATAGTACTACAAAGCAAGCGGAAAGCATTGGGTAAAAAACAGTCCCAAGCAGAAAACAAATACACGCATAAAACACTACAAAAGATAGATCTAGATTCTCGAACACAGGAGATTCTAGAGGGGCCATGATGAAACTTGCCATCCAAGGAAGTCAAACTTCTGAGTTGGTTTTGATGAAGTCCGTACTTGCGCCATGAGTCCCGAAGCACTCGATCCCTGAAAAGGGTGGTCACTAGTCGGGCGAGATCGATCTGTCGCGAAGGGTTTGATCCAAACAGTACGAAATCGGGGAGGTAGCAGCCAAAGAAGATGCACTGAGGTTCTCCCTTGTGTCAAAAACTGCGAGCTTCCAGAAATCCTAAGAGTCGAGAGTCCACAACCAAGTACTCTTGAAACTGAGATTGAAGGTGCTAGAGCTCGGGGAGCAAAGGAGGCGACTCTTGGTCTTGGCAGCGGAGGTTGTTGAAGGCTAATTGGAGCGAGCGGTAGCCACCCCAAGGAAGGAAAAAATAGGCTCCTTCTAACAAAGACCATCTCTGTATGGGAAGCCACACCCTTATCGGGTATTTGAATTTCTCTGAATCCCCTCCAGAGGAGAAGGGTAGAAGAGATTCTCTCCTTATCGGAGGAAGGTTGGAACTTAAAACTCTCCGTAGTGGAGGAGTAGAGATCGCGAGTGAAACCGGAAAGTGACTCTAGGGAGAAGGCTAAGCTAATTTGATCCAAACTGACAATTAACAGCTTTAGAGAGAAAACGTAAGAACTAATGCTAATTCAGGGGAAGCATAGTCGCGAGTCCACTTACTAGAGGTGGAGGATCGTGGCCAGCACTTGATATCGAGTAGTGAAGGGGTTTTTTTTTTTTAATTTGTGGTGTCGGGAGGGATGTCTAGGTCTACCAAACGGCTTTTCTTTGCCGGAGTTTTCTTTTTTGATGTCGGAAACGCCTCCATCCGTCGAACTGAGGGAGCCTTGCTTAAGCCTCTTTGCCGTGATGCAGCACCCAATTTGATTGTCACCCTCTTGTTGGGGGAACGCCCTTTGACCGAGAGAATCTTCTTTGAAGCAGCATTTGACAAACAAGCTACACTTCTTTTAGAATGGGCCTCTTTCTTTTTACTCTCTTTTTTAGGTCCAATAGGTTTTAAGGCCTTATTTTTTCCAAGTTGTGTCTCTTGGTCTATCCCCTTGCCGGCGGACGATGACTCCCCTTCAGTCAGGCTGTCCTTGGCTAGATTCGCCACTTCTTCAGTCAGCAGATCATCATTATCCAACTCAAGATATTCATTATCTGAGTCTTGATACCCTACAACACCTTCGATTGTCCAATCAAGGTCCAATCTTTCAAGATCATATTCATGGGTCAGGATCCGATTCTGGTCGGGATTATTCTTCTGATTTGGGGGCTCCATTTCCAGGGCATCTTCCACCGTCATTGCCAATCCTTCTATTACACTAGTTATTTCACCATTCAGTGGGATCACAGCTGATATTTGGTTTTCCCTTGAGACTCGATTTATTATCGGAGAGTTGAAACTTATCGATTTGGAGAAACACTCAGCTAGAAAAGCTTCATGAGTCAGTTCTGCTTCCTCAGCCACCGTTATTTAACACCAATTCGTTTCTTCCCCAGCTGTTTCTCTAGTAGTTCCTTGGAAAGACTCATCTTGCCTTATACTTTTGCTGGGTCAGGTCCAAGATTGTCAAATAGAAGACGCTTCTTTGCAGAGCTTCCAGTATCCCCAGAGTCCTCAGAATGAAGCGCTTGAGATTCCAAGTCCTTCCCTTTTTTCTGATGTGCACCTACATCCCTCTTTTGTATATTCAAATTAAAGGGACGTTCACGGACATGGGGGCGGGGAGATGTCAATGTTTGCTTCGCTGTCGATACAGGAAGATTCAGGTCTAAAACAGTTCTTTGGGAGTCTGAGAGTTGTTGGTTTGGAGTGTGGCCAGAGAATAATCCTTGAGGGATTGACGCCGAGGCTTACCACCACTACGGGAGTAGACATTTCGCTCCTTTGTAGGAGGGCCGTCTTTCTCTTCTCGGAGAAAGGAGTCACCATAATGTCTCTTTGTTCAATCGTCCCTCTCTTTAACAGAGATTCGCAACCTTGAGCTTGGGAGTGGGTATGCAGCCTCAAGTTTTTTCCCACGTCTACTCTCCTGGGGACGGTAAGGTTCTTTCCCTGGGCGGCGATTCCAAATCGAAAATTCCAAATCGAAAATGTTTTGTATAAGGAGCACTAGTTGAAGAGTTTCTCATAGATTATCCTCACCACCACCATTTCACCAGATGGGAGCTGAGCTTTTTTTTGAAATACAAAAGGCTCGTTAGCAAGAATAGTAACTTGGACTCTTCCTGCTCTAGCATCTATACTGTGAACTTCTCCAAAAGAGCTGCCAAAACGACGCAAGAAAATCTCAGTGCATAAGTGACTAGGGATGCCCACTAGCTTCACCCAGAAAGTCATAAAGTTAGGGAAGTTTATATCAATATGAGGTTCCCATTTCTCTAAGGCAAATGACCACCCACTGAAATGGTATGGCCTCTTCCTTAGGACATTTTGAAGATCGATCTCTGAGTCAAAAACAAATTGAAACCATGATTGATCTAGGATAGTTCCATTAACTCTTCCTTCTACTCCAAATATCTTAGGTAAGATGGAGATGATAGCTTCTATACGCCTACCCCCTTGGTCTAACATTCTTCCCACCAAGCTTAGTCTGAATCGAGAGAGAATTCCAGCATTGTCCACCATGGGAGAACCACCACTTCATCATCTTCTTCCTCTCGTGGTGGGGATGGAGATTGAAGATACCATTTAGGTCTAGACATTCCTTCAAGTTGAAGAAAGATTTCTGTTTTCAGAGGGGATCTAGAGGAGATTTCAGATCTGGGAAGCAACAGCTTCTCTTAGAGCAAGATTCAGGAGACTTCACAACCAAAGAAAGCTTTGAAGGTGAGAGGTGTTTTGTGACATTCACAGGTATTATAAGATCTCAAGCCGTTGGAGTTACCTTAAACGACCTTTCTTAGAACCTAGTAAAGTGAGTAAACGGATTGGTCTTTGTCAATGCAGGATATAGCACATCGTTTGAAGAGATTTGCATACCTTGAGAGGATAGTATTTATATGTTGGTTCTTACCCTAGGAAACAAGTACTGATCTAATAGGTAAAGATTCCAAAGTCAATGTGGGAGAAACGAGATGAGCCTAGGATGCTCTGTTGATTGAAAACACACCCTACAAATGGAGAGGACAATGCTTACGCTGTTCTGCAAAGGAGGAGAGTGGATGGACTTTCCATTCTTGGTAAGAGAAGGAAGAGGGGAGATTTAGAGATTTGGAAGAAACATCCTTAAAGGAGACACTCTCGGGACTCGGGCCTAAGAGAGAAATTCACTTTTTTTTTTTTTCTGTGCGCTGCATATATCCATGGCATCACAATATGGTGTATTTTTTTTTGTTTTCAAATATATGTCCTTGTGTAATATATACAATTAATGTATACACATAAATAACACATGAAAAGAAATTGGTTATTACCATATATAAAAAAGGATGATTGTGGCTCCTAAGAGCATGTTTATTGCAAGAAACCCATTAAGGGTTCTTAATGATTATTTAATTAATAAAATTAAGTTAAGAAACTTAGTTAAGAAAATTTAGAAAAAACATGTTTATTGGAGAACTCCTAATGGAGTTCTTAACAAAAATAACAAAAATTATAAAATTAAAATTAAAATTAAAGTCTGTCGAGAGATTCAAATGTAACTTGTTCCTTGTTCATCTGTAATGTTTGACACTGATACATCCCTCTAGAAACCAATATTTACACAAACTGTGAACACTACAGAGAACATACCAACATGATCCAATGTGTAGTCTAATTGCAGCAGTAAAGTTATCATTAAAGAGTATATGTAAGCTCAAATCTTATTGATCATAAGTCATAACAGACAAACAGAGGCACATGTATTTCCTCAAACAACAAGAATAGCAGAGTCGAACCGCCGAATTCTGGTATGCATACATGAAACCTCCCATGAGCCCGATCAGTCCTCTCAGAACTCAATTCTCATTCGTTTCTTCGAATCCTTCAAACGCCTAAACAATTCACAGTTTTGAGACATACATGTTAGCATCATCATCAAACAGAAGATATTCTTCCAATTATAATAAGGATCCTCATCCCATTAAGGGTATTCCCCTAAACAACATACCAAAATCAGATTTACATGAACAAGAACCCTCTCGTCCTTCTTCTCAGCACCACCAAAGTATGATAAACCTCCTAATCTCTGATCAATCAATGGGGAGGAAAAAACTAATAAGATCAAGCCTCAAAACCATAATCTAATAAAGAAAAGAACCAATTTTTGAATTATTCCGTTACCCCTTTGCCAAATCCAAAGATCCCATGAACCAATACAATTGGAGGCAGACCCTCAACATTGCTTTGAATTTGACCCATTTCTCCGACGGCGAAATCTGGGCATCGGAGTAGAAAATCGAAAACGCAAGCTCCACATTGCCCCGACTGACAGCAGCGGAGATAATGGAATGGCAATCCTCAATTTCAACGATTCCACCGCGATTGGATCCGAATCTATCAGAAATCATCTCGAGCGTTTCATCCGCATCTCTGACGGCGGATACGTTGCTCAGAAGCTCATCATCAAGAAGAGACGACGCAACATCGGCGGTTTGTTCCCGTGAATGAAGAAGATAGAGAAGACATCAGAGCTAAGAAGAGGATGACTCTCGTGGAGATTAGGGATGCGATTGATTCCGAAGAACACAGAAGAAACAATCGACAAACAAAACAAAAGAGGCTAAAACCAGAGAAGGAACTTGAAATCGAATTGAAGATTTCAAGAAGAACCGAAGAAGAATCGAAGTGAAGAAGAAGAAGAATCGAGTTCATGGACCTCACGAAGGAAGAAATAAATTCTCAAATAAAATATTGACACCTGTTTACTAAGAATCGGTTCTTAAGTATCCCAATTAAGAACCGTTTCTTACCAAAATTATTACTTTATAATTAAATTAATCCAAAAAAAAGCTAAGAACCTCACCTAAGATACCCGAATAAACATGGTCTAAGGCTAGCCACAACAGTTTTCTTAGAGCATCCACAATGGTGAACTCCTTAGGGGTTCTTAATTTGGGGTTCTTAAGATTGTAAGTATATAAAATAATAATTAAATATTAAAAAGTTTGTAAAAAAAGAGAGAGGAAAGAGATTGTTAAGATTGTATGTATATAAGATAATAATTAAATATTAGAGGGGTTTTTAAAAGAAGAGAGAGAGGTTCTTAAATTTGTTATTAAGAAACTTTCGTGGTGGAGTTTTCAATGAATAGAGAGGAATTGAGTTGTTAAGAATGTATGTATATAAAATAATAATTAAATATTAGAAGGGTTTTTAAAAGAAAAGAGAAGAAGGAGGTTGATAAGATTGTATCTATATAAGATAATAATTAAATAATGTTAAGAACCCCCCTAAGGGGTTCACCATTGTGGATGCCCTTAGAGTTTTTCTTAGCTTACCACGTCAGATTTTAATAAAAAGGATAAAAAATAATTCACACTAACATAAACCTAAATCTCTTTCTTCTTCTCCATCGTCCGTTTACTAAACTAAAAAAACGCTTCAGCTTTTTCTCAATGCCAATTACGCCTCTTCTTCTCCATCGTTCTTCCGCTCACCTCACTAAACGATTCAGATTTTCCTCTACGCAAGTTATGCCGACGTTGTATCACCATATAGCTTCACACTTCGTCGTCTTTTTTCTCCCGTTACTGAAATTTAACTCCATTATCGCCCATTAATGGCCCTAGATTATAGATAATAATTAGGGCTTCCTTCTTCTCCTTGTGTTTGCAGTTGAGACTGATCTGCAATATGGAGCACAACACAAATATGAGGTGTGTTCACAATTGCTATGCTTCGTCATTGAGCTCCATTACTCAAAGCCAGACTCAGGAGAAGTCCTACATGGTCTCTTTGTTCCTCAACTTAAAGGAAATGGCGCAACTGGTCTTGCAATCTCTTTGCTCAGAGCCATGGTTATGCCGTAAGCTCACTCTCTCCTCACCTCTTTCATCATCAGGTTCTTTGATAAATCTTCTGACACTCGTCTGTTTTGCACAAGCATGATCTCTTCCTCCACTCGGCCTTGGTTTTCTCGAGAAAAATCCCTCATCCCGCTTCTAGTATCAAGGAAGCTTGCAGGTTTTACGTGATAGAAAGTGTCTTGGCTCTTATGGCGGCTTTTCTCATAAATATCTATGTGATATCAGTAAATGGTGCTGTTTGTAACGCCCGAAACTTGAGCTCCGAAGATCGAGCTAATTGTGAGGAATTGTACTTGAACAAGGCTTCGTTTCTGCTACGGGTAAAGTGCTTTCTTGCTGTTTATTTTCTTCATTTCCATAATATTTCAAAACATTAAAGTACTTTCCTCTAATTTCAAACAGAACATTGTGGGGAAATGGAGGTCAAAGCTATTTACGATCGTGCTTCTTGCTTCTGGTCAGAGCTCAACGATAACCGGAACTTATGCTGGCCAATACGTTAATGCAAGTCTTTCTTGATCTAAGACTCAAGCCATGGCTCAGAAACTTACCAACAAGATGCTTAGCTATAATCCCAAGTCTGATTTTGCTCTCATTGGCAGTTTAGCTGGAGCCGGAAAGTTGATCATCATTGCCTCAGTACCAAAATCGTTTATATCTCTAATCATGATGTTTACATATGACTTATATACTCCATGAAATCAGATCACCAATTGAATAAATCTTAAAACATATAATCTTATCTTTTGAGCTCCCATTCGCTCTGGTTCCTCTCCTCAAATTTACTAGCTGCAGAACCAAGGTGGGTTCACAAGTAACCCCAATTGCCGTATGTAACAATCAAACACATTTTCATTTAACCAAAGAAAAAAAGATATAAAACCTGCATCGATTCCTGATTTCATATGTTCCTTTTCTTCACAGATTTCAGCTTTCACATGGGTTATTAGTGGTTTAATCATGGAAATAAACACATCAAGTAAGTTAAAGGCTAAAGATAGTGTATTCTTTTTTTTATAAAAAACAAACTAATTAAATCAATAAAATTCAAACAATTAAACCAATAAGAGGTAGCAATCTAATTAAAACGAAGACAAAGAAAAAAAACATGAAACACATGTAGAAAATCTATGCGGAAGAGTATAAGAGAGAATCGAGAGAAACTGTATATTATTTTTCTTAATTTGAATTGTACAAGAAGATACAAATATGTAAGCCATAGAGAAATATCGATGTTAAGATTACATAAATGAGAAAGGATGCATGAAAGAAAGAGAAGGAGTTTAAATTTGTCCTCCATGCATGGAAGAGAGAGAACACACCAATAATTGCATATTGGTGTACCGAAGCAGACGTTGGTGTATGGAAGGATAAACCTTGCCAGATTACGTCAGACTACGCCAGACTACAGAAGGATAAACCTTGCCAGACTACGCCAGACTTCAGTAGTTGGTGTACGGACGATGGTTGGTGTACATGGTTAGTGTACGGAAGGCACCTTTATTCCAACATTCCTCCTCAAGCTTGGCAGAAGAGGATCGTGCCCAGAATGAAGTTACCTCATTAAAAACTTACAAGATAAACCCAATGGGACAAAACCATTGTTAAGGGAAAAAAGTGTAACAATCACATTGTAGGCTTGTGAAGATCAACTAAGCCAAGCTTGCCTTGAATGAAGCTACACACCTTTGAATTTGCTGCCTTGGTGAAGATGTCCGCAAGTCGATCAGAACTCTTGGTGTAAGCTAGAGATATAATCCCAAGTTCAACCTTCTCACGAATATGATGGCAGTTAACTTCAATGTGTTTGGTGCGCTCATGAAACACTGAATTTGAAGCAATGTGAATAGCAGTGTACTTCCTGTTTTCCTGTTTAGCTCCAAGTTTTCCTGTTTCACTAAGAAGATCGAGAGTGTACTTCCGTTGAGATAAAAATATTCTTTTATCAGAACGACATACTTTTATCCCAAGAAAGTACTTTAGTTCACCTAAATCTTTAATATCAAAAATAGAATTGAGTGAAGACTTGATATTTCGAATAATTTCTTGTTATTGCCTGAGATAATGATATCATTAACATAAATCAAGACAACAACAATACCTGATTCCCCCTGAATTGTGAAAAGCGAATGATCAGCTTCTGACCTCTTAAACCCATTTCCAATGAGTGTTTTGCTCAGCTTGTGATACCAAGCACGTGGTGATTGCTTCAAACCATAAATAGCCTTGTGAAGTTTGAGAACTTTGCCTTCTTCAACATTAATATCGGGGAGGGGGGGGCTCATATTGACTTCTTCTTCAAGTTCCCCCTGAAGGAAGACATTCTTGACATCCATCTGTCACAAATCCCAAGAGAGGTTAGTAGCAAGAGAAAGAATAACACGAACAATATGAAGTTTCACAACAGGAGCAAAACTATCTTTGTAATCTTCTCCATATGTTTGAGTGAAGCTTTTAGCCACCAAACGTGCTTTGTGCCTCTCTGTTTCACCATTGTTGTGGTATTTGATTGTGAAGATCCACTTGGAACCAACTAGCCTTCCCTTTAGGAAGATCAACGACACCCCAAGTGTTGTTTTTTGTCATAACTCCATGTTCAGCCTTTACTGCTTCATTCCACACCTCACTATCTTTTGCTTCTTCATACGTCTGTGGTATAACAACCTGATTAATTTTGCTAAGAAAAGTTTGATGATCATGTGGAAGTTTAGCCAAAGAACAATAAGCTTGAATAAGATGTTCAATAGTATTAGCAAGGTTATTATAGTAAACCCTTGTATTCTTCCTGTTGGAAAGATTATACTTGATTCTGGAGCTTCTTCAAAGTGGAAGAGGAGAATCATCTTCATGAATAGCAGCCTCCATGTTCTGGTTATCCTCACTTGCATCAGACTCCTCCTCATATGTTTCATCAGAAGAATCATGGTCTTCTTGAATATCTGAATCCTCTAGAGAAGCTTCTGAATCTGTGGAAACTGAATTGGTTGAGTATGGAGCAGATTCATCATTGGCACTATTTTCACCATTTTCAGGCTCATTCTCAGAAGATGATGGTTAAATTGATTCTATAGGAGGTGGCTGGACAACTTCTGTAGTGGATGGTTGAATAGCTTCTGTTCCCTTTGGCAAATGCGGATTCTCAAGGAGTTGTCTTAGGCCAGAAGCAAGGTCAGATTCTGAAAAACCCAAATCTTTCAGCCTATCCCAATCCTTCTGTTCATAAAAACCTTTTTCTTCATTAAATTTGACATCACAAGAGACAAATGTTTTCTATGTTTCTAGATTGTAGCATTTGTACCCATTTTGAGTTGTAGAATATCCAATGAAGATGCATTTGGTGCTTTTAGGCTGAAGCTTGTTCCTCTGACCATATGGAATATGGACATAGCAAACACACCCAAAAACCTTTAGATAATCAATCGATGGTTTAATTTTGTTCATTACCACATAGGGAGAAATATCCTTTAGAAATTTATTGGAAGGCGATTGATAAGGTAGCAAGCTGTCACAACTGCATCACCCCAGTATTGTTTCAGAACATTTTTGTCGAACATCATACTCCTGGCATCCTCCATAAGATGACGGTTCTTTCGCTCAACAACACCATTTTGTTGAGGAGTATAAGGACATGATGTCTGGTGCACAATTCCTTACTTGGATATGAAGGCTTTGAACTCAGTGCTAGTGTATTCACCTCCATTATCAGTCTGCAAGATCTTGATCTTTGTGTTATATTGAGTTGAGACATAACTGTAAAGTTTGAGAAAGCCTCAAAAACACGGCCCTTTGAGGGTAAAAGTGTTAGCCATGTGTATTTAGATTTTTCATCAATAAAATTAACAAAATACTTATATTGATTTCTTGTAGCACAAAGAGCAGTCCAAACATCAGAATGAATAAGATCAAAACAATTCTCATAATTAGAAGATGAGTTTGGAAAACAGTTCTACAATGATTGCCTAGGATACAAGCTTCACACTTATCATTCTCAAAAGATACATTGGGAAGAAGGATCTTGAGAGCTTAAGTATGATGATGTCCTAGCCTGGCATGCCAAACTACATTACTAGCAAAACCTGAAACAGAGGTAGAAGAGGATGAGTTCAGATCATGAAGAATATATATACCATTCTTTGTAGATCCTTCTCTGATAGTCTTTCCCGTATTGATATCCTGAAACCAAAGCTTATTAGGACTGAAAAAAACCAAGCAATCAAGATCTTTTGTTACCTTTTAGACAAACAAAAGATTAGAAGTAAAATCAGGCATATAAAACGCATTAAAATTTTTGTTAAACAACTTCAAGTTTCCAACTCTTTTAACAGGCACCTTGTTACCCTCAACAATAATCACATTTCCAGTTGCAGGTTCAACAGTATGAATGAGATTTGCATCAATAATCATATAATGAGATGCACCAAAATCAACAATAAGAGGTTTATCATGTTTAAGAGTAAGTAAAGCATTACCAAACTCTTTCAAGGAAGCAATGCTCTTGATGAGAGATTTAAGATCATATTTCCTAACCAGATCATCCTCAACACCAGATGCAGACATAGCTTTTCCAACATGAGCTTCCCTCACCTTTGATGGTTTCAGATGTGGATGAAGAAACCAACACTTGTCCTTTGTATGACCACGTTTTTTGCAATGAACACACACAACCACGTTGTTTTCACCTCTTTTAGAAGCAGCTTGGTTTGCAAGAGCCAGTTCACTCTTCTGCCCAAATAAAACAACATACCCTTCTTCCTTCTGAATTTGCATACACACATCATTCAGGCTAGGAACCTTGTTTGATCTAAGAATATGACGTATGAGACCATTGAATGAGCTGTTGAGAGTGAAGAGAACCCCAAGCACTTGATCTTGTTCACGCCTTTCAATGAGAGTTGCAGGATATGTTTTTGGTAGATGAAGAGATTCTAGTTATGCCCAGAGAGATCAAAACTCTCCAAAATGTTTTGTAAACGTTTTCTCCTCTTGCTGGAGAGAATTCAGCGTCTTCTCCACTTCATAGATGCGGGTGAGATTAGAAACGTTTCCATAAACCCCTTTAAAGGTATTCCAAAGGTCATTTGCTGTTTCAGCATATGAGTAATCAGCAAGGACAGAGTTCTCTAGAGAGCTTTGGAGAATAGAAAGCACCATCTGATCTTCTTGAAACCATTCAGGATCTTCAGAAATCATGGTTTTGGAGATGGTCGAAACTGACTCTTCATCTTCAACCACGTTTTTGCCCTTGTCTTGGTTCATAGAAGACTCATTTTCGATGCCAATGATGTGATTCCATAGCCCACGACTATAGAGAGCAGTTCTGGTGGTTCTAGACCATAACAAATAGTTATCCCTTTTAGGGATAACAGGAAGAGTGATCTGTTTCGAATTTTCAATACCCAGAAAAAAGAACAGAGAATATGAAACGAATTTTGACGAATTTAGAATGAAGAATAAGGGATCTAATGTTCTGGTACCATGTAGAAATCTATGCGGAAGAGTATAAGAGAGAATAGAGAATAATAGAGAGAATAGAGAGAAACTGTATATTATTTCTCTTAATTTGAATTGTACAAGAAGATACAAATATATAGGCCATAAAGAAATATAGCTGTTAAGATTACATAAATGAGAAAAGATGCATGAAGGAGAGAGGAGTTTAAATTCTTCCTCTATGCATGGAAGAGAGAGAACACACCAATAATTGCAGATTGGTGTACAGAAGCAGACACTGGTGTACGAGATTAGTGTACGGAAGGATAAATCTTGCCAGACTAAGCCAGACTATAGACAGATAAACCTTGCCAGATTACTCCAGACTTCAGTAGTTGGTGTACGGACGATGGTTGGTGTCCAGGGTTGGCGTACGGAAGGCACCTTCATTCCAACAACATAACACTGGGAAAAATATAAAAAAAAACAAAAGAAGAAAAACAAAATAAAAAACGTCAAAGAGAAACATAAACACTAACTTTTTCCTGTTAAGAGATATAAAACGCTGAATTTACATAGAAAAAACCATGCAAATAAGTGAAAAATAATAAATATTATGTTCATTTAGTAACAAACAATTGAAAAACCCACTAAAGAAAAACTTAAATTTCACAAAATAACCAGATGATTTTATATCTCTAATGTGGGGGGAAATCATATAAAATGTTTTGGTATCCGGCCTAAAGGGATGTACGCGCCTAGACTTAGAACCTCTTTGTATTAAAAAAAATCCATCTGGTTATATAACTATCCTTGATCACATTGATGTGAAATGTGTGGCCAAAGATGTTAACGATTTATATTGAGAGCAAAATATGGCAATATGACACGAGTGTGTTGACTTTTAAAGATATTTTTATGCTCAAATTAAAAAGAGTTCGAAACAAGCTTGAAAGGAGATATAATTGCATGAGATGATTTGTGTTTTCTTATAATTGAAACTGTTATTTTTTCTTTGACGGCAAAGATTAATTTCCTAATAAAGCAACAAACTCTTATATGGGAAGAGCCAAGTGAAGTACAAAGGAAAAATAAGAACAAGAGAAACTACATGGATTAAGGGAAATCCCACTAGGACCAACATCCGGACAAGAGAGCATAAATAATAGAAACTAGTACTAACTAATGAGTATAACGGTCGAGAGACCCTACAGATAGAGGTGACTATCATGGAGCTAAGCCACATGGATAGAGAAATCGCTTATGGGGATACATGCACCAATCACAAAGAAAACTTGAACCACATGGAAAAACTAAGTTTTCGCGGGTTTAGGAGAAACCTAACAAGCGCCGGAGATGTGCAGACATCCAATCCCTGAAAATGAAGTCACAAGTAGGAAAAGTTAACACACTCGCCATCCAAACGTCACCAAAAAATAGACATGAACACTACTTCCAAACAGCTAATGAGACCCAGCCCGAAGAAGATGGGGGAATAGGAGTTACTTGACACTCTTTTGCGTCTCCAAGAAGGGAGATGAGAGGAATGATAAGGGAGTGATATAGCCTGCAAACGATCACCAAAAGACTATCATTCCCACAGGACCAGAAATACTTAATCGAATTATAACCTCCACGTAATGTGGGATAACTTGTGAGGGGCTAAACCCACAATAATCTCGGTTCCTTAGAACCGAAAAGCCTAAGCTTGGAATACAATCTCAGTTTTTCTGTAGCTTTACTTCTGTAATCCCAACAAGAGTCATAGAAGCCGCAGATGCAACTGGAGAAAAACTCCAAAACAAGGAATAGTGACCAATACTGTAATCAGCGAGCGCAAGAGAAGGGAGGAGGAAAAACCATGGTTCCTTCTTTAACAGAACAGAGAAAAAATTCCACGGTTACGGTGGATTTTCTCGGTTGTTAAAAACCATACTACCAAGAGAGCGAGTATAGATCCGAGATCTAGTGAGTAGATTCCATTGAGATGGAGGTCTAAATCGAACTACGAGCCATCCCTTACTCTAAAGAGAAACAACTAAAGTTAATAAGCACCTTTCTCGGAGAAACCCCTTCCAAAATAAGCTTTCCTGGATATGAACTTGGTATTTTTTAACAGGATAACTTGGTACCAAGACCATACATTTCTTCAAGAGCAAGAAATTTATTGCACTTAGCCAACACACCAAACACATCAAAACAATAGAGAAAAATCATAACCTCGAATCGTATACAAAGAGACCAACTTGTCGGAACATAACATCGATTAACATAATATGAGTTGTCTACAGAGGGGAGGAAAAACACCTCATCGTCCTCATCCGACTTCGGGGCAACTAGGAAAGTATCATTCAGTCAAGATGAAGACATTATGAAAACTGGATCTGGCTCAGTACTTAGCATAAACTAGAAATCCAGTAGTAAGATATTCAGCCAACCGGGAACACTTTACTGGAGAGCGAAGTAAAGGAGCAAAATAGGAGGGAGAGTTCTTAGCAGCCAGCATGACATATTAGGATGTCTCTGCAGGAGCAGGAAGATCTTCAAGTCCAAGGAGCAAGGAAAAAAATGCACCAACTCAGTCCCATTCTAGAACTAGAAGTGAACATGGCACAAGAGGGATACTACAGCAGAGGTCAAAAAGATGAGGGCAAAGGTTGCTGGAAAGGGCTGAAGTTTTAGACATGAACCGGAGATGGTCAGAATGGAGAAAAAGCATAGGGGTTTTAGACATGAGCTGTCGGATAAAAGGGAGGTATTCTTTTTTTGGTTAACAAGAGTGGGTGAGATCTCATATTTTAAAAATCCATTTCTTCATTTAGACAACCTTGGGAGGAGTGCCTGTGAGAGAAAAAGGAAAGCTACATTGATCGTGTGAATTTGTATAATTGAAACTGTTATTTATTCTCAATTTTGTCCATTTTAATAACTAAACACCTTTAATATTGAGCCTTGAGCCCTCTTAGTAGCTCTGATGGTAATGGTGTGTTACGAGTTTTCCCGGAAGATCGTGCGGAGTTGACAATCTCCACGATGAAAACCCAGCATTCTTCCCACGGACCATCTTTGACTGGTTTCACCATGTTTTGGGCTCATTAGGTGATCAACTCCATATCACTACCAATTTGTGCATAGATGACATAATCTCTTCTTCAAATTCAGATTTCCGATCAGCGACAGACTCCCCAAATTGTACATGTCACTACCAGCTTGTGCATAAATGACATAGTCACTTCTTCAAATTTAGATTTCCAATCAGCGACAAAGACCCTCCAAACTCCAAAGGAACTCCCAACTTAAAATTTTGCATGCTCCTTATTAAAGCACAAATATCTATCTAGCCGGAATGACCATAGAAAAGAAACGCAACGGTCACAAATGTCCAAAGAAAACGGATAGTGACATGTGGCACCAGTGATAACTCCATATGTTTGTTATGCAAATCCAAAAAAGTTAAAGATGTTGGCTTCGATTGGTAATACTACGTAATGGCGGAATGGTGGAGAATAAAATTAAGTTGCAGAATGATTTAATCTGCTGAATAAAAAGTTGCGGAAAAACTAAAACTGTGTGATTGGATAAATCTTGCGGAATGACAAAATATGAACAGAAAATTGTTAAACATATATTTAAAATTAGAAAGAGATAGAACATTCTAAATTTATTAGAGTAAAATAACATTAACAAATATTACTCAAACACTTATATTGTTTAATACATTTATAATATATATATAAAGCTTAAAAATATTCGTGACCAACAAAAAACCACCTTTAAATTTATTTTTCAAACACTTATAATTTCAAAATTATAAACAACAAGATCTAAAAATATATATTAATAATCATGCAATTGTATTATCCATGTTCAGAATTGATTTTTTCGCCATAGAAAAATGAAAATAAAAAATATATTTTGCTATTACACAAATAAGCAATTATATCCTCATTTAATTGCTTAATGGCCATTTACTTGAGGCAATGGCTGAAATACTCCTCATTAAACGATAATGTGCTGATGTACTCCTTCATTTTTCGAATTTGTTGTTTTTATTTAAATTCTAAAAACGTGTAAATTACTAAAAATCCAGTCTCTTTACACAAAATTACAGACCCAACCGCCTAGTATCCACCCTATGCAATCTATTTAGATCCATCTAGGTTGAAATCGGATAAAAAAACAAGATCTCAAAACCGGAAATTTTCGTCGGTTTATGTCTAATTAATCGGTTTCCTTCCTCGATTTTCATTCTTTCTCATCCCTAACATTTCACTCCTCCATTTCACGATCAATCCCTAAAATTTTGATCTGATTTCACAGTTCAGTAAAAAGAAGACGCTCTTTCGAATTCCTTTATCCTCGAATTCCTTTATCCTCGATTCCCTCGTTGTTTCAAATTTTCAGATCAGGTAAAACTAGGAAGACTACGAAAAAAGATTGTAGATATGCCGCCAAAGGTATGATACGGACGAAAGGGACCTCAGAAGTAAAAGAAATCGGTTTCTCCAAAGAACAAAATTTCGGGTTCTCCGAAGCAAAAAAAAACCGACGCCTCCGAAGCGAAAGAAATCGGAGATTGGGAAGCGTAAGAAGACGGCACCTCCGGTGGTAGAAAAAGTTTCACTGGTGATAGAAGAAATTTTAGAGGCGCTAGCTATTGTTCCAAGGGCTCCTATTGTTCTAGTGGTAGAAGAAGTTTCACAGCCGTTAGCTATTGTTCCAGTGGTAGAACACGGAGAGGAAGAAGTACCATACCATGTAGAATTACTGATGGAGGAAGAAGAGGACGAGAAGGAAAAGGAAGAAGAAGGAAATGACAAAGATGATGAATGTCGCAATGAAGAAGATAATACATTATGCACATCGAAGCGTAATCTTTTGTCCAATTGCATGTCCAGTTTGCTTCCCTGTATACTTTATAAATCTAGGCAAAATTGTGTATTTTAAGTAGGTGATTGAGGATGAATTCGAACCAATGAAACATTTGAAGTTGCACTTCCCTAACAGCGAGTATGTTAAGTCATTGAAGATCATAACCCATTGTTATATAAAAGAGTGTAGATACATTAGAGGAAGTACTTAAACCAGATGGTTTCTTGACCACCCTCAATTTCACCACTTCTTTCACATGCCAAGGGAGAGAACTCACAAGACCATGGGCATGTGGATGCTTCTCCTCCGCACGACGTGTGTAGAGAAGAAAAGAGAAGCTTAGTTTGTGGTGAAAGGTGTTTCTATTAGGTATTCTCTAAAGGAATACGCACTCTTGTCGGGATTACATTGTCACGCGTATCCAGAAGGATATAAGATTTTTGGGAATTCCAAGTTGGTTGAGAAACATTTCAAGAAGAAGAAGGTTACCTATGTTGCCTTGAAAAGGAAGTTTAAGAAAATGAAGGCTTGGGGAGGAGATAGACTGAGGATGGTGGTGTTGTATTTCCTAGCTAGTGTTATAAAAGGAAAATGGAAGGAAGGCCCAGGTGCACCCGCTGTAGATAATCTTCTTATAAATGTTGTTAGTGATCTTGATTGGTGTTTAACATTTCCATGGGGATGGCTGTCATTTGAAAACAATCTTAAAAAAAATAAACATTGTATGAAGAGTTGTAAGGGTCGTGTCAAATCAAACATCTCATACCTATCCAAGTTTCATCATTCCTATGGAGGTAATTTGTGGATAGATTGTTATTTTTGGTTGGTTTTGTTTATGTAAATTGTAATATGTATAATTTATAGCTTTTGGCGTTCGAAGCAATCCCGGATTTGAAGAAAAGATTCTGAGAAGATGTTATAGGTGGCAGACAATGGCTGTACTCAGATGTGCAAGTCCAAGTTCATCGGAAATCCTATGAGAGGATTCCCTCTTTCTGAAATAAATGATGCACTTAGCACAACAAATGTTAGTAAGAATTAGGTGATATTGTAATAGTAACATGATGGTTAGTAAAGAAATTGGATTATTTAGTAGTAACATTTGTTTATTTTTCAATCACAGGAGATTGAAAGTATCCTTGTACTATGATGAGATCACTCTTTTGGCGCGCAACATGGACGAGTCGGATGATGAAGAAGATTTTCATGATGTTGTTGTTGATAGCGTTGAATGAAGATTATACTTCTTTCAAACAGTGGGCTATGTTTTAAAGACCTCTAGAAAGAAGATGTGGAGGGAAGAAAAGAGATTGTCGATGAGGCTCAGGTGGAGGAGGCTCAGGAGAAAGAGGCTCAGGAGAAAATGGAGAAACAAGCCCAACAGAAACAAATAGAAGGTGTTAAGTAGATCGTTGAAAGAAGAGTAAATGTGTTGGTTGATATGCTTCTAGAAATGGAGGTAAAACTGACTAGGAAAATTAAGAAGTTAGAAAAGAGGATTAAAACTGTTGAAACAAAATTGGTTTATGCAGTTGTTGCTGGTAGTAATGATAAAGAAATAGATGGAGTGGATGCGGGTGAAACTGGGAAAAGTGGTAGAGATAGTGGCAGAGTGGCTGCAGGTGAAACTGTGATTGAAACTGAGGTTGAAACTGTGATTGAAAAAGAGAAACAGACGAAGAAAAAGACGAAGTGGAGTTATTCTAACCTCAGAAAAGAACCATTCGACCCTCCAGTCACTAGGAAGAGCAAGAGGGTGTAATTTGAAGAATTGTGTTATCTAAATGATGTTTGCGAACCTGTTTTTGCTTATGCATTTTTAAGACAAAGACGATTTTATCATAATTATGTTGGACATGTAGGTTTCATGCTTATTTTGGACATGTATGATGCTTTTTTTGGACATGTATGGCGCTTATTTTGGACATGTAGGATGCTGAAAATTTCATCATTTCAGTTCACAAATTTTACTAAGTTCACAAAGCCGAACGAACAATTTTACCAGGTGTACAACCATCACAATTTTACCAGGTGTACAACCATCACAATTTTATCAATTTTACAGATCGGAATCATCACGGATTATAAACAATTTTACACAAACATAATGTCATACAAAGCGAGCGAATGGCTATGATATGATACTCAAACAAACATAATATCATACGAAACTTGTGAAACACAAACATAATGTCATATATTACACATACATAGCCGAGCCAAGCAGCCCTTATGGGCTGGCCCTTATGTCTATTAACTTACAAATTTCTTTTTCTGTTTTTATCAAGCGCTCCTGAAACTCACTAATTTCATCACGCATTTGTAAGACTGACACTTGAACTTCCTCTAATTCAGTATTAGGGATGGTAATCGTTTTTCTGTGCTCGTCAGGGCGGATGGACAATCTTTTAAGCTCATCTCCTATGCGAGTGTTCAATATTGTTAACTCCTCATCAACTGCAACATCTCACCACTTAGATATGTGGTGCCAATCACCATCCTACGCATAAGTCGTAAGAACATTATTTGACAAACACTTCACATATTCAAACAAAATTATATTACTAACACTTCACAGATTCAAACAATTACCTCACTCATAAGGCATTGGTAGTATCTTCTTTATCGATTCTTTGGAACGGTAAACACTAATAGCTTAACACGCTGGCCACAAAACATCTTCTGGAGACACCGTAACCGCCGTTCGTATAACAATACGGATCCAAACTTGCTTCTGACTCGGAGCTGGTTACTAGACTGATTACTAGCTGAAGAACACAAGAGCACAAGTTAGATCCAAAAATATACACTTCACAGTTTACGAACCCTAATTGAAAGAAGAAATTGAACTGAAATCAAAACTGATAAAGAGGACTACAAATGATTTATCGAAATTGATCGAATTTATCAAAATTTATCGAAAAAAACAAACATTTGGCTTCTCTCGATTTTGAAGAGGAAATATTGGTTAAGAAATGAGTGCTCGTTGAGAAATAGAGGGGAATATTAGAAAAATGGGAGGAAAAGGGAAGATTGAATTTTTGGGTTTACGGAGAAGCGGGAAAACAAAAAAAAACTAAATTCTTGGTTTGTGAGTTATGTGGGGACCACATGTGCGCTTGTTTGACTAATTGACCAGCCGAGATGCACCGCTGGAGTGTTATGGGGACCATAAATGCTTGCTTATTCACCTATCGCAAAAGTTATTGAGTGTTATGGAGATTAAAAATGTTTGCATATTCACCAATCGCAGGAGTTAGTGAGTGTTGTGGAGACCACAACAACTAGATAATTTTGCCCAATCGAACCATTTTACCAAAATACAAACAGTTTCACTTTTGCCATTTTTTAAGTTTTTTGTGAGTTTTACCATCTTTAAACAAAAATAGTTTAACAAGAAACCAAATGATTTATAAAGGGATAACGTCCTATTTCCCCACTAGAACTTTCACCTCGTACCAATTAGAGCCCATACTATGATTGTGTCCTCAATGTCCCCGAAAACAAAGTTCTAAACCTTAATCCCCATCAATTCAAAGTTCGAATCTTAATTCTACCCGAAAATAAAGTTATCATCTAGATTCTCATATTTTGGAATTTCATCGGTTTATTATTTGCTTAAACGACTAAACGCAAACCATTAACCGATGTAAACCTGATTTTAACCCGATTAGAACCCGATTACCTTTTAAATACAAACCCACCCGATTAAAACACTTGGTTATTTTTTCTCGAAAAATATATTTTCCCCCTTTCTTCATCTCGACAAACCCTAGAAATCAAAATCGAGAAATCAATCGATAAATCCGGAACGATGGCTTTAATCCTCCGGAACGAGGAGCCAAATTACGATGAGGAAGGAGAGGATCGAGATTCTCATCATGATTGTTTTTCTTTGTAGGCTAATATAGGTGACCCATCTCAAGGCATTATGACTCAAGAATGAAGCAGAAACTGAAGTAGGAATGAAGGAGAATGCATTGTGACTGGTCTTTTTTTTAGTGTCATGGTCACTTGATGTGTTTTTGGAACCTTCTAAATCGGTTATGTTTTGGTCATTAGAACCTTGTAACACGTTTAGGTGTATGTTTTGGTCATAACAAACTTGTAACACTTTTAGGTGTATGTTTTGGTCATAAAAAACTTGTACCACGGTTGGTGTTTAGAACCATGTACCACGTTTGGTCATTGAAACCTTGTAAATGTTTAGGTTTATCGGTTATTTTGATGGTTTAGTTTTCTTGATATCTAAATGTCAACAATGTTTCTTCTAAGTCTGATCAAAGGTTCCTCTTCTCGTCCATTACCAAAACAAACATCCAAAGACTAACATCCAAAGACAAATATCCAAAGACAAACGATTTTAAAGACAATAATACATAATAATCAAACCATTACAAAAACATAAGAAAGCACAAAAAAAATCCATTAACCATCGAACTCATCTTACAAACTCATAGCGAGACCAAGCATGATCAGACAGACAAATACTACAAGAATCATCATTTTATTCATCTTTGACTTGAATTCAGCCCTTGATTCGAACAAATTATCATCCACCCTCTCAAATATCTCTTTCTCAAGATCATTGTGCATCTTTTCAATAACTATCTTCTGGTGCTTCATCATCTCTTTCATGTCTTCTTGTTCTCTCTCAACTTGTGCATTCAATGTCGATATCTCATCCAACAATGCCTCATCAACCCACTTAAAAGTGTGGTTGTCATTCATAATCTTCCAATAACAAATATAAAACAGTTAGAATCAAAATCAACAACAGAGATCTTATTCATGCATTCTGATTACCTTCTTTGACGTAACATATCCACAGCGAAAGTATCGGCCACATGGATTTGGGTCAGATTTAGAAATCTTAGCCACGATTTCTTTCCCACACCATCATCTCTTAGGCACGCCCGTAACTCTCACTCTTTCTCGAACATTTGAAGATCCAGTCGACGTTCCAGACAAATTACTCATGATTTAGAGTTTGATTTTACAAGATGATGATTTTAGATGATTTTAGGGTTCATAGAATGATCGATTTGGGGGAATTTGCAAACTGGATATAAGGTGAGGATTTCAGGTCAAAATTACAAGGATTCGGGTTTTAAAATTGGTTTTGTATTGTGTGTCATTGGTTTGCTATCGGGTTAAGTTCAAAAACCGAATAAACCCAGATCTGTGAGAAATTAGATTCAAACTTTGAATTGATGGGGATTAAGGTTTAGAACTTTGTTTTCGGGGACATTGAGGACGCATTCATAGTATGGGCACTAGTTGATATGATGTGAAAGTTCTGGTGGAGAAATAGGACGTCATCCCATTTATAAATGTAGCGCAAATAGTTTCATGACCTAATATGTGAAGTTAAACATAATTTCGTTCTGATGGTCAAAATCTTATTAACATTACAAAATTCATCTTAAAAGTATAAGAAATGTTATGTATGGATGTGTTGTTGTTAGTAGCAATCAAGTATAATTTAAATTTTATATTGTTTTTTCGCTAGCAATAACATTTAATGTTTATATAATGATCTAATATGGGTTTTTAATGATTTTTATTAGAGTTTTATTAAATATATTTTTATTGATTTTGAAATTTATATATTTGTTGACCCAGTCTTACATTATAACACTTATGTTCCTTCATAATTAATGACGACTACTAAGTTAACCTCATGCGCCGTGCCGAAGACATTTCACTTCACTCTTACAAGTTGCGTCTTTTGATGAAAACTTTCACTTCACGATGTTATAAAATACTTAATAGATAAAGAAAAGAAGCACATTTTTACCAAACCAGAAAATACAATGAAATGATTTGAGGAGGGCAAGTCTTCTTCTTTTTTTTCCAAGAGGGTTGTTAAGCACAATTTCTCTTCAGAACGCACACTCCTAGATCTTCCACGGGATCTGCTAACCACTATTCTATTGATGGTATCTCAACAATCTCTCGGTGATATGGTTATGCTCAAAATGACATGTAAGAGTTTTCGTGCGATTATCGAAGATGCTCATTTTTTTCATCAATTGTTTGCTTCCTTTTGCGTTATAACTGGCAACATCCCTTGTGCTTCCCTTCTGCACTAGATTGGTTCAGAGTTTATTGTTTTGAAAAAAGCAATGCTTCTACGATTTTCATGAGGGGTCTCTCTCAGTTCTTCCAAGAGGGCGATTTGGATTGAGGCCTTTCAACTCTTCAAGATTCTGCTCTTAAGGGCTACGACGTTGCTCTTTACACTTACGCAATCTTTCGTAATATTGTGAGTCCTAGAGACTATTTCGACCGAGGACTTACCAACCCAAGCAGAGAATTTGTTAGAGGCGTTAGAAGGAAACTGGCGAATGCAAACCTTCCATATGTATGGCATTACGAAGATCCTCAACAGTTCGTGGAGAAGCAAGCTCAGTTTGATGCCCGAAAAATCTACAACTGTACTTGTGATAAACTGAATGGCTGGGAAAACGATTGGAATGAGGAATTCAAAGGTGGTGAGAATGGAAGCATGTGTTAAGATTGCTTTTGGATCATCCATTTTTTTTGGTTTTGTCGACAGTTCTGTCAAAACTTTGCATGGTTTTGATTCATTTTAATCCCTACGAGTTGTTTATTTTTCATTTTAATGTTATGTATGATTAAGAGAATGATTAATGAATGGTTAAAAACATAATATCACAAAATTGTTATACCAGTTTTACGTAGAACAGAGTATCACTAAAAACAGATTACCACAAAATTATCACAAATTTGTTGACCCAGCTTTACAATATCATACAAACCATTTACTCAAGTTATGGCTTGGAACTACCCTATTACTCTTTTTCTCCTCTTCCGACCTTCTCCAGCAGAAGGATATCGATTCTCTTGTTGTCTCCCATGCTTTCGCTTCGGGTAATTTGGGGGCAAAACATACATTGGTTTTATAATATTGGGAACTACCCAATCACTCACATGCGAGACTGAAAAAATCGTCCAGTAATACGCCAATGCCCATTGTTCTAACGTATAATACTTCGAACACAAATCGTATACATGTATATCCATCGTCCGCGTACCCAGCTTCATGTATTCAAACATAGCAGCAACTGCATGGACACAAGGATACATGTCTAGATCAAAACGTTTGCAAAAAAAAAAATTTCTCATCAAGTCCTCCAAATATAGTTTCCCATCACGTCCAATGACACTGAATTCTCTCAAGAAGGTGTTCAACGTATTCACTTTTAAGCTAGCACCATCCTTACAGTTAGTGTGCAATTCATTCTCCACAAAAGTACCATTTTCCTTGTGTTTGATCCACTGACTGCTTCCTACATGTGTCTGTTAAACCACTCCGCAATCTTTGCAACAATGGCATCAATCATAGCGAGTAAAGAGTACTTCCTTGCGTTTTTGAATACACTATTCAAGAATTCTGCAGTATTTATTGTGTCCATGTTGTACCTAACCCCTGCAAAATAACATATTGCCCACTTTTCAACTTTCACACTCTTTGTCAAATACACACCTATTTTTGGATAGCTAATTTTGAATTTTTCATACTCCCTATCAAATTCAATCTGTGTATAAATCTGAGCCATTTCTCTAAACTTCGTTGCAACTGTTTCTTTGTTGGTGTTACCAGCCTTTCCTTTCACATTCTGTGACAAATGGTATACACAAAACCTAAGTTCACAACTCGGATACACATCAATAATATCATTGATGAGCTCTTTATTTCTATCAGTAGTAAAAACCAATTTTGGATGATCTGATATAACAGTTCTCGGCTGAGTGAAAAACCATTTCCAACTACAGTCATTCTCACCATCAACTACACCAAATGCAATGGGGTAATGGTGATAATTGGGGTCCTAGACTGCAGCAAATAGTAGTACACAACCATTTGTGAGAAAAGTTACATCTACGCAAAGAACTTTCTGCATACACCTAAACCCTTCAATGCAAGCTTCCAACGCAATGAATTCATACTCAAACACTTGTTCTTCATCCAACTGGTAACTTGTTTTCGTACCTTCATTCATCTTTTCTACCATGAACATATAAGAAGGCAAAAAACTTGTTACTCTTTTCTGGATTATCACGCACACGAGCTGCAGCTAATTTTTTGCCTCTTAAAGCAATTGAGTATGACACCTTCACATTCCGTTTTCCCTAAACAAGTAAACAAGACTAATGAGACCTTTAGCATCTGGGGTCTCCAATACTCCTGGATAATCTTCATGCAAAACAGATGCAACTAATTGTGGTGTACCTCTCCTTCTATTAGTACTTGTGCTGGCAGTAGCACGAGAGCATGAATGCATTTTCCTATATACTTTAACTGACCATTTTACTTTCTTAGAATTTTGAGGCTTGGCCACTCGTAAATACCACTTACACTATTTCTCACGACATTTTACCACATATCTCCAACTATCAGAGTTTACGAGTATGTACACAAACCATTTCTTATGTGCCGCTCTTGCCACTAACTCTTGCACTTGTTCCTTTTTTACAAACTCTTGTCCTATTTCCAAATCTGAGCCATATTCCCACATCTCTAGAAACTAACTTCCTTTTTCATTACATGGTAGCTCTAAAATTTCATGCACACCAACATCGTCACCATACCCATCTACACACCCATCATCAACATCCTCTACATTCATTCCCTCATCAGATTCTTCTGTGCCATAAAGCGTTATTGCTCCATAATTAACTGTGGGATTTGACTCATTATTCTCATAATTCACACCAACGGAACTCCCAACCTTGCTTCCTAATACTTCCTCAACGCACTCACTTAATTCCACATACAAAGGACTTCTATGTTGTTCATTGTCCATCATCGAAAGAAAACCATCAACGTCATCACCTTCGAAGATATATGAAGCAATCGGAGGTTTCACTGTCAGCGGAATGTAACTCAACCTCAGATTTTCCATAGCAAACTCTATACCAAGATTCCATCAAATTCTATCAATCAACACAGCATAATTTATCTCATTCTCATCCTTAAACGTTAAAGCTATCAATTTAGGTTTATTAGTTGAGTATGACACCTTCACATTCCGTTTTGCATGAACAAGACTAATGAGACCTATAACATCTGGAGTCTCCAATACTCCTGGATAATCTTCATGCAAAACAGATGCAACTAATTGTGGTGTACCTCTCCTTCTATTAGTACTTGTGCTAGCAGTAACACAAGAGCATGAATGCATTTTCCTGTATACTTTAACTGACCATTTTACTTTCTTAGAATTTTGAGGATTGACCACTCGTAAATACCACTTACACTATTTCTCACGATATTTTACCACATATCTCCAACTATCAGAGTTTACGAGTATGTACACAAACCATTTCTTATGTGTCGCTCTTGCCACTAACTCTTGCACTTGTTCCTTTTTTACAAACTCTTGTCCTATTTCCAAATCTGAGCCATCTTCCCACATCTCTAGAGACTTACTTCCTTTTTCATTACATGGTAGCTCTATAATTTCATGCACGCCAACATCATCACCATACCTATCTACAAACACATCATCAAAATCATCTGCATTCATTCCCTCATCAACTTCCTCTGCGCCATAAAGCGTTATCTCTCCATAATTAACTGTGGGATTTGACTAATTATTCTCATTATTTACACCAACTAAACTCCAAACCTTGCTTCTTTATACTTCTTCAATGCACTCACTTAATTCCACATACAAAGGACTTCTATGTTGTTCATTGTCCATTGTCGAAAGAAAACCAACAACGTCATCATCATCGAAGATATATGAAGCAATCGGTGGTTTCACTGTCAGCAGAATGTAACTCAACCTCAGATTTTTGGTAGCAAACTCTATACCATGCTTCCATCAAATTCTATCAATCAACACAGCATAATTTATCTCATTCTCATCCTTAAACGTTAATGCTATCAATTTAGGTTTATTAGTTGAGTATGACACCTTCACATTCCCTTTTCCAAGAACAAGACTAATCAGACCTTTAGCATATGGGGTCTCCAATACTCCTGGATAATCTTTATGCAAAACAGATGCAACTAATTGTGGTGTACCTATCCATCTATTTGTACATGTGTTGGCAGTAGCGCGAGAGCATGAATGCATTTTCCTGTATACTTTAACTGACCATTTTACTTTCTTAGAATTTTGAGGCTTGGCCACTCGTAAATACCAGTTACACTATTTCTCACGACATTTTACCACATATCTCCAACTATTAGAGTTTACGAATATGTACCCAAAACATTCCTTATGTGTCGCTCTCGCCATTAACTCTTGCACTTGTTCCTTTTCACAAACTCTTGTCCTATTTCCAAACCTGAGCCATCTTCCCACATCTCTAGAGACTTTCTTCCTTTTTTATTACACGGTAGCTCTAGAATTTCATGCACGCCAACATCATTACCATACCCATCTACACACCCATCATCAACATCCTCTACATTCATTCCCTCATCAACTTCCTCTGCGCCATAAAGCGTTATCGCTCCATAATTAACTGTGGGATTTGACTCATTATTCTCATAATTCACACCAACTGAACTCCCAACCTTGCTTCTTAATACTTCCTCAACGCACTCACTTAATTCCACATACAAAGGACTTCTATGTTGTTCATTGTCCACTGTCGAAAGAAAACCATCAACGTCATCATCATCGAAGATATATGAAGCAATTGGAGGTTTCACTGTCAGCGGAATGTAACTCAACCTTAGATTTTCCGTAGCAAACTCCATACCAAGCTTCCATCAAATTCTATCAATCAACATAGCATAATTTATCTCATTGTCATCCTTAAACGTTAATGCTATCAATTTAGGTTTATTAGTTGAGTATGACACTTTCACATTCCGTTTTCCCTGAACAAGACTAATGAGACCTTTATCATCTGGTGTCTCCAATACTCCTGGATAATCTTCATGTAAAACATATGCAACTGATTGTGGTGTACCTCTCCATCTTATAGTACTTGTGCTGGCAGTAGCACGAGAGCATGAATGCATTTTTCTGTATAATTTTACTGACCATTTTACTTTCTTAGAATTTTGAGGCTTTGCCACTCGTAAATACTAGTTACACTATTTCTCACAATATTTTACTACATATCTCCAACAATCAGAGTTTACGAGTATGTACACAAAACATTTCTTATGTGCCACTCTCGCCATTAACTCTTGCACTTGTTCCCTTTTCACAAACTCTTGCCCTATTTCCAAACCAGAGCCATCTTCCCACATCTCTAGAGACTTACTTCCTTTTTTATTACATGGTAGCTCTATAATTTCATGCACACCAACATCGTCACCATACCCATCTACACACCCATCATCAACATCCTCTTCATTCATTCCCTCATCAACTTCCTCTGCGCCATAAAGCGTTATCACTCCATAATTAACTGTGGGATTTGACTCATTATTCTCATAATTCACACCAACTGAACTCCCAACCTTGCTTCTTAATACTTCTTCAACGCACTCACTTAATTCCACATACAAAGGACTTCTATGTTGTTCATTGTCCATTGTCGAAAGAAAACCATCAATGTCATCATCATCGAAGATATATGAAGCAATCAGAGGTTTCACTGTCAGAGGAATGTAACTCAACCTCAGATTTTCCGTACCAAACTTTATACCAAGCTTCCATCAAATTCTATCAATCAACACAGAATAATTTATATCATTTTAATTCTTAAACGTTAATGCTATCAATTTAGGTTTATTAGTTGAGTATGACACCTTCACATTCCGTTTACCCTGAACAAAACTAATGAGACCATTAGCATCTGGAGTCTCCAATACTCCTAGATAATCTTCATGTAAAACAGATGCAACTAATTGTGGTGCACATCTCCTTCTATTAGTACTTGTGCTGTACTTGTGCTGGCAGTAGCACGAGAGCATGAATGCATTTTCCTGTACACTTTAACTGACCATTTTACTTTCTTAGAATTTTGAGGCTTGGCCACTCGTAAATACCAGTTACACTAATTCTCACGACATTTTACCACATATCTCTAACTATCAGAGTTTACGAGTATGTACACAAAACATTTCTTATATGCCGCTCTCGCCACTAACACTTGCACTTCTTCATTTTTAACAAACTCTTGTCCTATTTCCAAACCTGAGCCATCTTCCCACATCTCTAGAGACTTTTTTCTTTTTTTCATTACACGGTAGCTCTAGAATTTCATGCACGCCAATATCATCACCATACCCATCTACATACCCATCATCAACATCCTCTACATTCATTCCCTCATCAACTTCCTCTGTGCCATAAAGCGTTATCGCTCCATAATTAACTGTGGGATATGACTCATTATTCTCATAATTTACACCAACTGAACTCCCAACCTTGCTTCTTAATACTTCCTCAACGCACTCACTTAATTCCACATACAAATGACTTTTATGTTGTTCATTGTCCATTGTCGAATGAAAACCATCAACGTCATCATCATCGAAGATATATGAAGCAATCAGAGGTTTCAAAGTCAGCAGAATGTAACTCAACCTCAGATTTTTGGTAGCAAACTCTATACCATGCTTCCATCAAATTCTATCAATCAACACAGCATAATTTATCTCATTCTCATCCTTAAACGTTAATGCTATCAATTTAGGTTTATTAGTTGAGTATGACACCTTCACATTCCCTTTTCCCTGAACAAGACTAATGAGACCTTTAGCATATGAGGTCTCCAATACTCCTGGATAATCTTTATGCAAAACAGATGCAACTAATTGTGGTGTACCCCTCCATCTATTAGTACTTGTGTTGGCAGTAGCACGAGAGCATGAATGCATTTTCCTGTATACTTTAACTGACTATTTTACTTTCTTAGAATTTTGAGGCTTGGCCACTCGTAAATACCAGTTTAACTATTTTTCACGACATTTTACCACATATCTCCAACTATCAGAGTTTACGAGTATGTACACAAAACATTTCTTATGTGCCGCTCTCGCCACTAATTCTTGCACTTGTTCCTTTTTCACAAACTCTTGTCCTATTTCTAAACCTGAGCCATTTTCCCACATCTCTAGAGACTTTCTTCCTTTTTAATTACACGGTAGCTCTAGAATTTCATGCACGCCAACATCATTACCATACCCATCTACACACCCATCATCAACATCCTCTACATTCATTCCCTCATCAACTTCCTCTACGCCATAAAGCGTTATCGCTTCATAATTAACAGTGGGATTTGACTCATTATTCTCATAATTCACACCAACTAAACTCCCAACCTTGCTTCGTAATACTTCCTCAACGCACTCACTTAATTCCACATACAAAGGACTTCTATGTTGTTCATTGTCCACTGTCGAAAGAAAACCATCAACGTCATCATCATCGAAGATATATGAAGCAATTGGAAGTTTCACTGTCAGCGGAATGTAACTCAACCTTAGATTTTCCGTAGCAAACTCCATACCAAGCTTCCATCAAATTCTATCAATCAACATAGCATAATTTATCTCATTGTCATCCTTAAACGTTAATGCTATCAATTTAGGTTTATTAGTTGAGTATGACACCTTCACATTCCGTTTTCCCTCAACAAGACTAATGAGACCTTTATCATCTGGTGTCTCCAATACTCCTGGATAATCTTCATGTAAAACATATGCAACTAATTGTGGTGTACATCTCCATCTATTAGTACTTGTGCTGGCAGTAGCACGAGAGCATGAATGCATTTTCCTGTATAATTTAACTGACCATTTTACTTTCTTAGAATTTTGAGGCTTGGCCACTCGTAAATACTAGTTACACTATTTCTCACAATATTTTACTACATATCTCCAACAATCAGAGTTTACGAGTATGTACACAAAATATTTCTTATGTGTGCCGCTCTCGCCACTAATTCTTGCACTTGTTCTTTTTTCACAAACTCTTTTCCTATTTCCAAACCTGAGCCATCTTCCCACATCTCTAGAGACTTTCTTCCTTTTTCATTACACGGTAGCTCTAGAATTTCATGCACGCCAACATCATCACCATACCCATCTACATACCTATCATCAACATCCTCTGCATTCATTCCCTCATCAACTTCCTCTGCGCCATAAAGCATTATCGTTCCATAATTAACTGTGGGATTTGACTCATTATTCTCATAATTTACACCAACTGAACTCCCAACCTTGTTTCTTAATACTTCCTCAACGCACTCACTTAATTCCACATACAAATGACTTTTATGTTGTTCATTGTCCATTGTCGAATGAAAACCATCAACGTCATCATCATCGAAGATATATGAAGCAATCAGAGGTTTCAAAGTCAGCAGAATGTAACTCAACCTCAGATTTTTGGTAGCAAACTCTATACCATGCTTCCATCAAATTCTATCAATCAACACAGCATAATTTATCTCATTCTCATCCTTAAACGTTAATGCTATCAATTTAGGTTTATTAGTTGAGTATGACACCTTCACATTCCCTTTTCCCTGAACAAGACTAATGAGACCTTTAGCATATGGGGTCTCCAATACTCCTGGATAATCTTTATGCAAAACAGATGCAACTAATTGTGGTGTACCTCTCCATCTATTAGTACTTGTGTTGGCAGTAGCACGAGAGCATGAATGCATTTTCCTGTATACTTTAACTGACTATTTTACTTTCTTAGAATTTTGAGGCTTGGCCACTCTTAAATACCAGTTTAACTATTTTTCACGACATTTTACCACATATCTCCAACTATCAGAGTTTACGAGTATGTACACAAAACATTTCTTATGTGCCGCTCTCGCCACTAATTCTTGCACTTGTTCCTTTTTCACAAACTCTTGTCCTATTTCCAAACCTGAGCCATCTTCCCACATCTCTAGAGACTTTCTTCCTTTTTCATTACATGGTAGTTCTAGAATTTCATGCACACCAACATCGTCACCATACCCATCTACACACCCATCATCAACATCCTCTGCATTCATTCCCTCATCAACTTCCTCTGCGCCATTAAGCGTTATCGCTCCATAATTAACTGTGGGATTTTACTCATTATTCTCATAATTCACACCAACTGAACTCCCAATCTTGCTTCTTAATACTTCTTCAACACACTCACTTAATTCCACATACAAAGGATCTATGTTGTTCATTGTCCATTGTCGAAAGAAAACCATCAACGTCATCATCATCGAAGATATATGAAGCAATCAGAGATTTCACTGTCAGCGGAATGTAACTCAACCTCAGATTTTCTATAGCAAACTCTATACCAAGTTTCCATCAAATTCTATCAATCAACACATCATAATTTATCTCATTCTCATCCATAAACGTTAATGCTATCAATTTAGGTTTATCAGTTGAGTATGACAGCTTCACATTCCGTTTTCCCTGAACAAGACTAATGAAACCTTTAGCATCTGGGATCTCCAATACTCCTGGATAATCTTCATACAAAGCAGATGCAACTAATTGTGATGTACCTCTCCATCTATTAGTACTTGTGCTGGTAGTAGCACGAGAGCGTGAATGCATTTTCCTGTATACTTTAACTGACCATTTTACTTTCTTATAAGTTTGAGGTTTGACCACTCGTAAATACCAGTTACACTAGTTCTCACGATATTTTACCACATATCTCCAACTATCATAGTTTACGAGTATGTACACAAAACATTTCTTATGTGCCGCTCTCGCCACTAACTCTTGCACTTATTCTTTTTTCACAAACTCTTGTCCTATTTCCAATCGTGAGTCATCTTCCCACATCTCTAGTAACTTACTTCCTTTTTCATTACACGTAGCTCTAGAATTTCATGCACACCAACATCGTCACCATACCCATCTACACACCCATCATCAACATCCTCTGCATTCATTCCCTCATCAATTTCCTTTGCGCCATAAAGCGTTATCGCTCCATAATTAGTTGTGGGATTTGATTCATTATTCTCATAATTCACACCAACTTAACTCCCAACCTTGCTTCTTAATACTTCTTCAACGCACTCACTTAATTTCACATACAAAGGACTTCTATGTTGTTCATTGTCCATTGTTGAGAGAAAACCATCAACGTTATCATCATCGAAGATATATGAAGCAATCTGAGGTTTTACTTTCAGCAGAATGTAACTCAACCTCAGATTTTCCGTAGCAAACTCTATACCAAGCTTCCATCAAATTCTATCAATCAACACTGCATAATTTATCTCATTCACATCCTTAAACGTTAATGCTATCAATTTAGGTTTATTAGACACCCATCCTCTTCCATATACTCGTAATGCCCTCCATATTGACAATGTATTACTGTCTTCATGTTCTACAAACTCGATACAAACAATGTATTACTCGATTAAAATCGATTCACAATTATCCAAATCGATTACACTCACACTCAATTAAACCTTATACACCTTATTTTTCCAATGAGAAACTCAAATTTGACTACTCACCTTTCAAGCTCAAATCCGAGTTGAATTGGAAGGCAAAGCTAAATCACCGTTCAAGCTCAAATCGGGATCGAGCTCCAGGTACCATTGGGTCAACAGTTAGCGAGCTTCAAGCTTCAACGGATTATCAATGGCTATGGCTAGAAATGAAAGAATTGAAGAATCGAAAGAAACAAATTGAAGAATCGAATCAAAATCGAGCATAGCGTACGGAGCTTTCAAATTTGGGTGTTGTGTGGCGTGATTTCATTGGACGAGAATTGGAGAGTTTTGATTGGTTGGCGGGTGAAGGTAAATTCGGGGAAGAATGTCGAATTAAGAAAGAAGAGTAAAGTGGATCAATTAGGAGTATGATAGATTTGAGAGTTTATAAATTTGAGTATTTCAGTCATTCCTTCCTATTTATTTGTATATTTTTCAGCAAAAATGCAGGATTTTTACTCATTACACTTTTTTTTTATTAGAAAAATTATTGGAATCGTGTTAGAAAATGTAATTATGCTATACTACAAGTTACAATCGAAGCCGTTAATTGGAACTGGGGAGTAAATATGCAAAAATGTTTATTTTGTTTTAGGGAAATTTTAATTGAACAGTATTATCTTTAACCGGGTCGCAATTAAGAAAGATTGTTTTTTTTATTTAAAGCTGGTCAAAGATAATAAAATCGCTACAAATTCCCGAGTCAGAGTCTCAGCTTCGAAGCACGAGCGAGGCCAAAAAAAAAAAAAAACCAATTTGCTTCGTTCTCATCTTCGATTCTCGTTCATCTTCCTCAAATTCATCTCGAAATTTCCAACCTTTATTGCTTTAATGGAGATTCTCCAGCCCGATCAAGCTTCCTCAAACGGTATCTCTCCCTCCTCCACTCTCACTGTATATGAATGTTTTTCTTGTTAAAAATTAGGTTTTTCGTCTGATTTTAGTGTCACTACTTTATATGCATGTCGTTTATAAACTTGATTTTGTGTTTGTTTTTCCGATTATATGGGCAAATTTTGAGGTTTTTTTTACCATGATCCTGAACAAAATGTGTATT
>SMJT01000011.1:2369418-2383437 GCA_004349715.1 Crucihimalaya himalaica | reverse complement strand
GGGCTTTAGACTCTGTTACGTTTGATACATTTTCTCATCTTTGCGTCTTTGTGACTAAAACTAATTTAGGGTTTGTGTGAAATTACCAATTTGTTGACTTTCCTATGTTGTTCATTTGGAGAGTGATGTGACTGTTGTGGCTTATTTGCATTCGGATTACAGGGTTCTATAAAAATGGGTATAAAAGAAAGCTTACACAAGTTGGTGATGGACTTTGTTCTGGGTCTGTTACACCTGAAGCAAAGCGGATTAAGAGCTCATCCAGAGTTATTGATTATTCTCAACCATTTGCCATTAGTAACATGCTTGAAGCTTTAGATGGTGGTAAATTTGGAAGTGTTACGAAAGAGTTGCAAGAGATAGCTGATATGAGGATGGATTTGGTTAAGCAATGTATCTGTTTATACCCATCGCTAGCGAATACCGTGTTTGGAGGAGACAAGAGTCAGACGATTGAGCTTATGGAGTTGGAAAATCAACAGGTTGTGGAAGGTGTCATCAACTTGGATGATGATGATACTGATGTTTCAAAGAAAGCTCTCTGTGTGGTTCCTTCATCTGAGATTGTGATTCTTGATTCTGATGATGAGGACAATGAGGATCAGAGGCCTAAGTATCAGTTTCAGTCAAGTCTTGTGCTGCATCAGAAGAATCAAGGGGATGTGACACCAGTAACACCGCAATACGCTTTCGAGGAGGTCGCTTTAGGGAGGGGCAATGAGATGCCTTCTGCCATTAAGGGCATGGTGGTAAGTTCCTTTTTTCTGTCAAGCTATCTGGTTCTGCGTTTAGACTTGATTAAAGGTTACAAATTAATGTCACCTGTATTTACAAACTAGCCATAAAAGAGGTTATTTTTTGTTTATTTGTAATTTTCACAGGAGGGACAAACAAGTAATGACAAAGTCCTTCCCATAGAAAATGGTATGGTCAACGATAAAGGTGTCTACGTGGGTGTTGAAGAGGATGACAGTGATGATGAGTCTAAATCAGGAGATGAGGATCTTGGTGATATCTGGAATGAAATGGCCATGGCAATAGTGTGTTCCAAGGTATATATGTCTGAAGATTTTGTTAAGGGGGAACTAAAATTTCAGTTATTTGTTTTTTCCGACAAAAGGACATTGTATTACCTCTTGCTGTCTTATATATTTGCGAAGATAGAAATTCATCACAAGGATTTAAATATTGACAAATCAATCAGTATGCACTCTATGTATGCATAAATGTTTTCCCAACTGCAACTGTTCAGTTGTTCCTTTCAGTACTCAGACTGGGTATCTCTTTTGTGAAGAACGTTCTGTACTCTTTTTTTTTTTTTTCATTATTATTCCGCTCCTCGTGCTTGATGTTGCATCTCTCAGATTTCTTGCATCTGAGATATTTAGTAGAAAGCTCATTTGTAGAACTTAGCTCCTTATTTTCAATGTTTTATTTGCCACTTTTCCTGCTTTGTTCATTGAGATTACTATAAACGTGCAGGATGTAGCCGGGGAGACCTCACAAAAGGAACCAAAGGCAGATGTAGTGGAAGACTGTGAGCACTCGTTTATTCTAATGGACGATATGGGTTATGTATGCCGTGTCTGTGGAGTTATTGAGAAAAGTATATTAGATATAATCGATGTGCAATTCACTAAAGTAAGTATCCTTTTTCTGATCTAAGCTAATTTGTGCTTTGATGGAAAAGTATGTTTCTTAGTGCTCGAAAGTTATCAGAATACAGTAGGGGTAGGGACTTCTTCATACATGTGCTCTATTTCCATTGCCTCCTTAATGACTGTGCTTTTGAATTTTGTCATCCAACTGTCATGGAAACTTTATTGGCCATAATAATCTATTGGAATATTGTCAAGCTCGACGTGGCTGCTTAGCACAAAACTATTTGCCCTAGTAATAACTGGTGGAGCTTATAATTTCTTTTTTTCTATAATGATTTTCATTGTAGGCTAAAAGAAACACGAGAACTTATGCTTTTGAAACTCGGAATAAAAGGTTTGGTGAATCTGATTTTGAACTTAAGTTATCTGAAGAAGGGCTGATGATAGGTGGACTTTCTGCTCATCCATATCATGCTAACCAAATGAAGCCTCATCAATTTGAGGGTTTCCAGTTTCTTTGCAGCAATTTAGTGGCAGACGATCCTGGTGGGTGTATCATGGCTCATGCTCCAGGCTCTGGAAAAACCTTCATGATTATCAGTTTTATGCAGAGCTTTCTTGCAAAGTATCCTCAGGCTAAGCCGCTGGTTGTGCTTCCAAAGGGAATTCTGTCTACTTGGAAAAGGGAGTTCGTGAGGTGGCAAGTTGAGGACATACCACTGCTTGATTTCTATAGTGCTAAAGCAGATAACCGTGCACAGCAGCTGGCTATTTTAAAACAGTGGATGGAGAAGAAGAGTATCTTATTTCTTGGGTACAAGCAGTTCTCAACTATTGTGTGTGATGATACCAGTACCGACTCACGTTCTTGCCAGGAGATACTGCTCAAAGTACCTTCTATCCTCATTTTGGATGAAGGACACACTCCAAGGAATGAAGACACTAATATATTGCAGTCCCTTGCCCAAGTCCAAACACCAAGAAAAGTTGTCCTCTCAGGAACGCTTTATCAGAACCATGTAAAGGAGGTTTTCAACATTCTGAACCTTGTTCGACCCAAGTTCCTCAAATTGGATACCTCCAAATCTGTCGTGAAGAGGATATTGAGTCGTGCTCCATACGATCTCAGGGGTCGACTTACTGGAAGCAATTCAGATATGGCTTCCGTGTTCACTGAAACTGTGGAGCACACCCTGCAGAAGTGCGAGGATTTCAAGGTGAAAATTGCAGTAATCCGAGATTTGCGGGAGATGACCAAGAAGGTGCTTCATTATTATAAAGGAGATTTCTTAGATGAGCTTCCTGGACTTGCTGATTTCACTGTTGTTCTTAATCTGTCTCCAAGGCAGTTGAACGAAGTGAAGAAGTTAAGGCGTGAGAAGAGAAAATTTAAGGTTTCTGCTGTGGGAAGTGCAATATACCTTCACCCGAAGCTGAAAGTTTTCTCTGAGAAGTCTGATGATGTCTCTGATACAACTATGGACGAAATGCTAGATAAGCTAGATGTGAATGAAGGCATCAAAGCAAAGTTCTTCCTTAACTTGATAAACCTATGCGACGCAGCTGGTGAAAAGCTCTTGGTTTTCAGCCAGTATCTCATTCCACTAAAGTTTCTTGAAAGACTAGCTGCTGTAGCTAAGGGATGGAAACTAGAAAAAGAAGTCTTTGTTCTTACAGGCGATACCAGTTCTGAGCAGCGTGAGCGGTCAATGGACATGTTTAACAAGTCGCCAGACGCCAAAATCTTCTTTGGTTCGATAAAAGCATGTGGAGAAGGTATCTCACTTGTTGGAGCATCTCGCATACTAATCTTGGATGTTCCCCTAAACCCTTCTGTGACCCGCCAAGCTATTGGGCGAGCATTTCGACCTGGACAAACAAAGATGGTGCATGCATACAGATTGGTTGCTGGTTCATCACCTGAGGAAGAGGATCACAACACTTGCTTCAAGAAGGAAGTTATCTCAAAGATGTGGTTCGAGTGGAACGAGTACTGCGGATACCGAAACTTTGAGGTAGAGACAATCGATGTAGATGAAGCTGGTGATATGTTCCTTGAAAGTCCTGCCTTAAGAGAAGACATCAGAGTTCTCTACAAAAGGTAAATCAGTTTAGATCAGACCCACACATAACTCTTTAACTCACATTTCTCTGTTATTGAACTTCCTTAATGCTTCTTTTTCAGGTAAACGCAGACATAATGCAGACAGAAACTTGCTCTTCCGGTTTTGGACATGGTTAGGTTTTAGAAACCTGTCTATAAGATAACTTCGGGTAGATTCTTTTGAATTTTCTGAAAGATTGTTAGCATTTTATGTGCAGCTTCAAGTTCTAATATCAAACCTTTGGTCTCATGTGCCTCTGACCATATAATTAGTCTATTATTATATTAACCAGGAAGAGCAAATAGTATCTAGTCTCCGATTGTTTCATCATCTCCTCATGTTTTCTCATTAGTCTACAAATTCATTTTCTGGGTTTACATTCACAAAAGAATACATTTTTACACATTTCTATTCTCCTCATCTAGCTACAAAGTCATGCAACAATTTTGAAGAGCCAAGCTGGTGTTGGTGGTTGCGAGAGTTTAAGAATTGGAAATCAGTTCCCGGGATGGAATTCTCGTAATTATCTATCCCACTAGACATAGGAACATCGCCATGAGCATCTGAATTCTGAATCCCCAACGTCAAAGACATCCCACCACTACCAATTCTTGTCATGTCAGTCACCATCATGAACCGGTCACCACCACAAGCCACAGTGCTTTGTCCTAAGCTACTGCTCGCCACACCAGATACATGCCCGTTGTTGGAACTAGACTCAGTTTGCTGCTCTTGAATCTCGGTGATTTCTGGTGTGATTTCAGAAGAGAGGTTGGGATCATTCTCCTCCAATGCATCTGTGAATTCCTCCTTGTACATCTCCTCCACCATCGGTTTCCAGAGACGCACCCGCGCATTTATGAACCAGTTCGACACCTTTCAACAATCATCAAACGAAAGAATGAAAAATGAACACAACAAAAAGAAAAATATTTCAATGAGAGAAACCACACAAAAGCTAACAGTGCAATACCTGGCCTCGGCTCAACCCCGTTTGTCTAGCAAGCATGATCTTGTCTGAATCCTTTGGATAACTAAGTTCAGGGTTTTAACCACAACTGGTCAGAATCTCTTGTGATCAATCAAGAAATTCACAAGTTGAGTAGAGAGACTTACGGGTGGAGGAAATGCTCGAACAACCAAGCACGGAGAACCAACACAGAGGAATCAGGTAAACCGCGTTGAGGCCGCCAAGAGTGAGTTTGCATCACACCTAACCGCTGCAATGCTCTTTGTTGCCTTACCTGTTGATCAACATTCCTTAATCTGCTTATCCCCACTCCTCTCCCATCTGATCCATCATGTTCCCCTCCCAAACTTTTCCTTATCACCAAGATTTGTCCGGATATCGCATCCCTTAAGCAACGGAAATGCCTTGAGATGGTCTGAAGTGCAAGGGCTGTGTATGGTTTGGCTGCTCCACATCCGGCTATTACATCGAAGGATGACACAACTATCTGCATCTGATGGTAATACTGCTTGTATCTTCTATCCACCTTTAAACAACAAAGAATCAAACAGCACTTTATGTTACGAAGAGAAACCATTTACGACCATAGAGGATATGTTATAAGGCGAATTACCTCGTCTAACATCGATAAAAGTTTCGACAACTTGCTCTGCAATTCTTGTCTCTCTGCTTGAGGGATTTCAGCAATATTCGTCTGAAGATTCTTCTCTTTCTCTTCATCAATTTTGTCTCCCTCTGGCTGAAACTGCTTCAGAGCTTTATTGACATTAACAGTTTCATCCAGAAGCTGTTGAGCAGCCTGGAGATACTTTGAGTTGTGAATGGTTCTAGTAAAGCCCGAAACAACCTGTGTATCATACTCATTATTATTATTGCTTCTAGATGTCTCAATCTGCGAGCTGAGGCCAAGGCGCATCATCACAGGGAAACAACTCCTGTCATTGTCATCTTGATCTCTCCAAAAACCAGAATCTTGAATCTCCACCATTTGTGAAGCTCCACCAAAACTTGACAATACTTGAATCTCTTTTGAAGCTGAGATATTATTAATTGATTCTCTAGGGAACGTCTCTAAGAAAGAATTTGTGTAGATCATTGCGTTTCCAGGGACAAATTCTTGTACATTTGGTCTGGAATAAATCTCATTTGAGCCAGTTTTGTAATAAGTTGCCATAGTCTCCTTCTTCTTATGATCAGATCATCACCATCAAACAAGGATTGTTCTGTTTCAGAATAAAACACAATCAACACTAAGCTCTTTTACTTCACATTATGTTATAAAATCTTTAATTACACAAGGAAAATTGGATTTTAGATATTGAACCAATAAACAAGGATTACACAAGGAACATGTGAATCTATCTCTCTGCATGAACTTAAGAATTTAAAAATGAAAAAAAAGGATAGATTAAAAAATTACCAGGAAATCATCTGCTGGCTTGTGAGTGTTAAAGGGAGATCCACTCGGAAATCTCAATCGAAAAAAGGAAAAAATATTGTTTTTTTTTTAAGTCTTGATGATCCCAAGAACATAAAACTAACAACAAATCCTTATCTCCCCAAATCAAATTTTTGAGAATATAAAATGTTTCACCCCCACAAAAGATTCAAGAAAACAAAAGACTCATATAATCATCTCCCAAAAGCAAGTTTTTAAAACTTTACTTTTTTGAGGTAGAAGATGATATTTCTATAAAGCTGGTTGGTTCTTGAACTTGCTTCTTGATTCTTCTTCTTCTTTCTTTCTTGTAGTCAAGTCTTTGGTTGAAGATAACAAAAACAAGAAACGTTTAAGAAAATAAAGTTGAGTTAAGGAGCTTCTGTACTTAACAACCAGTTTGTAGATCTAAACCCTTCTCTATAACCTAATCCTAAACCCTAATGTCTCTCTCTCTCCTCTTCTCTCTCTGGCCTTCTGACTGTTTGCTGCAATAAAATTGATTGAAGCTTATAACCACCATACAATCATTTTCTGTGTTTTCTTTTAATTATTATTTTTTTGTTGAAAATATAATATATTGATATATTCCTAATTGGTTACCAAAAATAAAGATATTCCTAATTCTTCTAAGATGATGTGTTCATCAGGCATAGTTTTGGAGAATAAGACAAAAAATTAATGGACGTTTTCTTATCAAATTTTGGTGCTATGCAATTTTTAAATATTTCATGTCCGATTTGCAACGAAATATTTTTTTTTGTTGACTAGACTTAGTAGTCATCTTTATTAGAGTGGGAATAACTTGGGTAGCCTTAAGACAACGTGTCAAAGTTTACACACGGATGTATATTTCAACAAAATAATTTCACTTTTTTGGTAAGCTTTTACAGTTTCTTTTTCTTTGTCTTTAAAGTTCATTTTTCAACATTTGAAAATTTTGGTTCTTTCAATTATTTTTTGTCATGGTACTATATACTATATAGTTGCATTTGCATACACAAATAATTTTTGTTAGGAAAAAGAAAAAACACTAAAAAAAACATATTCTTATCTCTTTCTGATGAAATAAGTGCCCTTTTATTGCCCACTCAGCTTTGTCTTCTTGTGACCACAGATTTTAGATATTTACGGATTAATACCTTTTCTTTCCACAATGTTTCTGTTTTTAACTTTTACTTTCTTCTCACTGAGTGTAGGTCCATATTTTGTCATGGAGGAGGAAACTTTTACTTTCTTCTCACTTGAGTGTAGGTCCAATTTACAAATAAAGAAGCGGAAATAGAATGAGTATATTTCAACTCCAAGACATTTTAAAAGTCTTATTTATGGTATAAGGTGGTGTGAAAATGACAAGAAATGATGGTAAGAGATATAACTTTAGTTACAAATCGTTACAAACATTTGTGGTGAGAGATGTTAGTGTGATAGAAAATGGTGGTACCACCTTTTCTTCTTACTATACACTGAAAGATTATATAGGATTTGGTACACATTAAACCGCAACGATATTGATGAAAATTTTGAATTTTAACGTAAGTGTATATTTTTGCATGGAGAGACCAAAATGGACTTTTTATTTTGTAAATTGATATAATTATTTTGTAGAAAAATGAACTTTTACAAAATACACACAACTAAGAATGAAAACGCCAAAAAAAAAATTGATGAATATATCATTTGGGGTTAGTAAGTGAAGAACGTGAACTGATGGGTGGCGAAGGAAAGATGTCTGAATTGGGGTCAGAGATGGCAGAAGTAGAGAGAGACTTGGACAATGGACTATGGACAGTGTCAGTGGATTGGGAAGAGTGACTTAATATACATACGACCAACCAACCCATATTTTAATAATACTAACAAAAATATTGATGGAAGAAAGACAGAGATGATAATCGAATAAGACATGAAGCGGGATATTTGGTTAGTTCCCTACTTAGTTTGAACTTTGAAGTTTGAGATTCTATTGCTTTTAGTAAGAAAATTAATACACAAAAAACGCTCATTTTCGTTGGATGAGAAGTAAGTGATGTTATTATCTCTTATTTTCAAATAACTAAACTTATTTCAATTTCATTTTATCACAATCATTGGCAGCTCAACCGGATTACAGTTAACACCATTAAAAATGTTTACATAACTAATCAAAATACGAATTATAAATCCTCTTTAGGTTGAACCTTTTGGTTGAATAAATATCAAAAACCAATTGTACCAGGACCTATGGCCACTTCCAACGGTGGTATATTAGTAGGTTTCTTAGGAATAAAAAACAAAAAATAATGAAAAAGTATGAAAGAAAGTTTTGATGAGTTTATTAGTTAAGAATCCATTAAGAAACTCATATGAAAAAGTGTCCAATATTTGATTTATAATTAAAATTTAAATAAATAATTAAAGTAAATTAAAATAATTAAAATATAATATATTAAAAATCCATATGGGTTATAAGTTATAACCGATGAGGATGCCTTTATACCATATGATACTTGCTCAACGCACAATCATCATTTATCTTCATATCAAATCGAATATATTTACCCACAATATGTTCACATTATTTTGATCTTTTTAGAATTAAGAACATGTTTTCAGTAAGACCATCCAATCTACTATTTGGAGAGACAACACAAAACTGCGCAGCAGAATAAAGTTTCACCCGTACTTACGTGAGTCTGTGAAGTTTTGCTGTAAAGTTTATTGTAAATATTTTTTTTATGTAGAAAAAAAAAATTTACAATAAACTGGAAAGTAAAACTTTAAAGCATAAAGTAAATGAGACATCAAATTATACGTGGAAACCCTTTTCAATATGAGGAATAAAAATTATGGGACCGTAATCCACTCAAACTTACACTATCACCAATGTATTTGACTACAACCACGTCATCCAGGAACTAAAGCTACAAAGAGCAGTCTCCAACAACAAGAAAACATCATAATAGAGAGAAACAAGATCCTAAAGATATGCAATCCCAAGCTGATTCTTCAACTCTTGAATTTTGTTCAAGTTCTTTTGCCAACGATCAATGTCATCAACATACATCAATAAGACGATAAAATCATCTTCAACAAACATCTGCACATACATACAATGATCAAAAATAGTCTTCTTACAACCATGCTCCCCCATAACTAACTCAAACTTTTTATACCACTGTCTTGGTGCTTGTTTTAAACCATAAAGACTTTTCTTCAAACGATAAACTAAATATTATTTTCCTTTTCTAACAGAGCCTTCCGGTTAAACCATGAAAATCTCTTCCTCCAAATCACCATGAAGAAAGCAGTCTATACATTTATTTGTTCAACCTCTAGATCAAGACTTGCTGCCAATCCAAGTACAACCCGAATGGATGACGTCTTCACAATAGTAGCAAAGATTTCATTAAAATCAACTCTCTTCATTTGGCCGAATCCTTTCACAACCAACCTAGCCTTGTATCGAGGTTGAAAACTCATCTCATCATGCTTAATCTTATACACCCACTTATTAAGCAACACCTTTTTATCCTTTGGCAACTTCACCAACTCAAACGTCTGATTCTCTTCAAAAGAATTGATCTCGTCACCCATGGCATCTTGCCATTCATCTCTGTTTTCATACTTCCTAAGCTTCACTATACCTTTCAGGTTCTCCCCCATCGGTGAGTAACAAATACTCATCAATGTTATAACTAGTTGACGTTGTTAGACGTCTCGTAGATCTTCTAAGAGCAGGTAGGTTTTTGGTACTTGGTAGTTGATGTCTCATCATGATTGTCACCATGATGACCAATACCATCATCATGTGCGGGAGAATCTACACAATGTGTATCAACATGAACCTCATCCTCAACCCTGACCGTGGACCAATGTAGAAGGAACAACCTCTGAATCAACCAAACTCTCATCTCTTTGAAAGTTTGGTTTCATCTTCCATTAACACAACATCTCTGCTCCTAATGAGATTCTTCTCAACGAGATCATAAAATATGTACCAAACTCATCCTTACCATAATCAATGAACACACATTATCGCGACTTCATCTCAAGGTCCAACCTCTCATCTTTGGGAATGTGTACAAATGATTTTCACCTAAAGACTCTTAAATGACCACAAGAAGTATTAATATCCTTACCGGTCCAAACTCTCTCTAGAATATCTCCTTCAAATGGACCACTCGAAGATAAATTTCAACACCCTAACCATAGAGCTCAAAGCCTCACCCCAGAAAGTCTGCACCAAACCTGTTTGTGAAAGCAAACATCTAAACCACTCGACAATTATCTTGTTCATCCTCTCAGCCAACCTATTCAACTGTGGAGTCTTAGGTGGCGCGAACTGATGCCTAATACGATGGTTTTTACAATAAACATCAAATGGTCCAAAGTACTCTCAACCATTATCACTACGGATACACTTCAACTTTTTTCCCATCTGTCTCACAAACAATGCCAAAAATGCTTGAAATATCCCAAAACCTGATCTTTACTCTTCCTAGTATAAACGCACAACTTCCTAAAATGATCATCAATGAATGCGACAAAATATGATGCACCACCAAGAGATCTTGTCTTCATTGGACCACACACATCTGAGTGTACTAGATCAAGTACCTCGGGTTTTCTAGAAGCTGCAAAAGACTTGAACAAGACTATGTGTTGGTTACTTGCAAAAAAATGCTCACACTTCTGTAAGTGTAAACCGGAGATATGTGGAATAACCGGAGATACTCATGTGATCGAGTCTCTTATGCCACAACTCCATTGCATTATCATTCGCCATTATATAAATCATATCTTTGGAGACCTTAGCCTGCATCCAATAGAAATATGAAGACTTAAAATCTCGAGCCACAACCATAAAACCACGTGAATCCATTTACCCCCCATCAAATAAACTATAAAAACCTTCATCATCATGATTCCCTATAGAGATCAAGTTCAACCGAACATATGGGACATGCTAACACCAATAAACAACAACTTAGTGCCAAGACTAGTCTCCAAGAAAATATCACCAATGCCAATAACCTGAGACACACCATCATTATCCATCCTCAAAAAACGATAATTACCTGGTGCATAGGTAGAAAACAAATCATGCTACGATGTAGCATGAGTATTAGCTCTAGAATCAACAATCCAACTGGTACCATGGCTAGAAACATTAATGGCATCAACCTCAAGAAGAATAAAAAGTTATCTTCGGTGACACTCACCCGATCTTCACCATCTTCTTGGATTTTCCTTTGTTATTTGTTATCTATTTTCAACTTCCAGCAATCTTTCTTCAAGTGCCCTTTCTAATGACAGTAATAACACTCTATATCGCAAATTTGTTAGATTTTCTCTTGCTCCTGTTCTTATCATTCTTGGGCTTTCTAAATGTACTCCTCCTCTTGACTCATTAACCAACATATCTAAACGCGAGGAACTAGTAATTGATTTCTTTCTAGTTTGCTCATTTAAGATATTGTTCTTCACCACATCCATCAAAATAACACCATTCGACGTGGAGTTACAAAGAGACATCCTAAACGCATCCCAAGAATCTGGTAATGTACCAAGAAGCCACAAACCGTGAATTTAATCCTCAAACTTGATTCTCATATCAGATAGTTAATTGAGCAGTCCCTAAATACATTTAAGTGATCCGTCATTGGAGTTCTCTCCTAATACTTCAACTCAATTAACTTCTTGATCATGTAGATCTTATTATTCTCGATCTTCCGAGCAAACAATTGTTGTAGATTCAATCACAAAGAACGAGTACTAGTCCCATTTTTAATATGATTCAACACATTATCATCTACCCACACTACAATAAAACAGGGAATTTGCGTTGTTTTTGGCATTAGATATATTCTGTTGCTAAAAAGCGTCGACGTAGCAACGGTTTTGCAACGAACATCTAAGTCGTCGCTAAATCGACGTTATTTTGCTACGTTTCAATTCGTCGCAAATTCGTTGCAACTTAGCAACGATTTTGCCACGATTTAGCAATAATATAAGCAATCGACGCTAAATCGATACAATGTTGCAACGATTTTAGCAACACGCCTATTCGTTGCAAAATAGCGATGATTTAGCGACGACCAAAAGTGGTTAGAAAACACGTTTTCGGGTTGTTGTACTGGTTTTTTGCAATAGAAAAAAGTGTTGCAGTAAATCAACGCTAAAACGTCACAAATTTGTAATGTTACAAATTCGTTGCAATAGAACGTGGTATATTGTTGCAAAATCCTTGAAAAGTTCTTTAAAATTGCCTATATAAACCTCCTTCCTTCACTTATATTGTATAAGAAAAACAACATATCACAAAAAAACACATAAAACAGTAAATACTTTCATTTTAAGGATGTCTAGTGGAGGTGATATATACAAACTCCGAATATGGATGTATATGCATAAAGATTCTGAAAGAGTGGTGACGAACGAGTTCGTGGAAGGTCTTCAAATATTTATGTATCAGGCAAGAAATATGATGACGACCATGGAAACTGGTATGACGTATTGTACTTGTCAGCAGTGTAAAAATAAATCATATATTAATATTGAGGACGGTTGAAAAGCATGTCTATAGTAGAGGGTTTTTGGCGCAGTATTTTATTTGGTTTCAACATGGAGAGTGTTATGGTCAGTGTTATAATTATAAAAGGGTAGTAGTAATAATTATGTAGATGTGGATGATGAACCTAATATTTTGTATGATCATGAGGATTATCATCAATACGATAGTCATCAGAATGTGGTCGGAGATCAGAATAGGTTTTATGACATGGTTACAGATGCATTACATGAGACAATAATATCATTAACGGAAAATAATGATTATGAGGAACCAAACATAGATACAAAATAGTTTTATGATATCTTAAACGTTGCATATCAACCAATCTACGAAGGATGTAGAGACGGGTTATCTAAGTTATCATTGGCATCTAGGTTGATGAACATTGATCATAACTTATCTGAGATTTGCATGGATAGCGTGGCAGAGATATTCAGAGAGTAGTTGCAAGAAGATAATCATTTTGTAGAGTCGTACTATGAAATCTAGAAATAGGTCTACAGTCTAGGATAACCATCAGAGATGATTGATGTTTGCATTGATAATTGTATGATTTTTCCAAAAGATGATGATAAGCTGCAAGAGTGTAGATTTTGCCAAAAACCGAGATACAAACCGCAAGGTACTGGGCGAAATTGTTAGATTTGCGGATTAGAATGGAGAATTGATGGAGAATATGATTCTAGAATGAAGAACATGAAGAACAATAAAGAACATGGTCACAAATCGATTTTCATTAAGAGAGAGAAGAGAGTTATGTTTACAAAGAAGGGAGGCTTATATATCTTATGCTATTAGGTCTAACCAGGACTCTAAAGAGAGAAAGAGAGGGCGGCGCATCTCCAAAGGGGCGAGTGAGGTGGTCCAAGGGTGAGAGTGAAGTGGTCCACACCATGGGGTGTGGTGCACGCGCCCAACGGCTAGAAGGAGAGGATGCGCTCCACTCTTGTCTTCTTCTTCTTCTTGTATTGGGCCTTGAGAGGCTTTGCAGATCAGATAAGGCCTCACTCCTTCTTACACATTCTCCTCAACATCGAACATAGGCCTTGTAGTGGATTGGACCGTACGGACGTACGGACGTCCGTACGGATGCTCCTTCTTATTACACTTGATCAATAGAAATAAGGTACCGTAGCAAAGGATGTGGTACCTTCCAATAACAGATAGGCTTAAGATATTATATCAATCAAGAAGGACAACTGCATCGATGAGATGGCATGCAGAACATTCATCCATAAATGGGGAGATAACTCATCCGTCTGATGCAAAAGGTTGGAAACACTTTCAGACGCTACACTCATCTTTTTGTAGAATATTCGAAATGTATATCTTGGTCTTTGCACTGATGG
>SMJT01000011.1:2119054-2369393 GCA_004349715.1 Crucihimalaya himalaica | reverse complement strand
GTATTTTATTTGTGTTTTCAAACATGGAGAGTGTTTAGGTCAGTGTGTATTAATATAAAAGCGGTTTTATTAAGTAGTAATAAATTATGTAGATGTGGATGAAATGAAACCTAATATTTGTAGATCCATGAGGATTAATCTATCAACTACGATAGTCAAATCAGAATGTGGTCGGGATCAGAATAGGTTTTATAGAAACATGTGTTTAAACAGATGCATTACATTGAGACAATAATATCATTAAACGGAAATAATTATGAGGAAACCAAACATAGATTACAAAATAGTTTTATGATATCTTAAAACGTTGATATCAACCAATCTACGAAGGGATGTAGAGACGTTATCTAAGTTATCACCATTGGATCTAGGTTGATGAACATTGATCATAACTTATCTGAGATTTGCGACATGGATAAGCGTCCGGCAGAGATATTCAAGAGAGTAGTGCCATAGAAGATAATCATTTTGCTTGTAGAGTCGTACTATGAAATCTTTTAGAAATAGGTCTACAGTTCTAGGATAACCATCAGAGATGATTGATGTTTGCATGATAATTGTATGATTTTCCAATAAGATGATGATAAGCTGCAGAGTTTGTAGATTTTGCCAAAAACCGAAGATACAAAACCGCAATGGTACTGGGCGAAATTTTAGATTTGCGGGATTATGAATGGAAGACATTGGATGGAGAATATGCATTCTAGTAATGTAAGAACATGAAGGAACAATCTAAAGAAAGCATGGTCACAAATCGATATTATCATTAGAAGAGAGAGGTAAGAGAGTTATGTTTACCACAAGCGAAGGGACAGGCTTCAATATATACTTAATATGCTTATTTAAGGTCGAAAACCAGGAACTCTAAAGTAGAGAAGAGAGTGCAAGGGATCCAAAGCGGAGTCCGATTCAGGTGCGAAGCCTGTTGTGTCCAAGGGTTGAGAGTGAAAGTGTCCACAGCCAGGGGTGTGCTGCAACTGTGCGCCCAAACGGCTAAGAAGGAGAGGATGCGCTCCACTCTTGTCCTTCTTCTTCTTCTTGTATTGGGCTTGAGAGGCTTTGCAGATCAGATAAGGCCTGCACTCCTTACTTACACATTCTACCTCAACATCGAAACATAGGCCTTTGTAGTGGATTGGACCTAGACTCAACGTCCCGTACGGATGCTCTTCTTATACACTGATCAATTACTCCCCTCTCAAGTTTAGCCGCAAGGAAGAGAAGGCTAAACTTGGATTGCCAATTGACACATTACCTCATTAAAAAACCTTCCAATATGGAAAACCAAAGGGACAAAACCATACCGAGGGAAATATTCAAATGTTAATAGGTATAATGCGCCAAGGGCGAGGGGACTTGATCAAGGTCTTGTGGATCCAAACGAGCCCAAGTCTGCTTATGAATGCTCTGACAAACTCTGAGGCTCGCTGCCTTAGTGAAGATGTCTGCTAGTTTGATCTTCACTCTTTGTGTAATACACGGCTCAGAGAATGACCCCTTACTTCAATCTTCTTCTCGAACCTTGTGACAGGTCAATCTCTATGTGTTTGCTTCTCTCATTGAAGAATGAAATTGGTTGCTATGTGTATCTGCCGGCCTTGCGTTGTCCACAATTGTTAGAGTTGATTGGCTCTACGTGGGTTCTTGATGGCCTAGATCTTCGAGAAGAGCTTTGAACCATGGTTAGCTCATTTGGTAAGTTTCCCTCATCGCCCTATACTCTGCTTCTTCCAAGTCACTAGGTTGCCTCCCACAAAATGTACAAATAGCCTGTTGTTGATACTCCTATCTGTTTCTGTCACCTCCCCCAATCAGCATCACAGTACCCAACAATCTCAAGTGCTCTCGTTCTTCCCCCATCCCATATGCCTTGTTCCCGGGCTGGCTTTAAGATACCTCAAGATTCTCTGCCACCATACTCCAATGATATGTTCGTAGGCTTTTGCATTATGCTTGGCTCACCTGATTACTGCAAAAGAAATTCGAACTGGGTCTTGTGATTGTGAGGTAGATAAGCTTACCTTACTAGGCGTCGGTATTGTTTCCACATCCGTGTGTAGCTCATCTTCCTTCTCCCCCTTTCGCATTCGACCTTTGTAGCCATCTTCAAGCCGCGAGTCTTAGCTGCCGTTTTTGCTCCAAGCTTTCCCTGTTTTCTGCCAACAATCAAGAGGTGTATTTCCGTGGGAGAGAAAGAGGCCTTCCGGAGAACGGCCTACCACTTCTATCCCTTAGGAAATACTTAAGGATACCATAGATCTTTGGATATCCAAAGCGTAGACTTAAGAAAGACTTGGTCCAATGATACCTTCGTGTTGTCACCTGACGATTGATCAACATCATCAAACATAGATGAAGAACACTACTATACCTTTCGGTCCTTGCTAAGGTGAACAATGTAATGATCTGCCCCGACCTCCTGAATCCTTTGTCCTTCAAGGACTGAGCTCAACTTTTGGTACCAAGCTCGTGGTGTCTGCTTAAGACATATATAGCCTTTCTTAAGCCTTACACTTTGCCTGGGAGTCACTGTTTCCTCAAGTCCCGGAGGCGGAAGTTCATGTAAACCTCTTCTTCAAGCTTCCCCTTTGGATGGAAAGCATTCTTGACATTCCATCTGCCACAACTCCCAAGTGAGATTGCGTTGCTAGAGGAGAGAACAACCCGAACTGTGTGGAGCTTGGCTACGGTAGCGAACCGTGTACGATATGTTCTTGTGTAGTCTTCTCCGTAGCCGTCTGGGGTAAACCCCTCGAGCCACCAATCTGGCCTTGTTATCGCTCAATGTCCCCATTGCTCAGATACTTAATGGTAAAGACCCATTTGGAGCTGACTGGCTTCTTCCCAAGAGGAAGATCACTTTCTTCCCAAGTGTTTTTCGCTTCATAGCTCCCACCTCATCATCAAACTGCATTACACCCATACCTCTATGTCTTTGCTTCCTCATAATTCCGTAGGCACTCATGCCTTGCTCAATTTTCCTATGGAATGCTTGATGATCAGATGGCCTAAAGGCAGAAACATACGCCTTGTATCGGTATGAGCGACGGCTGGATTGTTGTAATACACTTCGTGCGTTCACCCAATACGCCTAGAGGGTCAGGTCTAATTCCTTGTTACTCCGCCTTGGTGTGTCTGGACTATGTACTTGATTGGAGGGCTGATCGACAGCTCGTTCCAAGACTTATCATCCTCTTCCATTTCTTGGATCATCACTGATCCACCCCTGGTTATGATCTTGATCTGCTTCTTGTATATCCTCAACCGAGTTCAGAATCAATCGGTTGACTTTGCTCATTCGCCACTCCCTCTTCACCTTCTACTTGGTTCATTTAAGATTTTCAGTAGATGTGGTTAGATTCTTCTCTTCCCGTTTCTCCCCCTATGCTCCCACGGTATCTTACAACCAAGGTGTTCTAGAGAAGAGAAATTTGAGGCTAGCACTCCTGGTCTGATGGAGATCGGAAATTTTGAGACCTCCCAATCTTCTTGTCATGGTAGCCTCTCTCTTCAATAAACTTGACATCTCTGGATACATATGTGCGGTTGTTAGCTGGATATAACATTTGTAGGCCTTTTTGCGTAGGTGAATATCCAAGAACATGCACTTGACACTCTTAGGCGTCCATCTTAGTTCTCTGTTTCACCTGGAAGCAAAACAAAGCAAACACAAACCAAATCACACGTAAGTGAGTGAAGAGACGGTTAATACTGTTTTAGGACTTCAAAGGAGAGAGGTCTTTTAAAACTCGGGTTGGAGTGCGGTTGATTAGGTAGCATGCTGCCATCACTGCATCTCCCCAGAATCTCTTCGGCACGTTCATGTGAAACATCAATCGACCGTGCCACCTCCATTAGATGTCTATTTCTTATTCCTCTCGGCTACTCCATTCTGCTTGTGGATTATAGGCGACAACTTGTTTGATGTATTTTTCCATGTTTGGCTAGGTGCTCTTTGAATCTATGACTTGTATTACTCTCCTCCATTGTCTGACCTAAGTACCTTAATAGTTAGCTTTGAATTGGTTAGTTAACGTTAGTTTTGGAAATTCAGAAATGCATCAGTATACTCGATCCTTAGATGATAATAGAGTAATCCAAGTATACTTCGATTTTTCATCTATGAATGCACAAAGTATTTATTATTGTCTCTAGATGCACATGGTGAAGTCCAAACGTCAGAGTGAACCAAATCAAAGCATTTCTCATATATATAGTAGAAGACTTAGGAAAAAAACTGTTTTGCAATGTTTACCAAGTATACAAGCCTCACAACCAGAATTATCAAAGTGTATACTAGGGAACATCAAACTAAGAGCCGAGAGTGGGATGGCCTAATCTAGCATGCCACATAGTATTAAGCGTGCAACAGCATTATTCGAATAGCAAGCAGAAGAAGATAGAGAGTTTAGAGAGCTAGAAAGATCTTCAAGAACATATAGGTCGTCTCTTGTTCCTCCTTGTCCGAGTACTTTCCCGGCTCTCAATATCCTGAAAACAAACTCTCGTTAGGACTAAAGATAGCATGGCAATTTAGATCCTTGTAGTTCTCCTAACAGATAGCAGATTAGAAGTAAAACTTGCATGTAAAAGGCCTAGATCTCTATCAAACACCTAAGGTTCCCTACTCCTTAACCCGGTACTTGATCTCCATTAGCTGAAGTACTCTTCCTAGGGCAGGTTCTATGTTACTAAGAAGCCTAGAGTTACTTATCATATGGTGAGAAAGCACCCGAGTCTACAACAGCGAGTCCTTAGGTTTATGGGTATAGAAAGTGGTGACCAGACTCCTTCAAGGAGCAAGGGATGGAGAATGGGCTTCCAAGTCTGATTTCTTCATGACAAATGTCCACTTCGTGAAGATGCTGCCATGGCTTGCGTTTCTTGTTTGGATGAACCACTCTGCCCATTTTGCGCTTGAAGGAGCTGTGGGAGAGATTTGCCTTCTGATCCTTGAACTTGGAAGGCTTGAGATGAGGATGAAGAATCCAGCACTTATCCTTGATGTGCCCTTTCTTCTTACAGTTGATCACACCACCCAATCTTCTATTCTTCATTTCGATACACTCCTTTATTAGCCATCATGAGGTCTCCCTTTCCACTAAATAGACCAAGTGAGCCTTGTTCCCTTTGGACTTGAGAGCAAACTTCATCAAGGCTTGGAAGCTTGTCGGCTCTTAGGATGTGCTTAATGAGATCGTTGAAGGCTGGGTGAAGAGTCAAGAGAAGACCAAAGACCTTGTCTTGCTCACGCCTCTCGTTGAGGATAGCCGGATCAATGGTGATTGGCCTCAATATCTCTAGCTCGGCCCAAAGAGATTAAACTCCCTAAGTGCCTTTGGTGAACTCAAGATCTTCTTGACTGAGGTTGTTGATAGCACGCTTGACCTCAAACACACGGCTGAGATTGGAGACATTCCCATAGACATGGCTTGAGAGTTCCCAAAGCTCCTTTGCCGTTCATAGTAAGAATAAGCTTCAAGGATTGAAGCTTCAAAGAGATCCTTGGATCATGGCAAGAACAGTCTGATCTCTCTTGAACCACTTAGCCTCTTCGGCCTTGTTCTCATCAGATTTCTTGTCATCAAACCATAGGTAGCCTCCTTTGGTTTAAACTCCTCTTTTACATGAGCCCAAAGTCCTCTACACCATAGAGCTGTCTCTTGTAGTTCTGGACCAGAGAAGGTAATTCTCTCCCTTCAAAGTAACCGGAATGACTAATGACTTGGTAGTATCCATGTTGAGAATAGTGAGCTGAATGGGTTAACTATGGTTGCCTCCTAAGATAGATGACCAGCGGATGAGAGGCACGAATGGTTGAAGAATGAGCCTTCATAATCCGAGAACAGATCTGACCTGGAGAGAGAACCAACCACGAACACCTAACACAACAAAGAACAACCACCAAAACGCAAGCAAGAACCACCAACGAACAAGAACACAAGGGACTGAGATTGAAGAGAACGAACGAGGGAATATCCAAGGAAACAAGGAGGAAAAGAGAAAGAACAAGAAATTTCACAAAACGAACGAGAGAGTGAAGGAATCGAACAAGAAATTATCAAGGTGAGCGAATGAGTGAGTGGGAGATTAGCGAAAGAGAAAAGGGGAAATGGGAGAAACGAACAAGTGAAGAACAAAGAGAATGAGAGATTAAAGAGATTAATGCCCTAAGGCTCTGATACCATGTTAGATTTGCGGATTAGAATGGAGAATTGATGGAGAATATGATTCTAGAATGAAGAACATGAAGAACAATAAAGAACATGGTCACAAATCGATTTTCATTAAGAGAGAGAAGAGAGTTATGTTTACAAAGAAGGGAGGCTTATATATCTTATGCTATTAAGTCTAACCAGGACTCTAAAGAGAGAAAGAGAGGGCGGCGCATCTCCAAAGGGGCGAGTGAGGTGGTCCAAGGGTGAGAGTGAAGTGGTCCACACCATGGGGTGTGGTGCACGCGCCCAACGGCTAGAAGGAGAGGATGCGCTCCACTCTTGTCTTCTTCTTCTTCTTGTATTGGGCCATGAGAGGCTTTGCAGATCAGATAAGGCCTCACTCCTTCTTACACATTCTCCTCAACATCGAACATAGGCCTTGTAGTGGATTGGACCGTACGGACGTACGGACGTCCGTACGGATGCTCCTTCTTATTACACTTCATCAATAGAAATAAGGTACCGTAGCAAAGGATGTGGTACCTTCCAATAACAGATAGGCTTAAGATATTATATCAATCAAGAAGGACAACTGCATCGATGAGATGGCATGCAGAACATTCATCCATAAATGGGGAGATAACTCATCCGTCTGATGCAAAAGGTTGGAAACACTTTCAGACGCTACACTCATCTTTTTGTAGAATATTCGAAATGTATATCTTGGTCTTTGCACTGATGGATTTAGTCCATTTGGTATGTATGTAAGGCAATACTCTTTGTGCCCAGTAATTTTAATGCACTACAACCTTCCCCCAGATATGTGCATACAAAGAGAATTCCTATTCTTTAGTATTTTAGTACATGGTCCTAAACATCCAAAGCGGTCGCTCGATGTTTTCTTGCAGCCACTAATATATGAGTTGAAACAATTATGATATACAAGTGTTCGTACATATGATATCTCAAGAAAAAAAAACTTTACGATGCGTTCAGTGTTTATATGGACCAAAAGTTACTTTCCAGCTTATAGAATGCTATCGGGTTGAACTACGAATGGAAGGTTGTCATGTCCGTATTGTCTTAATCGTACAAATTCGTTTCAATTAAAATAGGGACGAAAACAAGTAGGGTTTGATTGCCACCGCCGGTTTCTCCCAATCAATCATCCTTATGGGAGAAACAAGAAGTTGTTCAGGAAGAACAAAGTTGTACGTGCCCCACCACCACCGTATTTAAGTGGAGAAGATTTGTTCGCGCAAATTGATCATTACGGTGTCCAAGAAACAGCTTATCGGAGGGTATAACTCGCACATTCCAGCTAACATGCTTGACGGATATGTCAAACATCATAATTGGCATAAGAAAGGCATATTCTGGGAACTTCCCTATTGGAAAGATCATATGCTGAGACATAACCTTGATGTGATGCATATCGAGAAAAAACTTTTTCGAGAACATCATGTACAAAGTTCTGAACGTGCAAGGAAGAACTATAGACAACATAAAGTCTAGACAGGACTTGCCTGATATTTGTTCGAGAAGTGATTTGCACCTTACAAACAATGAGTAAGCCCCTGTTCCGACCTATAGGTTGTCTGCAAATGCAAATGCAGCGTTTTTTTTTATTGGAAAACATCAACCGTCAATTTTCTTGAAAAGTCATGATTGTCATGTGTTTATGCAACAACTACTACCTTTTGCATCTGCGGAGCTTCTACCCAAAAATGTACATGAAACAATTGCTGGTAATTACAATTATATATATATATATACAAATATATATTTATTTAAGTTTTGATAGAAATTAGTTGACTAATTAATAAATTATCATTGTTGCAGATATATGAGCGTTTTTTAGAGATTTATGTACACGAACTCTAACAGAGGATGAAATTCAACAGTTGGGTGACAACATTGTAATATTGTTGTGCAACTTAGAGAAGATATTTCCTCCGTCCTTTTTTGATGTTATGGAACATCTCCGTATCCATCTTCCTTATGAAGCTGCATTAGGAGGACTTGTTTAGTTTTGTTGGATGTATCATTTCGAAGGTTTTATGGAACATCTAAAGGGAAACGCTAAAAACTTTGCAAAGGTTGAAGGCTCAATAGTTGCTGGAAATTTAACTGAAGAAACATCACTTCTCTTCGTACTACTTTGCACCTACGGTTCGAACACGCAAAAGAGCAACAAGACGGTACGATGACGCTGGTGTTGAACCAACTTATGCTGTTGAGAGAGTACTAGACATCTTTTCACCTATAGGTCGACTTAGTAGAAGATTTCAGGAAGTGTGATGGACAAATGATAAAGATCGTCATAGCGCACATACTTATATTCTCACAAACTACAAATTTGTGAGACCATTTGAAAGGTAAACATTATATATAAATTATTGAAATATATAGATATCTATTAGTGATTTATTTATTGTAATATTTTTAAAAAATTTTCATCTCAGCTTAATCAAGTGCTAGTTGAAGAAGCGTATCCTGATATAACGTTGATCAATTTAAAAAAATTTAAAGATCGTGATTTTGTCCCATGGTTAAAGGCACAAGTATATATATATGATTTATTTATATATATATAAAAAATTTAGACATGGAAGTATGGATGTTTTGTTGGATTCAATATAACAACATGATTTACATGATCTATAGGTGGAATATGATGATACATCATATCCAATTTGGTTTCGAAAGTTGATTCAACGCCCGGTTGGAAACATCACGACTGCACCTATGTAATTTACTCGAGGATATATGTTTCATACACAAGAACACGGGAGCTATAGATCAACCGCTAATTATGGGATTTATGTGAAGGGTGACTAAGACTTTTACGGGATACTGACGGACAAAATTGAAGTTGAATGTGATTAATTTGATCCCGTTGTTGGTGTAGGTGTTCGGTTAAACAAATTTGGCGTAGTCAATGTGATTGCATCACGACTATACCAAAAATTTGAGACTTCCATACTTGGATCACAGGGAAGAACAAGTTAGCTTTATTCCATATCTTCGAGTTCGAGAAACAAGGATACAATGGTTATCATCTATGAAATTTTATCGTAGAGATCGTATTGTTAGTGTTAATGGTGAATCACCTATGCAACAAGAATTTAGCAGAGACATGTCAACGCCAGATACTGATGACATCTTACTTATCGATCCGCATAATTTTCAAATCGAAGATTTAGTTGATGACACCATTACTGAAGGCGAAGATGGCAATGAGTTTGATGAAAGTGATGATGCTACCGATGAACACTCCTCAGATGCAGATGTATAATTTTTTTTGTCAACTAGAGATGTATTATTATTAAATATAATTTATATTCTAAATATTTTTGAGAAAACTTATTTCTTGAATTAAAGTTTCTTTAACTTTATTAAAGTTTTGCAATGGAATTTAAGAGTGTTAGCAAAATTATTCTGATTTTTTAAATAATACACTTAACTATAAAGTATTCATATATTTGTGACAAAGATTTGCAATGAATTAGCAACGAATCGTCGCTAATTCCTCACAAAATCTTATATTCTACTTCTTGTTACAACGACTGTACGACGATTTAGCAAGGTTTCGACACTAAATCGTCGCAAAACCAATGCAGATGTTCTTGTAAAAATTGTTATATGCGAGTTTTATTTATGAATCAACTATAAACGGTAATGATTTGGTCATGTGTGTCATGTAAATTTGGAATAAAGTCTTCTTAACTACAAATTATGTTTTTTTTGTAAAATGTTAAGTAAAGTTTAAACTAAACTAAGTATACATGTACATTAACTCCTTGTTTTGTAAAACAACCAAAACCAAAAGTGAATAAATACATTAGAAACTCTATGTATACTAAAAGAATGACTTTGATTAGTAATTTACAAATACCTAGCCTTTGTAGTTTCATTAAATTTGATAGATAATTATGAAACTGTGCAACGGCTTTGCGACAAATTTGCGTGGAATACTCGCTAAATCGTGGCAAACCAAAATTACTGTTTATTCATGGTTTAGTGTATAGAATGATATAGCGACGATTTAGTGAGAAATTGTCGCAAAGTCGACGCAAAGTTCGTATTTATTATTATTAATGTTCGCAACGATTTAGCAACGATTTCTCGCTAAATCGTCGCTACCTTTGCGAAGATTTAACGAGGAATCATTGCTAAATCGTCGCTATATAGGCGCACAAATTTGATGTTTCAAATTTTTTTAAGTTAATTTTAAAATTGACCAAAATAATGGCGCCAATATAATGTCGATTTTGCGACGATTTGACGCTAATTCGTCGCTAAGGCGGCGGGAAAACACTATTGGTCAAATTTTTGGTGCCAATTTAGCAACGATATTGCGTAAATTTTGCGACGGCCCGGAAATCTATATATACAGGATCAAACTTCTTTCCACTACGCTCATTCCTCTCCCAATTCTCTCTTCCTCTCTCACTTCACTCCAATCCTAAGAGATATGTTTTTAACTTTAAATATTTATTAATTTATTATGTTAGGATAGAAATATATGTAGATTATTATTTTAGGATAGAAATATATGTAGATTAGGATTGGAATATTAGTATAGGATTGGAATATTTAGAATAGGATTGAAATGTGTATATTTGGTTTGAAATATTAGTTATGGGATATTAGAATAGGATTGGAATACTTAGAATAAGATTGAAATGTTAATATTTTGGTTTGAAATAATTTTATTATATTTGACTGAAATTATAGAAAGTTAATTAATGTTTTAAATTTATTTTTTATGTAGATGAGTAGACGACATAATCCTTTGCATTATGCAGATTTTGTGGGATCACGAGCGGGCCCGTCATCATCTATTCCTGGTGCGTCTCATCTAGGATATTCAACGTCTGCTAGCGTACGGGCGCCTTCACAGATGTCACCGCCATCTCCACCACCTCCGTCATCGCCACCAGGTTATGTGCCAGTTCCAGCTCCACAAAACCATGACACACTTATAGCCCGGTACAACAACCTCTGCGACAACTAGGACATAGTGATCTTGATCGATTGGATAAAAACCGAATCCAAACACATTTAGGTAATTTAATAATTATTTGAAACAATTATAATTAATTTTATAATATATTTTTATTAATTATTTTTTATATGCAGGTTTACCGTAGATAATCGTGTTAATAGGAGCGTGGCAGATTGCATCAAGAATTACTTCGTCGAGCCGCATGCCAATTGGTCTCAGGCGCCTTGGTATATCAAAGATATTTGGCTTGAGATGTTTGCGGTAAAAATTTTAGTTTATTTTTGTCATATTTAAATTTAAGTTTTTTCTTTAACTATGATATTCTAATTAATTTGGTAAGGTTATATTCTAGTAAAAATGGCATCGGGATGACGGTATAACCGGAAACGTTCTCCGAGCATTTTTGGCAAAGCATTGAAACGTCTAGCTGGGATGGTTTCCAACTAGAAGAAGGAGTGAAAGAAGAAGGGCGATGACGCTATGCCGCAGAGTATGGACCCTAATGTTTGGCGCGGCTTAGTTAATTATTAGGAAGATCCTCATTCGCAGGCTGTAGCCGCTAGATGTTCTAAGCCATAAAACTTTGATCCCAACGGCTACGGACCACCTAAGCACACTGCAGGTCAAACGTCTTTTGCCGCAAAACGAATAACATTGGTAATATTTACTTATCAAATTATTTAGTTATTATAATTGGTGAAGTTTTTTATTTGTTTATCTAATATTTTTGTATTTTCTAATTATGCTAATGGAGGCCACCAACCTCCTATTGTGCAAGTCATGGTCGAGACACACAAGAAGAAGGATTACACATTTGTAGACCCGCAATTCAAGAAGGTTTAAAACAATGTGAATGCCAAGGTTATTGAGCGTCAGACCCAGTTGGTCCAGTCATCTCCAGACGGTAGTTCCGTCCAATGTTGTGACTTAAGAGTCGACGAGATAGATACCATCTATAAAGAGGTATGTTTATTTAATTTTTTAAATTATTATTTACTTTGGTTTAAAATTGTAAATTTTAAGTTTTATTATTTATTTCAGATTGCTCCGAAAAAAAACCGGGTTTTCGGAGTTGGTTCAATAGAAGACGTTCCGGCTACATGTTCTTCATCATCTAGGACTCGTGTTGTTGACGATCCTGCTCTCTTGCGGACTCAGTTATACATCGCTAACAACGAAATAGAGGCTATGAGACGATGACAAGCTGAACGTGAGCTCTCGGAGTTAGATCAGTTGTTCGAGATCATCGCAGTTGACAACCCGACCTTAGCAGAGGTATAACACAACAGACGACATGCCCAGCCACCGGCTGCAAATGAGGAACAATCGACGGAATTGCAACGGGCTGCAGCGGAAGCGGCCAATGCAGATCTACCGGTATTCGACCTCGAAAATGATAATGATATCTAGTTTTTTTTTTTAATCTTAAAAATATTGAATATTTTTATTATTGATAAAAATTATTTTTATTTAATTTAAATTTTATGTTTTCGTTTTTATGTGACTTTAATTATAAAATAGAAAAAAACAAAAAATTTAAATATTATTAATTAAATATAATAATTACCTGAAATCGTTGCAAAACGAAAACGACGCTAATTCGTTAGTAAACGTTCGACGCAAAAACGTCACTAATTTTGCGTCGAATTAGCATCGAACATAAGCAAAATGACGCTAATTCGTTGCTAGAAATTCGTCGCAAAAACGTCGCAAAGTTAGTGACGTTTTTGCGTCGAAAAATTAGAGACAAGTTAGCGTCGAACACAAAACGACGCAAACTTTGCAACATGAATGAGGTGCTGCGTAAGAACGTCGTCTTTTCCTTGCTACATCGTCGCTAAATTTGCGTCGATTTAGCATCGACATGTTTCCGTTGATTTTGCGACGATTTTGGAGGCGACCCAAATTTGCGACGATTTAGCAACAATTTAGATTTCGCGTCACGCTGTTTGCGGGATTTGGTCGCAAAGTTCACACAAAGACCGTTTTGCAACGATTTAGCGACGAATATGGACGTTGCAAAACCCATGTTTTCTTGTAATGTCATTGCTTTACCAAACCACAAACTTGGCAATGTTGCAACTTCCACTGATCATCAGTCTTATTGTTAGGTTTCCTCTCCTTAACGACTGGAATATGGAATTCTTTCACCAAAAGCAAATTTTTATCTTGCCTTTCCATAGATGATAATTATCACCATTCACGCTTATTATTGTGCCCATATTTTCCATCATCACAAAAGCAACAAATAACCCAAAGTTATTAAACCAGTGCTATGATAAGTAAATGGGACATCGAATTATACAATGTGAGGAGTAAAAATCACGAGACCGTAGTCCACTCACAATTCCACTATCACCAATGTATTTGAGTACAACCACGTCTTCTAGAGACTAAGGCTACAAAGAGCAATCTCCAACAACAAGAAACACCACAATAGAGAGAAACAAGAGCCTGAAAATATGCATTCTCAAACGACCCTAGATTCACTAAGATTCCGGCAACCAAATCAAATATCCACTGTCCAAATCCTAGATGAACAAGTCAGGAACAACTCTGCAAAATTTCACCTCAAACCAAGAAGAATCACCGTTAGATTTTCCAAACACTCCAGACAGATGCTGTAGAAAAATCTGGAAATTCCAGACACGACCAACCACGCTAAAACTCAGATTTTTCTCAAAGAAACCGTTGAAACACAATCTCCGCCGTTTAATCTGAAGACTACTGAATCACGAAACTACCCTCCAATAATAGCTAAATCAGAGCTCGTTTGAGTGCGTAAACACTCAAAGCAACAAACCTTGATAATTCTTTTTTTTTTCCTCCCGTAGATCCAAAAATCACGTCTTTTTTCCTTGTTTTCTCTTACACCAAAAATTAGTTTTAAAGTGTTTATATAGTCAATAGTAAGCCTAAACCCAATAGACCAATACGAAATTCATGAACTAATATAAATGGCCCAAGTATAAGTTTGATTATTTTAACCAACCCCAATTGATTTCCCTCGGATCAACATCATTTTAAAATAAGTTCATAATTATTTTCATTTTGTTACATATTCTATTTCATATCTTTTAATCACCATACCATGATTATACAATTTGTTCCACACTAATATATGAACCAAATGCTCATCAGTTACATCATTTAGATTCAATATTAATCCTAGAGTCACATTTCTATAAAAGTCTATCCAGCAAACAACAATCAGTTTCCGCAAAACAAGCATATTTGGCATACCGTTATAACCCAATTGGATTCTATTAACTTTTCAAACCTTAGTTTACTCCTAACCAGAAATTCTTAAAGGCTCATTGTAAAATACTAGGTCTGGAGGTTCGGGTATTCATTCGGATTTGCATCGGGTTGTCGGGTTTAAGCTTCTAGAACTCATTCGGGTATATTAACAAGTTCAGGTCGGGTTTGGGTATTTCACTTTGGGTTTACCCAAAAACTTGAAAATTAAAATTTTTTTACCGAACTTATCCAAACTATTCGAAAATACCAAAAAAAACCTCGAATATTTTTACCTTAATGTCTAAAAGTTAATAAAAAATCCAAAAAAACTCAAAATAGCTAGAAAATCCCGAATATTTTGGACAGTTGAAGTACTACAAATATAAATATTAATGATATATTATTAATATGTATCTATATTTCGGGTAAATTCGGATACATGTTCGGGTTTGGTTTCAAATCAGGTTCAAGTTCGGATCAGGTTCTGAGTTTATGCCTCGTTCTGGTATTTTAATATTTCGGGTTTGGCTTTGAATCGAATACTCGGGTTCGAGTATTATGCCTATGCCTATAAAATACAATTAGATTTCTTGAGACTATAAAATACAATTAGATTTCTTGAGAGCTCTTCCTTCAGTTAAGCTATAGGTTCACCGGGACCCGAACCTTACCAAAGAAAAAGTCAACATTATTTGCAGCTAAAAGAAAAATAATCTCCGATGCCGGGACTTAAACCCGAGTCTCTCAGGTGAGAGCCGAGTTTCCTGACCAACTAGACTACAACGGAGTGTTATTTAATTTTCATTAATGTTTAATTATCTATAAACTAATCTGGTTCATGCTAATGTGACAAACAAAAAGCAATGCGAGTACAATTATCTTGATTTCTTAAGAATGTCTGCTTAGCGATAGAAAGAGTCATTCACTCATTATGGACGTGCCTGTCCCAGCCATTTAAGCTATTGAATCTGTGCATACACTGTCACAGAACCATATTGTTATAAGAGATGGGAAAACAAACTTAAAACTAAATTGACACAGTTTGAGATTAGCGATACAGAGATGAAGCAAAACCCAAAGCCTTTCTGGCAAAAATGAAGGATTTAAGATTCATTTATAATATTATAGACAAACCTTATGAGCTTTTCTTTGCTCTTTTCCATACAATGACAACACCATAGAAATCAGACGAGGCCAACAAGTTCTCTCCATGGTTCCACGCAACACACATTACTGGAAACCTGTGACCCTGCAGCATCCAATTCTCACAACTTGTGAATCCGGTTTGCTATAATTTATAATCCATACACAAAAGTTTCAGCTAGAAAAAGAAAAGAAGATATTGTCTAACCTGTAGCTTGTTTACACATGTGTGCTTCGGTTTGGTTAGATCATAGAAGTAGACATTCGAGTCTTCGCTCCCAGCAACTGTAGTTTCAAACGCAGAGCAAACGACTAGCAGTTAAGAGACCTATGCATCTACTATTACCAAAATAATAGGTACATGAAGGATTCAAATTCAAACCTATGTATTCTCCTTTCTCCAGGGATAATAGCGGGCAAAAAGATGCTTGGATTCTGTGTATTCGCGGGACTAATTTGAGGGAGCAACGCAAAGTAAGATAACCTTTTATCTGAAGGGCAACACTGCATCACCAACACAAAGCAGAACAATCAATTATAAGGATATATAAGGGAAACAAAAAGAGCAAATCCAGAAACAAAAGAAGAAGTTTTGTTGCTGAACCTAAAGAAACACAAGTTTCCGTCCTGAGTACATGTGAGCAGAACAGGACCTGATGCCAGGAGGGAGAAGCTTCGATACTTCACAGTTGTGACAGGGGATTTGTGATTAGTACGATGGCGATGAGACCGGGATAATGAACCTGTATGTGAATCCATGCTCACTGAATATACAGTTCCCTACAATTATTATTAACTACCTTGTAAAAATAATGTAGAAATGCCACAGAAATATTTATCTAGTTAACGGTCAAAGTCATCATGTCACCCCTTCTAGCATACTGAACTATGCAAAAATTGATATCAGTCTTGACCACAACATTGGTAATTGGCATAGCCAACTGTAACAGACCATCTCCCTAGTTTATATCTTTTGACATCAGTATAGAGAAAAGTTACCTGCCCATCCCCACAGAAAATGAGTTGGCCAGTGTGATCATGGTCCATAGATGTCACCTCATCGTCGAACAACAATTTTTTTATAATTCTCCCAGTGCTGAAATTAAACACCTACTTTGTCAAGCAGAGAGATGTAAGGTATCAGATAAGTAAACAATTGGAAAACACAAAAGCAATACCCCAAAATCTACTTAGCTACAAGGGGTAGTACCGTGAGTTCCTTGTTTGCATTGCCAGCAGAGAGGAAATTGTTATTGACCTGTTGAAAAAATGAAAATGGAATATCTTCAATGGAGAATCAAGAGAAAACCACAAATTTCCTCACTCTGTATATGAGAAGGTATTCACTATCAAACACGACAAGTTGCAACAAGGGAAAAATAAATAAATGATAAAAACAGCAACTTACAGGGTGGAAACGGATACAAAACTGTGGAGAGATTCCATATATAACTCTAATACAAACGCCTCTTGACAACTCCCATACTCGTATTGTCTTATCAAGTGATGACGACGCGATATATTGATTGTTTGACGAGAAGTCAAAATCTGAAGGTATTTGAAGAAATCATAAAGTAAGACGCTTGGATTAAAATTAGACATAGGATCTAAAATGAATGTCATACATACACCCTTATGCTCTATCCATTACAGGTAATTTCTTTTACACTTGCCACTCAGATCTTACCCCTAACAAAGCATGGAAAGTAAGTACCATGCATCATATTCTCAGAGTGTCCAAGGACACTTCAGGATAGCAGGCAGGTCTACCCAAGATACGGAAAAGACAAAAGAAACAATACCAGTCAATCGAACCTGTGACATCTTTCGAGTGTCCTGTCAACTGTTTGTGGACAGAAGGCTCTTCCGAGAGACTGCAAACTGTTAAGCTTCCATCTGATGCTCCATAAGCAAGTAAATCAGAACTCATGTGGCCAAACTTCAGAACAGTAACTGCACAAGAGATAAATAGACGCATTCTTTGAAGAAAACTCACAAAGTGAAACAACGAAACACAAAACAACAATAAATTAAAAAAATACCAGAAGATTTGCATTGATCGAAGATGCAATGCATTCCGACAAAAGAATAAGCATGTTCAACACCACCACGATTATATGAATTATCACCATCACTTAAACTTGAGCTAAAACTAGCTCTGCGGCTTGAAACCTGATTGACACTCCGTAAATCCTAGGAATAAACACTTGATTAAGTTAATAGCAGAGCAAACCGACGTCCAATGATCAATTTTGGTAACCGAAAGCAAGAAATTGAACTTGCATCCATCTAATACGACGAATACATATAAAATTGGTAAAGAATGGATAAATTCTACTTACCCTACTAGAAGTAAAACTTTCAGCTTCAAATTGATGGGAGAGAGGACTTGGAGAAGGAAGCCATCGACCACTGAAGCATCAACCAGTAAATTACCCTGACGTCAGAATTATATGGGAACATAAATCCGCAGAAAACAACAAAAACACAGAATTGTATATGCTAGTAACAAGTAAAATTAAGGGCTAAAACCTGTTTCCTGGACTACTTAAGAGACTAGACGTTTGCAGATTCTCCCATTTTCTAGGTCTACTAATGAAATTACGATATGCAACATATCCTTTTCCATTGCATCTCCAATCCTTCAATCAAACACAAATCAACCATGAAACAAAGAAAAGAAAGCTCAATCTATGACCAAAAGCAAAAAAATCAAGCAATGAGCTCACATAACGGCGAGAGATAGCACCAGATTCAGCTTTTCGATGGAGAAGAATCCGGCGGATTCCGATGTACTGGGGATCTGAATCGGATGTTGTCGGTTGCATCATACAGCTTAAGAACTCAGGATCCTTTGATTGCTTCTTCTCTTCATCTTTCTCACCGATCTCTACCTCTGATCCGATCTTCCCCTCCATTTTTTTAAATCAATTTTCCGAGCAAGGAGCCTCCGTAGATCAGATAGTTGCAGAAGGATGAGTGAAAAAATCAATCAATTGATCGATCGCTCTCAAGTCCTTAGCTGATCGATACGAATGAATCTGACTCTCAACTCTAGGAAGCTGTTCAGCTGAACGAATTCATCATCATTTCAAACAAAAATCTGCAAGTCGAAGAAGAAAATATGAAATTTACAATCAGAAACGAAAATAACCGAAAGGTATCGAATTAATTACAGATAAAACCCTCTACTTTATGCAATTGACACAAAAGTCCATTGATTAACCAACTGCATCAGTTTATCACAGTAAAACTTCTATAAATTAGCATTAGATAAATCAATAAAAAAAAAATAGTAATTTGAATTTGAATTTCGTAAAGCAAAAATTAACATAATTTGATAAATTTTGTTAATGACACAAAAGTAGATTAATTAACATTAGATAAATTAATACAAAGTATTATATTTAAACTACATCATAATATTAATAACATTTTGAACTCATAACACTTATAAAAATATTTTTAGCGTTTTAAACTATTTAAATGTGATTTTCAAGACCAGCATGGTCTTGGACTGTCGAAGTGAGAAGGTGATTTGGTAAAAACTAATATGTAACCATTTGCTTGTATTAGATTATAAAAAAAATCTCAAATCAATACATTAAAAATTTTTAGGTTTTTCAAGAGATCGACACATCAGCATTTTTAAGTTTCATTCATTTGACACCTCAATAATAAAATATATCCAATCACAACATTTTAATTAATACACCTAAGATATGTTTATTGTGATAAGTTACCGATTTTAAAGTATGAACCTATTTTGTAAAATGCAAAAATATTTGCCCCATGAGATTTAATGTTTCATGGGCTTTATTGTTAGTTTTTATTTATTTCAAAATTAAACTAAAAACAAAATTGATATTATTAATAAATTATTTTATGAGCTTTTAAACTTTAAATTGAAACCGGAAAAAATCTTCTTATAACGAATGATTTGCTTAATTTTTTACATTTTTAATTAGAAAAATAACTTCTAATCTTATTTAGTCAAATATGAAACCTCTTATGTCATTTAATAATTTGAACAAAAACAATCTTTCTTACAATAAAAATCGTCGAAATAAAATTTATTATAGATGGCTTTTATTTTATATATTTTTTGGTAAAAATAAAATCTTTTAATCTTCTATCTTGTATTTAGAAAGAAACATTCAAAGTTTTTTTTTGTTGTTTATGTATTATTTCGAGAATTTGTCTACGTAATTTTAACTACAAAAATAGTATACTGAAATGCATAAAAACAAAAAAAATATATATATATATTTTCATGTTACAAAATTAAAAATCGGGAATTATTTATTTTTCTATATTTTATGATATGCAACTAAAATTGATATTTAATTTACTAAAAACATTTTTCTCCCACATCGATTATATGTGAGAAAAAAAATTCATAAACTCTCTTTTATATATAATAAGCTTTTAGATAGAATGATTTAAAAAAAAACCTTTATGTTTAAGAGTATGCAAAACTTTCTAATACTTGTGTTACTATGCAATAACATAACATTTGACTAATAAAAAAATCAAATTAATTATCCCATATACAAAATGTATCTACATATAAGGTACATATACAAAATGACATTGAAAATTTTGGAAGAATGTCTCTGTCCACTTTTCTTCTGGTTTGAGTCTCTTAAACTCTCCAATTTGAGTTGAATTGAAATGCAATATATTGCTTAACGCGTCGTAAAATATGAGAATTGTATTTTACGATGAGAATTGTATGATTAGGTAACATAAAAAATTGAAAACAGTATTGTTTCTCTATTAAACATCTATTAATTATTTTTTGCCAAAAAATTAAGGCTTAAATTCATTATTTTCCAAAGGAAGGTTAATTGAATAATAATAATAATAATGTTTGGAATAAACTATTTAAAATATTACTAAAATAGAAATAATAAAAACAAAATTAGTTATATAAATATCTAAATTAAAAATACTATCCTAAAATCAAAGTTAATGAAACAAAATTTTGCTCTAAGACTATACTCGTGTACGTATACAAAAATATACAAGACAAACTTATATAATTGATGAGAGATTCAAGATAAATCTTAAGATACTATTTCTATAGAACTGAGATATGACAAAGAATCACACGAATAAAGAAAAAACTGAAGATTGAAATGACAATTTTGTTGTATGAAATACCAAGGATTCAGAGTTTCTTACTTCTAAGAAAATATTATTTTGGTAACTTTTCAATGAAGTTATTGTAAGGAAGAGTTATGCAATTATGATTTCAATATTTAGGGAAAACATTTCCATAGATGATTCCGACTAGGTTAAACGAGAGAAAAATATTTTACGTTGATTAAACTCAAGGGAAAAGAAAAAGAAAAAGAAATGTTGAGTTCAAAACAAATAAATTTAGAGAGAGAGAGAGAGTGAAACTATATAGATAATCAAAAAGGTTAAAAATATTTAAAAAGTGATTTTAGAGAGGTCAATATCAAAAATATTAATTTTTAAGATGTTTTGATTTGTGCATGTATTTGTTTTTTATATTTTTGTGTCTAAAACAAAAAAAAATTAAGCAAAATATATTAAATTAATAAATATAAATAGAGCATGAGCTGAAGCTTTGGCCTTATTAGCGGCTTTGCAACAAGTTTGGATCAGAGGATTCTCTTCGGTTGTATTTGAAGGCGATTGTGAATTGATTATTCACTCGGTGAATGGCTTATATATGGACATTTCCATCGAAAATCTGTGTTTTGACATTGTTTGTTGGGCTCAGAAATTCCATTCTATTTCATTTCGGCATACTAGCCGTAGTTGTAACGAATCGGCCCATAAGTTAGCTCGATTTGGCTGCTCCTCGTCTAGTTATTATTCTGCTATTTCTAATCCGTCTTCTTGGCTTCTTCAACAATTATATCGTGACATTTCTTTTTAAGTTAATATAATTTTTTGTTAGAAAGAAAAAATATATAAAAAAATAAATATTAAATAAATTATTTAAACAAATTTCCGCAGCGTAGCGCGGGTATTTATCTAGTATGAATTAATTTGTTTGGAAAATATATATATATATATATGATACGTGTTTGTGTATTGAATGTTCCCATATATATGATACGTGTTTGTGTATTGAATGTTCCCAGAGATGATTTTGTACCTCTTTCGGTGTACCAATAAAAAGGCATACCAACTTGAATTTCTCACTTCGTATAGAGTTTTATCCTTGAAAAAGTTTATCTGCCGAACAAAGATTGACTCGAACTGTGCTTTGTTCATTGTGAAGATGATTGAATGTCATTTCATGGTTCGCCCAGGTCTGACCGCCGATTTGGTTCGGTTTTAAAAACAATAATCTAATTCCTTGATGTAATATATTTCATATCATAGTAATATTATATTTAAAAATTCTATAAATTACACAACTATAATTAAGATAAATTCATGATGTACGATTATAGTGTTGTTTGGTTTTTATTTTGTATTTGAATTTTTGTTACCTTTCTTTCTGGTTTTGTTTCATATTGTATTATATATTCTAGTTAAGTTTCCGAAACTGCTTAAAAGTTTTGTAAACAGTTTAAAACGCTATAAATAAATTTATAAGTGTTTTTTTAACGACTTCTTTGTTAAGATTAGTTAAAGGTATGGTGAATAGTCACAATATAGAGCTGAAGTAATTACAGCTAAAATTAAAAGATAAAAACAGAATGAAGAATTATTCAGGATGCTCTGTTTAGCAAGGATGTCAACCAGTTTATTGAAATTCATGTTTACCCACACAAATTGAGTCGCTTCAAACTTGTCTTTCCAACGTCGAACTTCTCTAACCCAATTATACATACTGAAATGTAGACGCTTTCCAACTATCATCTCCATCATAACCTGATTATTCCTTCAAAGCATACTCGCTTATAACCTCTTGACCAGGAATGTTGCATAGCCATAATTAAAGCTTGAAATTTGCTTTCAAGAACACTGCAAAGCGCCATTCCTAGACATTGACACGCACCAAGATAAACTCCATGATCATCACGGTTAATCCAACCAATTTTGGATGGCAAATCATTGTTCATAAAAGAACCATCAAAAGTGCATTTTATACACTCTAGATTCGGCTTCTTCCAAATGCTAGAAACCGGATGGGTTTTGATTTGAGAACTGAACCGTGAACAAGATAGAGACACTCAATATTGAATTGGAGCAATCTTGAGCGTCATTCTTGGAAAGGATAAGGGTTGAAGCCCAAGATAAATGTTTCCTCTGAAACACTAATGAATTTCTATTTTTCTAAATGCGCCAAAGAATCCATATAAGAAGGTGCTGGAGATGATGAGCTTTCACAGAAGTGTTTAAGGAACATAGCGCCTTTATCTTTTCCTGAAGGGAAATAGATGAAGATAAGAGAGATAGGGGTGAGGAATACCAGAGGCTTTCCATATTTGCTTAGCGTAAACACATTCAAAGAAAAGATGCAGAGGAGTTTCTTCCGAATTACAACATTGACGATAGTTTATGTGACGATGTCGTAATTTTTCTCCCGGTTGGTAAGGCATTCGATTATAAACTTCACAGGAAATGCTTTAACTTAGGCGCAATATTAGTTCTCCATAACGCTTGCTTGAGAGACAACTCTCCTGGCGGAGGAGAGATGGTCGAATCCGAACTAATGTGAGTTGAGATCCAAAAAGCAGACTTGACAGAGTAGATACTATCTGAAGTATAATTCCATCCCAGAAGAGCACACTTTGCTTTAGAACAAAGTTTCATGGAAAAAAAAAAAGCTTGGCATCATTTGGAACCACATACTAATGAACTTTAGAATAATTCCAACCCGTTTTTGTGTCATTAATCAAATCTTGCACCTTGAGATCCAGAACGTCAATATTTTTTTTACCAGGGGGTCAGGACTGCTGTAAAAGAAGTCAAGGGTCTAGCCAAGCGTTTACTAAGGAACCATCACCAACTATATGTCGTAAACATTTCCTAAGAACATCACGTCTATGAAGAAGAGAATGCCAAACGAAAGAAGGCTTATGACCAAGCTTTGCATTTAAAATATTATCATCAGCAAAGTATCGTCCTTTTAAAACTCTTGCATCAAACAATTAGAATTTTGCATAATACGCCATATTCGTTTGCCAAGCAAAGCCGTGTTAAAATTCTCTAGACCACGGAAACCCAATCCACCTTCACGCTTTGGTATACACAAACATTTCCAAAAAAACCAATGCATATCTATTTATCATCACCCCGTGCTCCACCAAAACCGATTCAAAACACTATTAATTTCCTCGCAGATTTCCACCTGGAGTTTTAAAATATTCATCAAATAGATAGGCATACCCAACGCCACTGATTTAAGTAGAATTTCCTTGCCTCCAGGTGACAAGAATTTTTTTACTCCAGCCTTGAGTTTTTTCCTTGACTTTGTCAACAATATAATGAAATATGATTTTTTCGACCAAACTGCTCCGGTAAACCAAGGTACCGACCATTTCCTCCATCATTATAGATACGAAGATGATTTCTTATTCGTTCTTTTGACACGATGATGAACTTTGCTGCCAAACGTTATCGAAGACTTCCGTAAATTAACATCTTGGTCCGAGAATAATTCATACTTTGAAAAGATCTCTTTGATGGTCTGACAACATTTAGGATCGCCAAACATGAAAAAAGAGTCATCAACAAATAAAAGATGAGTAATTGCAAGACTCCTAGTACTTACTTTGATTCTTTGAAGTTATAACTCCCTTTTCTTATTTTTATTATCATCAACAATGTCGCAATTTTGTTCCTAAATATTCTCTTCGCCACCACCAAAATCACCACCACAAATCTCTAATATCCCTCGTCTCCATTTATGTTGAATTGATGTTAGAGTCATGTTTACATCGTTATGGTGCACTGTCTCACCAGGCTCAACACCATATTTGGCTTGAAAAGGTTATCGATTTTTTTGGGATAAACGGTGATTGTAATACTCATCATGTTCTCATGTGGTACTTCCAACTTTTCGTCAGTCTTGTAGAAATTTCTTATACAATTAGATATGAAGATCTCGAAATAATTTTGAAAATTGGTTAAATTGTTAAATTTACCAGTGTAATTGACATTGTTATAACTGACAAGAAGAACAATCTCGCAAAGGGAATTGATCATATATTTTTTAATCTCATCAATCTCCTCTCCAAACATTGCATGCAAATATTTGCGGTCCAAGATCATCTTATTTATTTCATTCAGTTATGGTATAATACAAAGTCGTTGAGTTGAGCAATTGGATGTCACGAGAAGTGTGAAATGTACTAATAAAATTAAACAATTATAAGAATCTATTGTTTTTAATGAAAAAAGATAAAATAAAATAAAAGAAAGTTCAAGAGTTTTACATTTAAAGAGTCTTGCACTTAATACTTAATTTTATATTTAATCAACTTTACATTTAGTTTTTAAGGGACACATGTCATTCTCTCCATCAGCCACGTGTCAAGTTGGGGAGAGTTATCCAACTTTTATATATAAGATTTCCATACGACAATTGAGATCACTAATCATTACCTCAAATTGTTGAATGTCATTTTCACAACTAAATTCATCTAAGTAATATTACATCACTATAGAAAAAAAATTAGTATAGTCAAGGTTAATTTGTTATTGATATTTCGAAATGCCATGTCGTTTAATCCTTTGATAAGAGCTCAATTTGTATTAATTCTCATTCAAATCAATTTTCAGTCACTCTAAGCTATTCTTTTTAACACAAGAACTCAATTTTCAGTCACTCAAACCATAAATGTTAGAAAATATATCCCACATCGAAACTTTAGAAGACAACATATTGGATTAGGAGGCAAATTAGTATCCTTTGGAGTTGTATATCCATGTGGTAGACTCATGTAAATCTCATTATCAAGTTCTCTATGGGAAAAGGATTAGACACATCCATTTGTGTCAAAATCCATCCTTTCGCAGAAGCAAGACCAATTAAAAGTTTTACATTTGTTAACTAGGCAACATGGGAAAAAGTATTTATATAATCAATATCCTCTTGTTGAGTAAACTTTTGTGCAACCAATCTTGCTTTATATCTTCCAATTGTGCCATCATGGTTATATTTAATATTGAAAATCCACTTACAGCCTACAACATTCTTACCTGGAAGTAAAGATTAAACAACCCATGTATTGTTAAGCTAAAGAGCATGAAGCTCCTCATTAGCTGCTTTAGTCCATTTTTTTTATTTCTATTGATGAAATGTTTTTGGTTCTTTTTCAAAACTATAAGAACATATATAAGATTGAAAGGTAGGAGTAAGCTTATCATATGATATAACAGAAGAAATAGAATATGGAGTAGCATGTGTTTGTTTAGTATTTAGTGTAGGTGACAAAGGAGAAATAAAAGGAACTAACAACAATGATACTCAGAAAGATAGGAGTTTTAGTAGTCCGTTTAGGCCTAGCAATTGGTAAAGTCTTTATATGGGCTACGAGTTTCAAGACAGTAGTATAAAAGGTTTTCTTGTGTTTTACTGGGTGCTAATTATATTCAGTCAAAAGTGAAGGTTTGCCACATACTTATATATTGCCCCACAATTTATCAAAATCTCAATGTGGGATATATATTCTAACACTTATGGTTAATGGGTTTCCTTGATGAATTAATCAAAGGTAAACCGGAGATTCTCCTAGAGATTATATATATATATTTCTAGTCTAACAGCCGAGTCAAATCTTGAAAAGGTATGATAAAGTAGTTCATAAAATGGTAAGAACAATTGACTATTAGGTATCCAAGTCTATGATCTCATTAATAACACCAACTTGATTTTTATTTTTAACAAAAAAATACACCCATTTAGACAAAAAGTTTTGAAAGAAAAATCAGTTTATAGTCATGTGAAGAAGAAAACAGTTTAAAGTGATTGAATATTGATTGTGATTAAGATAGTTGATACAATCTGAGTTGTAGTCAATGGATTAAATGACATGTGTCGTTTCTAGATATCTAAAATTCAAATGCATCTGAATCTTATGGCTTGTTTAACTATAACTTACTTGGTGGCCAATCCCTCAATATTGCCAACATCACCAATGGTGATTTAGATTGCAACTGACTGATCTTTGACTAGACTGCAAATGTTGGTAAACACGTTTTAAGCTATGTTTGATACTCGTTCTTAGTTTCACAATTCTTTAAATTTCTCAGCACATATAGTTTAAAGAGGCATGATGAACCAAAGTTATTGATCTTACTGATCTTTCGTAAGAGTCAATGTGACCTGAAAAGATAACATCTACTTTGTGCTTGACTAACCACGACTCATACATCACCATCATGGTCTCACCTTCGATTTAATGGTATTCGCAGTTGTTATACAAATGTGAATGCATCAGAACAATCAACCATGGATTTTGTCGTTCTTTTAACATTTGGGAACTCCTCTTCGAGCCATTTGTCTTGTCCAAAATAGATGGATTTTAGTATTGGATTTAAGAGGGTCAACATTTTTTAGCTCCCTTTACCATATGTTGAATATAAAACTAAACAATTATGTAGGTCGGTCTTCTCTTGCTCGATTACCAAAATGGTGTTGTGTTGCAAAATGCTTCGATAAGGAGTACATAAGCTATGCGTGAATGACTTAAACAGTCTAGTTTCATTCCTTACATCGCATAAAATTTAAAACTATACATCTCAATCTAATTATAGCAATGCTGGTTTAACCACCAACACATATGAAGATGGAAGATAATGCTAACGAAGAAAGAAGCTTATAATCTCAGGGACAAAATCGAATTCATGATAATGTTGTTAATTAATTTAATCTAAAAGTGTTACTTAAAGAGTATTAAATTGTATAGAAATCTAAACACCAGCAAACACTTTCAAGTAAATCAATAAAAGCTTCGAAATTTGATGATTATAAACAAAACTCACAAAAGATTGTTGATTTTACCACCAAAAAAAAAAGTGAATCTGTTGAACATCTCAACGGTTCCTTCTAATCTCCTGAACATATCTACTAGTTAGCGTCCATTACAGAGCATCACTTGATCAAACCCATACCCATAACAAGAACATAAATCTGATCCCAAGAGAGTCTCTCTGTAATGGAGGCATAACCAGTAGATACGTCAGAAGAGAGACCCTCTTGAAGAAAGAGAAGAATCATAAAACCCTAAAAGGTCGGATCTTGCTAGAAACCAAACCGAACCGAACCTCGAGAATCGTCTTCACCGCCATTTCTTCATAATCGGAGCCGAGGATCTGTTGTAAAACCACATGGTGTCACCACCATTTGATTACGCCGTGGAAGGTTACACAATGTGGTTTTACAAAAGATTTTGGCACCCTAAATTTTGATGATTCACCTTCCTCACCACCATTTTTGCTTGCTTGCGGAAAACGAGATAAAAAAGATAAGAAACTAACACTCCACGCAGTTCTTTCCTTCTATATAAGAACTACGAGCTGTTTATAATTATATAAAATGGCATGTCGTTTAGATCTTTTAATGGGGTGGGCATTCTGGTTTACGATTTTGTTCCGGTTTGTTTTTTTTCAAATTTTCTGGTTCTTTAGAAACTAAACCATTTATAACTCGGCTTAAACCAAATATGATTTACTTAATATCATCATTACAGTAAATGATGTTATCATTCAATATTAAAAAAGAATTTTGGTTTATTGGTTTGGTTAAACAAAAAAACATGTTCGTTTCGATTTTGTGGACTTTAGAACAGTGAATCCAAACGGTTATAGATAAATTTTGGTTTGATTTTTCGGTTTTCTTGGTTGCGGTTTACTGCCTACCTTTTAATCATCAAGAATCTCACCTGTCTTCTACACTTTTTTGTCTGATTAATGTTGGAGATAGGATTGGCAATCCTATCAGCCCGGCCCATAAAGAATTTGAAGCCCATTCGCTGAATCCACATCCCACAATTCAGTCCAAATCCCGAGCAGGTAAATCCCGAGCTGGTTAATCCCGAGTAGGTCGAATACTGATCCAGACGAGGCCCATCCGTCAAAGCCCAAGACATTGCCAACTTACCAAAAACACTCGAGTGCGACTCGGCGAGGGACTCAACTTCCGTCACGCACGCGCTAAGCAACCAAGGCGGTTCACAGGGTCTCTGATTCCCTATAAATACCCCTTATACTCCACTAATAAAAGGATCCGAATTTTCTCTGAAGAACAAACACTTATCGTATCCCGAACTAGATACACACCCTATCCCGAGCTCGATATTCATGTTATCCCGAGCTCTTTAAAATCACAAATAATCTTTAATCTTTTCTATTTAACGGAAATTTCGCCTCCACTCTTATAATCACTCGATACGTATCGAATCATAATCCGTTTATTTACATTAGTTATCTTCAAAACTAACATTTGGCGCTAAAGAGAGGGGGGGGGGGGTTTAGACATTTCCTAAGCGCAAAGAGAAGTCACAGAGATGGCCGGATGAAAATCATCGATATCACCACACACGACGGACGCGGAGGAACTCGCTCTATCAAAGATACCGAACCCGAGAGAGTCCGATCCTTCAACATCGACCCGAGCTGAAGCGTCCCGACCTCAGATTCAAGGCGATGAGATTCTCTCACCAGAGGCCCCAATCGAAACAAGGCCCGAAATCATCGCTGCCGGTACCAGTCGCCCATTACCCGAAGCTGATGCCAGATCCGACGTGACGGCCTGAACTCAACCGTCATGTATGGACGCCGACCTCGCACCCGGCAGTCAACTCAGCATGACGAATGCCCTTCTGCAAACATTAATCAACCAAATGACCGAGTCAACACGGAGCAACAATGAGCGCTTCGCCGAGCTCGCGGCTGGTCAAAATATATGCCACGAGCGTCTGGATAACGTGGCACCTCGGGACCACCCAGTCGTCGACCGCACATCTGAAGACGAGGCACGAAGGTTCCCGAACTCGTTCATCAATACTTCTTCGGCGTCTGATGAACAAGACCGGTTGCCACATACCCGCCTAAACCCAGAGGAACCGAGGCGCCACATCCCAGAATTCGCTCAAAGAGAAGAGGAACGATTAGCCGTGGCGGTCCCAACCAGCGACAGAAGACACGAGCGTCGAAGCCCGGAGTCACTTCAAAAACTTCTCGCCGACCAGGAGCGAGATCGTGAGTTAGCTAGTATTAGAGCTGAACTCCGCCGGATGACATCAACAGTTCATCAGGCAACCAGCTTGGCGCCCGAGATAGACCGAATTCTGCGAGAAACTCAGAACACCCCATTCAGCCCTCGCTTGCAGAACACTTCGTTTAGATATCCGGGTAAGGTCAAAATCCTCCCGTACAATGGACTCACGGACCCCAATGAGTTCATGACCGCATTCATCGTCGCTACGGGACGCCATCAGCTTGCACCGGAGGAACGAGAGGCCGGGATCTGTCAATTATTCGTGGAAAACCTTGTTGGCCCTGCGCTAACTTGGTTCGCCAGACTGGAAACGCATTCGATCCACAACTTTTATCAGTTGTCGGCTGCTTTCCTAAAACATTATTCGATGTTCATCCAACAAGGAACATCTAACGCCGACCTCTGGGCATTAACTCAGGGCCCAAAGGAGACCCTTCGGTCGTACATCGACCGATTCAAAACAGTTGTGTCCCGAGCTACTGTATCGGATGACGCCGCTCTCCCAGCTCTCTGAAACGGCCTTTGGTTCGAATCAGCCTTCAGAGAAGACATAAAGTTAAACAAACCACGAACATTGGAGGACGCCCTCTGCCGAGCTTCGATCTTTATTGAGATCGAAGAAGAACGGGCCCTTATGACCAAAAAGCACACCCCGACCAAAGCATCCATCCTAAAGGACAAAACCCGGGATGAATGCTTCGAACCTTGTCAACACTATGATGACGAGTATATGCAGGAAAGAAAACGGGCTACAGCATTTACTATCAACGATAGCCCGGACTCACCATCAGCCTCTCCCTCTTTTGCAGTCAGCAACGAAACGCAACCTCCGTCAAATTCGCAACAGAATTCCCCGCTCGCCTGGAACAAATGGCAAAACGCCGATTACCAATCCTGAGATAATGAAGCTTACTGCGAGTTCCACAAAATGATGGGTCTCCCGACCTCTCAATGCTGATCTTTTCATGAAGCTCTTTTGGCACAGTATAACAAGGGTGCCATCAAGCTAGATGAACGCCTTGCTCCCCGGGGAAACATGAACCGCCGGAACAATGGCCAACAACCTTTCGGAGGTCGAAATAATAACCAACGCGGGAACAACGGACCCCAGGGTCAAAATGATAATAGCCGACGACGCTCTCCGTCACGAGATAGGGACGTGGATAGGCAACCCCGTGCTGAACAAATCGAGGACCAGAGGGAAAATACTCCGGAGGAACAACAGCATGTACAAGAATTATCTCTGGCAAGACAGCTCATCGGGATGATCATGGGCGGTCCCCTCGAGTGTAATGAATCCGTCTAATCGATTAAAATGTCCGAACAGCAGGTCTTGGCAAGCCTGAAGCAAATGGAAAGCTCATCGCCGAGCTCGACCACTAGGGAGGTCGACATCACCTTTGCCGCAAATGATGGACGCGGGGTAGCTCAACCGCACCACGATCCGCTGGTCATTCAACTAAGAGTGGCAGACTGCGAAATCGGAAGAGTCCTAGTCGATACTGGAAGCTCGGTCGATCTCATATTTAAATAAACATGGGATAAGATGAATCTCACCGGCCTCACCCTCAAGCTATCCAAACGATCCCTAACTGGTTTCAATGGGGACACGACTGATACCATCGGGACAGTCAAGCTCCCGATCTACATTGGCGGCACGACTAGGATTGTCAAATTCGAAGTGATTGACAAGCTCGCAATTTACAACATGATCTTCGGAACCCCGTGGATTAATATGATGAAGGCGGTCACTTCCACCTATCATCAGTGCCTCAAATTCCCTGTAGGCTCCTCGGTCTGTACTATCCGCGGCGATCAGCGGATGTCCCGAACATGTTTCATCGTAGGGCATAAGCTGCGAAAGGCAGTCAAAACATGTCAAGTGATTGACTGCCATATCTCAAGGGACCCCGACCTCCACAGCCAACCGGCTCGGAGCCGCGTGATTCCGGTTAACATCGACCCGACCAAAGAAGAGCGCCACGTTGGAGTAGGCGCCGACCTCAACGAAGCCGTTAGAGCCGAACTCGTCGAATTCCTCAAGAAGAACGTATCAACCTTTGCTTGGTCGACTAGCGAAATGCCCGAGATAGATCCAGCGGTCACTACCTACGAGCTCAACGCTGACCCAACATACAAACCGATTAAACAAAAACATCGTCGGTTGAACCTCGAGCGAGCGCAAGCCGTAAACAACAAGGTAGAACGGTTGACCGCGGCTGGATCCATCACCGAGATAAGATATCTTGAGTGGTTTGCCAACCCGGTAGTGGTAAAAAAGAAGTCGGGGAAATGGAGGGTCTGCGTAGACTTTACCAACCTTAACAAAGCATGTCCCAAAGACAGTTTCCCTCTCCCTCGAATCGACCAAGTCGTCGAGGCGACCACTGGAAACGAGCTCCTCTCCTTCATGGATGCCTTCTCAGTTTACAACCAAATCCGTATGCACACGGACGATCGCGAGAAAATGGCATTTATCACATATCGGGGAACTTACTGTTACGAAGTCATGCCCTTCGGGCTAAAAAACGCAGGTGCCACTTACCAGCGACTCGTCAACAAAATGTTCGCGGCCGAGCTCGGACGAACAATGGAGGTTTATATCGACGACATGCTCGTTAAATTCCTCTTAGCAAGGGACCACGTCGGCCATCTAACGACCTGCTTCCAAACCCTCAACCAGTACGGGATGAAACTGAACCCGGCAAAGTGCATATTCGGGGTAACCTCTGGAGAATTCTTGGGATACATCGTTACCCAGGGTGGGATCAAAGCTAACCCCGCACAGATCAAAGCAATCCTCGAACTACCCTCACCAAAAAATAAGCGTGAGATTCAAAGACTCACGGGAAGAATCGCCGCCCTCAATCATTTCGTATCCCGATCAACGGACAAGTGTTTACCGTTCTACCAACTCTTTCGCGGCAATAAAGAGTTCGTTTGGGACGAGCGATGCGAAGAAGTCTTTCAGTAACTAAAGGCGTACCTCTCAACACCTCCCGTCCTTTCTAAGCCCGAGGTGGGAGAAACTCTATATCTCTACATCGCCGTTTCCAACTCGGCGGTCAGTGGTGTCCTTGTTAGAGAAGACCGGGGCGAGCAAAAACCCATCTTTTATATCAGCAAGTCACTTGATGGAGCCGAAAGCCAGTATCCCGCCCTCGAAAAGCTAGCCCTAGCTGTCATCACGGCAGCTCGGAAATTACGTCCATACTTCCAATCTCACACGATCGCCGTCCTAACCAACCTACCTTTGAGAACGGTCCTCCATAGCCCGAGTCAGTCGGGTCGGATTGCCAAGTGGGCCTTCGAATTAAGCGAATACGACGTCGAGTATAAGTCCCGACTTGCCGCGAAATCCCAGGTTTTAGCGGATTTCCTGATCAAGTTGGCTCCCGAGCTAATAGATATCGATACTCCCATTCAGTGGGCTCTGTTCGTCGACGGATCATCCTCCCGTCATGGGTCCGGCATCGGCGTCAAACTCGAATCACCAATGGGCAAAGTGCTAGAACAGTCGTTCCGCTTGGCATTCTCGGCCTCAAATAACAAAGCTGAGTACGAAGCCCTGATCGCCGGACTCAAGTTGGCAAGGGGTGTTGGAGCCACAAGCATTCGAGCTCACTGTGACTCACAACTCGTGGCAAACCAGTTTAGCGGTGAATACGAAGCCAAAAACGAGCGCATGGATGCCTACCTCAAACGACCGATTTTTACCAAAAAATATCGCATCTGCCACTCGTCGATTTTGTTGGGCTTTCCCATAGGATCTTCGACCCGAGGTTGAAAGCGGCGTAGTAAGTTTCCAGCGTACGACGAGTTCTTCTTTTGAGTCGTCAAAGACTCAAACAGCTGATCAGTGAGCTCAATCTCGTGCTCAGCAGCTAATACAAAGGCGGTTATCATATTCTGCACAGTAGTCGGACAGACTTGCGAGAACACCAAGTCTCGAGCTCGGCAGTATCTCACGAACACCTCAGGAAGGGGAAACCAGAGGTGCAGCTTCGTGAAGAAGCTCTCAAAGGGCCGATCTCTCGACTTGGGAACCCTAAACTCGCACTCTGGAAACATCTCTTTCAGTGGGTTTAAAGACTCCCACTTTGTCCAGGTCGGGAACCCTCCTTCTCTGAATGAAAGCTTCCTGGGTTTTGAAGCCCTCGGAGCTCTCTGGGCAGCTGCCGCCCTAGGTTGTCTACCCCGACCTCGACCGCGACTAGCTACTCTAACTACTCCAGGTGCAGGAACCAAAGTGGAGGTCGGAACTGATACAGAAGTCCCTGAACCTCGGCCGCGACTAACCACCCTCACTTCCCAAGGTGGAGCAGAAGTGGGAACCCTAACTGACAAGGACGCACCTGTAGTACCAGCTCGGCTCACACTCTGACGAGCCGCAGGTACCAGCGTAGACGCACCTGCTTCACCAGCTCGGTCTACTCTCCGACGAGTTGCGAGTGTCGATGCAGACGCTCCTGTATCCTCAGCTCGGTCCACTCTCTGACACACTGAACCCAAAGGAGGCGCCCCCGAACCGAAAACTCTGAATCTGCGATGAACGCTCACATCTAGCATAGACGTAGAAGCCTCCGCACCGCGATCCGATCTCTGATGAGTGAGAGGTTGCGCCGCAGACATAGGAACTGCCGTAGTAGCAGTTCGGTTCCTCTGGAGACGAGCCAATGGAACGTCGTCCTCATCTTCCTCTTCCTCGACAGGCATAACGACTGGATCAGAAGACCGAACGTCAGATTCCGACGAACCTCCATATCGCCCAACCGATTCGGAGTTAGAGCTCGATTCGGCTCGGATTCCATCAAACAGATCAGACATTGTTGCCGAAGAAAGTGCAGAGCGCTGAGAGTTTATTCCGTGAATGGTCTCGGAGAGCCTTGGCGAGAGAAAAACGTAGAAATAAGCAGGGAAGAGGTGATGCACCTGTGTGACGGCCGATAACCACCGGAAAGAGAGAAATCTTGATCGAAAACAGGAAGGTCGAGATCAAAAAGCGGTTCGCCGGAAAGTGTGATTGTGGAGAGAAATGAAGAATGATCGATTAAGCGTTTGCGAAAAGTGAAGGAAGAAGAAAAGAAAAACGTGTTTATGAAACGGCGACATCGGAATCCGAGTTCGTTCTCACCGTAAGAAAGCGACACGTGGAAACGCAGCGCGGGAAACCCTAATTCCAGCACCACAAGAGTTTGACACGTGGCTAAAGCGCGGGAATCAGTAAAGATGCCAATGATTACTTTTCGCGGTGAACTCCACGCGCGGACGCAAAGCACGGCTTTCACATACATGCGCTCATTCAACGAACATGATCAAGAAAACGAATCGACAGGTCGGGATCCAAACGGTTTCTTTTACACAGTTATTCATCTCATCTGCAAATGCGCCGGGCTGAAACACGTGAACCTCGGCGTACTCGTAATCCATCATACCCCGAGCTGGGGGGCTATTGTTGGAGATAGGATTGGCAATCCCATCAGCCCGGCCCATTAAGAATTTGAAGCCCATTCGCTGAATCCACATCCCACAATTCAGCCCAAATCCCGAGCAGGTAAATCCCGAACTGGTTAATCCCGAGTAGGTCGAATACTGATCCAGACGAGGCCCATCCGTCAAAGCCCAAGACATTGCCGACTTACCAAAAACACTCGAGTGCGACTCGGCGAGGGACTTAATTTCCGTCACGCACGCGCTAAGCAACCAAGGCGGTTCACAGGGTCTCCAATTCCCTATAAATACCCCTTATACTCCACTAATAAAAGGATCCGAATTTTCTCTGAAGAACAAACACTTATCGTATCCCGAACTAGATACACACCCTATCCCGAGCTCGATATTCATGTTATCCCGAGCTCTTTAAAATCACAAATAATCTTTAATCTTTTCTATTTAACGGAAATTTCGCCTCCACGCTTATAATCACTCGATACGTATCGAATCATAATCCGTTTATTTACATTAGTTATCTTCAAAACTAACAATTAACCTTTGGTCTTAAACAAGAAACAGGAAGAAGAAGTCACTCAAATTGCTTTTATTCATGGTTAATCATAGAGATGCAACAACAAATCAGATTCTTGGGTTCTCAAGAATCGTAAGAAGGAGAATCATCAATGGGATGCCAAAATCTGTTATAAAACCACATTGTATCACCCTCCACGGCGTAACCATCCTGGTTCCTATGCCATCCATAGCGCGCGTGTGTCCTGTTCTTTATCGAGAATATAGCGTGCCCGAAGCTCGCTTCTCTGAAGGCAGAGTACTTAGGCTGAGGCTCAGTCATTCTACAAAAAATCATTCACACATTCAAACTCATCTGTAAAATCTAATAGAAAATTGTTTCCAATGAGCAGAAATGTTTAATAGTTAGCTTACTTGGTGGCCAATCCCTCAATATTTCCTCCATCACCAACGGTGATGTAGACCGGAGCTGATTGATCTTTGACTGGAGTGCAAATGCCGTTAACCACGTTGTAAGCTATGTTTGATACGCGTTCCTGGTTTCACAATAGCTCATATTTCTCAGCATCTATAGTTTAAAGTGACATGATGAGCCAAAGTTATTGATCTTACTGATCTTTCGTAGGCGTGGACATGACCTGCAAAAACAACATCAACTTTGTACTTGACAAACCACGCCTCATACATCACCCTCATGGTTTCGCCTTCCATGTAATGATAATCGTAGCTGTTGTACCATGGTGAATGCATCAGAACGATCAACCACGGAGTTTCCGACCTGTTAACCTTTGGGAACTCCGCTTCGAGCCATTGGTATTGCGGTGTGTATTTTCCTGTCCAAGAAAGATAAGAATATTCAGATCCTCTTACTCTTGGTTTAACAATATCACATGAAAAGGCTCAAGATTTTTAAGATGCCTTGCCATATGCTGAATATGAAGCTAGCACGATTATGTAAGCCGGTCCTCTCTTAATCGAGTACCAGAATGGTTCTGTGCTGTTTGATGATCTGTAAGGAGTACGGTACCTATGCTTGAATGGCTTAAACGGTCTGTTTTCCCCCTGCACATTGCATAACAACAATCCATCTCAATCTCAGTCTAATCCATGTAATGCCTGGTCTAACAAGATGCTCTTATAGCATTTTTAGCCTTAGAGCAAAAACAAAGAAGATGAAGCAAGAAGCTTTACAATCTCGGGGGCAAAATCGAGTTCATGGTTTCCAGTGGTCCAAATCCAGGGCTGATATGCTGTGCTTCTTTCAGCAAATCTTCCCCAACTGTCCCATCTCCTATTGTCATGATCTGGATAAGTATCAGCGTATGAGATATCCCCGACAAACAAAACCGCTTGCCCTTTTGTTGGATTATTCTCATAATGTGTTAAGGTTATGTTTGAGTCAAAACTCTGCCCAAGATCCCCTGCAAAACAACAATTTGCAACACAAGATCAAGTCCATGGCAGAGGCTTATAAATAGCCTTGTTAAAACCATGACACTATGTTTCATGACAATACCAATAAGACCAAACGTATAGGGAACGTCAGGACCAATCTCAGGAGGAGTGAAGAACCAGAACTTGCGCTCCGTTTCTCCCACACCTACTACGTAATAGTATTTAGTGTCGTACTGCAAAAAGAGGACCACAACATCAGATGACAACAATAGCAAATATCATGACAATGATCATGAAATGATGATGATGATAAACCTCCAAGTTTCTGATGGGGCAATGATGGATATAACCAGAAGTATAATTGTAGAACTTGTAAGTATTGGTTTTGCCATGAGCTTTGTGCTTTTTGGAGCTATTTTCTTTCCAGTAAACAACTTTGTTAGATCCTTTTGCTTCTTGTGTCACCCAAGATACTATCACTGCCTTCCCTTCTTTATCTCCTTGTGTTATATGCACCTTTTTGCCCCAAACCAAAAACCCATTAAGCTCAAATTGTTTTTACAAATAAGAAACCAAAGAAAGTACATATCTTTATCTTTATCTTTATAACCTTCCAATAAGCAAAGCTTAAATCAATCAGAATCGTCCAGTTAATAGCTTTTTGCCAATAGAGAACAAAAGAAAAAGTGAAACCTAATATTAAACTAAAAACACCACCTAACACTAAGTGGTAACCAAAATAAAGCTTGAAAATTTAATAATTATAAACCCACAACAAAAAATTGATGATTTTAGAGAAAAGAAAAGAGAAATAAAAAAGTGAAACCTGTTGAGGAGCATTGTATCCACAAGGAACACGAAAAACATCGCTATCAAGAGGCATATCAATAGTTTTCTCCAATTTTCTGACATATCTACTGGTGATACCTCCATTACAGAGCATCACTAAGCTGTTAAGGACCAAACCCAGAACAAGAACAATGGAAATAAAATCTGATTTTCCGACACGATCCATTTTTTTCTCAGATCTTTTTTTTTTTCCGATAAACAAGGGGAAAATAATAAACCTTATAAAAGAGGAGACAGGGGAAATGTATGAAGCTTGAGAAACGGAATATTCGTTAATGGAGCCGTGTCGTGAAAACTGTTTTCTGGGGATATAATTATACGAAAGGTATTATTCTACTTATTTCCATAACTTTGGTTTTTGTATTGTTTGACCTAAAACTGAGTCAAGAAGTCATATATGTGAACAGTTGTAAGATTTTGTATTTAAAGATAATTTTGGTTCGGACACTCGAATCTATGCTTCCTCTTTTGTTTTCTTCTGTTAGTTTGTTTAACATTTGTCAACTGTAATTTGTTTTTTTCTTCCTTATTTTTTTATTTGTTTTTTCTCTTCTTGATTTTGGCATTTTGTTACAAGAATTTAAATATCATGCCGTTATGAAGGAAAAAAAGGTAGTGTGGCGTGTATTTCAGACTAATGTCACTAATCACTGATGCACTCACAGTTTTTTTTTTTTTTTTTAATATTTTATAAATAAAACATTTGACTTAAAAAATGAAGAGAATTCAAAGAATCCAGACTGAATACTCCGACTCTTTAATTCTACTACACAAGTAGTATTTCATTTTCTGCTTTCTGGAGCGCCAAGAAATGTATAGTCAAAAACTAGCCCACCAAGTTCCATTGAATCTAATCTTTGAATACAGTTGTAACTTTTATTACGAGTGATTTTTTTTTTAATGAGTGAATTTTTCATTTAATTGATAGTGTAATAGATATTTGGTGAACAGGAAAAACGAAAATAATTCTCTATTTATCTTCAACCTCTTTTTCTAATTTTTGTCGGTAAGAAATTTAACTGTCATTTCTTATCCTTTTTATTATATTTATTCTTATATTTTCATAAAAATTTATTTGTATCGTCATACTATATATGTCATGGTATAAAAATTTATTAACGAATACAAAATATTTGAAAATAGATATTTGACTTTAAATGAGAAAGATATATTATCTTAAAGCATATAAGAAAATAATATTTTGTAATATAATACAAAAAATATTGTATTTCCATAGTTTAAAGTAAATATCATGTTATAGAGGTAAATAGAAAGAAAAAAAGAACTAATCAAAATGAATATGTGATTGAAAGTGAAAACGTGTCACGCTATCTTAAAAACATTTGAAGCAAATGCTACTTTATTCAATTTACTAATTTAACAACAAAATAGCATTCAGTTTCATGTAGTTGACTTAAGGTTTTAAATAGAATTTCATGTTATATAGGTATACAAAAAATTAACATTCTTTATATGTTTGTTAAACATGATAACATGTTAGATCACTACACAGAACAAACTAACACAACATTTTATGACTTATATATAGTATGGCAGGAGATTTTGAAATTTAGTGATTTTAAACGGTTTGAAGTAGTATAATACGATTCTCGTGAATAGTTTTTAATGTTAGCAACCACAAACACCCATAAACATAGCATTTGCGGGTAATTGTGGAGAATAGATTAATGAACTTTTTTTTAAAGTACCACTAAAATATGTTTGTTTTCAAAAATTACCATTATTCGTTTTATTTTTCAAAAATATCAAAATTGTTTTGTTTCCTGTTTCCAAAAATAACATAAAAACTAAAAAATAAATTATAAGTTTTATTAGTTAAATATTTAGATTTGGGTTTAGTATTTTAGATTTAGGGTTTAATATTTTGGTATAAGATTTATTTTTGAGATTTTAGGGTTTAGTTTTGAGGGTTTAAAATTAGGTTTTTATTTTGTGGTATTTTTGAAAAAAATAATTTTTGTAGTATTTTTGGAAAATAAAACTGATATTTTTGAAAAATAAAAGATATTTACTAGAATTGCCCTAGATTAATTCCTTAGTACATCAACATCAATCTTTTTCTAGACATTAAAAAACCAATCTCAATCTGTTTTAAATAACGATAATTAATGGTATGCTTCGATAGACTTAGGTCGTCAACCAAGGCATATGCCTATTGCTGGACAATGATTAAGGATTTGTTCCTTTCCCATATAGATCGTGCAGAATTATTGGTCCAGAGAATTTGCAAAAACAAAGAAAAATTATAATAGTGTTCAACAAAATACATAGACACCTTTTTTTAGAAAATCATTATGTACTGTTTTATAATGTTTTAAATCACTCTAAATCAAAATTTGTTCCAGAAGTATTTATGGTAGCAAACCAGTGACGGATAATGCAATATTCTTTTAACAAATTTATCTTTAATATTAATAAAAATTACTTATTTTCTATCAATAGTATCATATCAAATAACCAAAAAAAAAAATATGCGTAATTATATTATGGAGAATTCTCAAAATACCACATTTTTAAGTTTTTGTACTAATAATACCACAAATTCAATATTAAAGATGACTCAAAACCTATGTTTTTTTTGTAACATCTATTTTATTGATTTAGGAAATAGTTGACATACATAAATCCTCACGGCGGATTGAGTGAAGATCACGAGAAATATAATAATGAAATACAAAATTAGTATCCAAAGGCAAATATATGTTTGGTGAGGAAATCTGCTGCTCTATTGTTTTCTCGGTGAACCCAAATAAATCGAACTTTTTTAAATTTTCCTTCTAATGTTGCACTTCTCGTATCCAATTGTGAACTCTGAAATTCAGTGTTTGTCCATGCAAGATATTCATTAACTCTTGATGTTCTCCCTCAAAGACAACCCAACGAAACTCTTTGGTCCAGCAGTGTTGAATTGCTTGTATGAGGCTATGAAATTCACCTTCTTATGCATTTAGTACCGTAGAGCCTCTAGCTTGTGTTGCTCCTAAATATGTTCCTTTCTCGTCTCGTAATAGCCATCATGTTCGTATACCAGTCTCCGAATTGATGAAAGACGCATCATAGTTGCATTTAATCCAATTTGGAAGAGGTCGCTGATATCCTCAAATATAATACTCTAAAAGTACCTAAGCAGTAGCTGCAGTATGTTAGGGGTCGAACCACAAAGACTCAAGAATTCACTCAATAGATATTAAGACTCGAATTAAGCTAAGCGAACAAAGTAATGCAGGAAATAAGCAGCAAGATAATAAAAGTTGTGAAATTCAATGGAGGAAAGACGCTAGGCCTAGGGAAATTCGCCGGTGAATCAGAATTGCAGATCAAATAGAATGTCAGGAGGATATAAAGCACTGTTCTTGAACTTGAAACACAAATGTAAAATCAACCAACCGTCGCTGCGAAGATTATCTATATCTAAACCTAGAATTCCAAATTTCTTTGCAAATCCTATGAATACAAACAAGCATTAATGATCAGGTTCAATTGTTCACAAAATCCTAAACCAAATTTCTTTGCGAATATGTATTTTGCTCATCTAACACTAGTTCAGGCAATCAATCACACTTTCGTGCCAATCAAACAACCTAAGATCAGATTCTAGGTCATGAAGCTAGAATCAGCAGTAATCACAAGTCTAGATGAAGAACTCTATTGAATTTCTCCTATCAATTCATATCAACCTAACAATTCATCAAACACCTTTGAATAACCCTAAACCTAACAAAGAATCTACTCAGACATGATCAATGTAACAGAAATCATAATTGAATAGAATTGCATAGAATAAATCAAGAGTAAACAAGGGTTCAGAATTGTCTCCCACAAAAACCCGGAACCAATCTCTCTCAGGAACAGAGTTTCTGACTTCTCTCCCTCTCTCAAAACCCGAATAATCAATAAAATCCAGTCTCCTCTAAGTATTCAGAATAATGATCAAAGCTCTCCCTCAAAGTGGCTGAAATACCTAATTATAATGCTAAAACACGTTATGGGCTTAAATGTAAATAAAAAAATCTTCTGGACCACAGACTTGTAAAATTGCGTGTTTTCTTTTCCTGCAGTCGGTGTCGATCGATACTAGGTTGGTGTCGGTCGATGCCAGGACTCTGTGCTCGCCAGACTGGACTGTTTTCACGAAAACTGGTATAACTTTTGATCGAACCGTTAGAATGGCCTCAAACCACTTCCAAATGAAAGCTAATCCATTGATATGTCTTGTATCCAAATTTGAGCTCACTCCAACGGTGGGAAATTATTCAACGAACGCCAAAATGCTCCAGAATGCTCCATTATCTCCAATTATGCTCCAAACGTGCCAAAACCTGAAAAGACTCAAAAGACTACAAAAACACTAAAAGGACTTTGAAAACAAGACCTATATCATGGGTAAAAACGGGTAAAAACCATGATATATCAGTCGTTGCCAATGCCCTTGAATTGGACGAGCTGGAGTTGGAGATCTAATTGTTGTAAAAACTTCAATGTACTCTTCAGAGGTCATCCATTCCACAACATCATTCTTAGCCAATGTGAGTGTTTGAGTCCATGGCTGAAGCTTTTGTTGAAATGTGAGTAAATTACGACTCTTCCATATGCGCCATAATATCCATAGGGGCAATTGTCAGATATGTTTAAGTTTGATATCCAGGTTGCAACGAAAGATGCTTTTCAATTTGAGGTAAAGTGAAATTTTATCATTTAAACAGTCTTGAAGAGGCAAACCTGAAGATCTCCAAATTGCCTTTGAAGAGGGGCACTCAAAAAACAAATGAAGTGTGGTTTCTTCTTCCTGGCAACATCGTTTACAGATGGACTGGTTTGTAATATGTCTTCGTTTCAAGTTTTCTCCAAGGGGAAAGATGTCATAAATGAATTTTCAGAGGAAATGTTTTAGTTTTGGTGTTGTCTTCAATCTCTAGATCTTCCGCTTTAGTAATATATTACCAGGAATCGGATCATATGGAATGGTTGATGTATGTGTACCAAGCCAGTACCCTGATTTCACAGTGTATATGCCATTTTTGGTATAGTGCTAGCCAAGTAAATCTGCAGAACGTTGGGGTGAAAGCTTGATTTTGGTGATAAGTTCAATATCTTCTGGTGCCATTGTTTCCTTTATCTTCTCCAAGTTCCATGTTAAAGGAGGGGGAAGCAACCATTCACTAACCTTCGTTGGAATAGGCAAGGCCATTCTAGCCCGTGGAGCTCGTGGTGGATCTACTTGTAACCAAGGGTCAGTCCAGGCTTCTATACCGTTACCGTTACCAGGTAAAAATCTAACAAATCTCTTTTTTGTCTTCTTACATTGAGCACTGTTGTATCTAAAAAGTATCTACCCTTTAATATTCTTGCCATTAATCCATTTGGATGTTGCATAAGTCGCCACACTTGCTTCCCAAGGAGTGCATCATTAAAGAGTTTGAGATCTCGTATTCCAACCCCCCTGCCTGTTTTGGGATTCCCATTCTTCTCCATGATATCCAATGCATCCCGTTGTGAGAATCACTTTTGTTCTACCAGAATTTAGCTAAAACTCTAGTGATCTCTTGACATATTTGGTTGGGCAGTTTAAATATATTCATCGAGTATATAGGCATAGCGAGAGCTACAAACATGAGTAAGATCTCTTTGCTACCCATAGAAAGAAATTTCTTACTCCAATCCTCTGTTTTAGCCTTCACCTTTTCGGTGATGTATTGAAACATGTCTGTTTTCTCTGATCAAATTGCTCTGGTAGTCCTAAATACTTCCCTCCACCACCATCATTATGAATATCTAGAATGTGTCGTATCTTCGTCTTGTTTGCTGGTTTTAATTTTGTCCCAAAGGTGATAGCCGATTTGCGTAGATTGATTGCTTGGCCAGAGATCTCTTCATATTTATTGAGTAGGGCTTCAATCTTTTTGCAGAAGATGGATTTGCCAGTGTGAAAAAAGAGGGAGTCATCGGTGAACAGGAGGAGGTGATTCACCATTGGGCTTCTGTTACTAATTTTAATACCTTGCAGCTTCCGTTCAGTCATGGCTCGCGTTATCAAGTGCGATAAAACTTCAGCGCAAAGAATAAATACATAGGGGAAGAGTGGATCTCCTTGTCTAATACCTCTTTCAGGGACTATGTGTCCTTGGGCAGATCCATTGATTAACATTGAATAACTCACCGAACTGACACAGTTCATTACCCATTGAATCCAATTAGTATGAAAGCCCATTCGAATCATTGTTTCCTCAATGAACTTCCATTCAAGCCGATCATATGCTTTTGAAATGTCGGTTTTAATGGCCATGTATGAAGTTTCTTGTCTTGTTCTTGTTTTCAAACTATGGTATACTTCATGTACGATGATGATATTATCGGTGATTAACCTTCCCGGTACAAAATTTGCTTGATTGTCTGCAACCAAACTTGAAAGATGCTTCTTCAATCGATTTACCAATATCTTCTAGATTATCTATATGAGACATTGCACAATGCTATAGGCCTGAATTCTATCATCATGGTCAGAGTTTCTACCTTTGGAATCAAGCCGAGATTAGTGTGGTTGAGAGATGGATCTAGAATGTTGTTGTCGAAGAAACCTTTGACCTCATAGGTTCATCCGGGGGAGAGATTGAGCTTCAAGTATAACATCTCCGTGTAAATTTTATTCCAAAATTTTTGGTAAAAAGCTCATGTGAAGCCATCCGGGCCAGGTGACTTATGAGAACCAACAGCAAATACATATTCTTTAATTTCCTCAAGAGTCACAGGTTTGATTAAATCAGCGTTGATATCATCCGAGATTCGAGTTGTGTATCCTCTGAACACTTCATCATAAACAGATCTTGAAGGCGGATCAGCTTTATATAGATTTTGAAAATATTATTCCACAACAAAAGCTATTGCTTTATCTCCTCTCTGAGAGATACCATTCTCATCTTGTATAATCATTATCCGCTGTTTTGCGGCCTTTGTTTTAGCTATAGAGTGAAAAAATGCCGTATTTCGATCGCCATTTTTTAGCCACTGATTTCTGCTCTTCTGCTTCCAAAAAATGCTCTTCTGCTTCCAAAAAATTACCTCGTCAATGTTGGCTTGATTCAATTCATTTTTCAATGCTTGATGCACTACTAATGAAGAGCCTTCTGATATTGCTCTTTCTAGTTTGTGTCATGTCATTGCAATTCATTCATCTGCATTGATCCGATTTAGTCGCTTCTATTTAGAGATTTTTCGTCTGCAGGTTGTAAGTCGTTGAGGTAGCGAATTAGTAGAGCTTTTTTTCCTCCAGCCCACTAAAACCGCATCAGTGAACCTTTCTTTAGTAGCCATTCGATGACCATAAATAAAACATCATTTCTTCTCCTCAACTATATCAGAGATATAAGTGACTAGGGGCCTATGATCTGACTCTCCAAATTCTAAAAAGGTTGTGAAAGAAGTTGGGAATTGTTCTAACCACACTTTGTTTGCCATTGTTCTATCAAGACAACATTGAACATAATGTTGTCCTCGTTGTCCTGCCCAAGAGAATCTATCTCCTACAGATTTTAAGTCAACTAAACCACATATTCTTACCATTCTCCTAAAGTCTGAAAAAGACGAGATAGGTCTGTCTCTATGATGCAAGATGGTAAGTGAGTGTGTCGAAGGAGGATAAACTTAGGTCACTTTCCTTCTTAGACGGCAAAGCGTGGATGAGGTGAATGGATGGATTGATTGCAACGAACGGATGAGTTCAGATGTGATGAACGAATGAATGCGAGTGTGAACGAATGGATGATGGATGGACTAGGACGAATGAGATGAAATGGACTTGAGCGAATGAAATGATGGAACTTGAACTAACGAGATGGTAAACGGATCGACGAGATGGATGAATGTACGGATGCAAACACGAACGAATGAATGGATGAAGGAGAAAGATGGAGTCGCCACACAAGGATGATGAACTTGTGATAAGACAGATCAACTAGGTCGCCTTGATATCACTCACAAGGAAAGCTACTTGATTTCGAATTCAAACTCTTTCTCAGAGAAGGAACCAAGGTTGATCTAATATTTCTTCGTTACCTAATATTTCATTAAAATCGCCTAGAAGAAACCAAGGTTGATCTTGTTTGTTTAAACTTAATCTTTCAAGTTTCTCCCAAGTATGGTCTCTAAAGCTTGGATTGGGATGCCCATAGACAAAGGAAAAGTAGAAAGAAATGCCATTAATATTGACTAAACAGTCTACAAGATTTGGGGAGTCAAATAAAACAAAGAGCCCTATATGGCTTTTCCAGAAGATAATTAATCCACCACTAAAGCCTAGAGGAGGAACTGTCACATGATTAATGAAACCTAATTGACCACCTATATCTCTGATATAGTCGTCACCATTCTTTGTTTTTGAGAGGCATAAAATGTCCGGGAGATTCCTTCGGTTGATCTCCTTAAGGCGTCGAACCGTCATGTCTATGCCAAGACCTTGACAGTTCCAACATGTTGTCCTCATGGTGAGTTTGGTGGTGTAGGGCCCACCGCGCCTCAAGCTTCATCATTGTCATTTCTGGCATGACTACTACTTCCCTTCTCCCTTGTAGTGTACTTGCTCTTGCTTTTTTCCATGTCGTCATGAAATTTTTGTTTTCGTTGATTGTTGTCAGATGTTGGGGGTGATACTTCATTAGGATGGACCTCCTAGTTGCTCGCATCTTGGATCAAAATAGGTTCTTCATGCGGGTCACTATTCATAGCAATGTTAATGTGATGGCCAGAGTGACATGCTCCTTCATCATAAAGAACACCATTAGGTACAAGTTCAGCTTCTTGGTTCATTTCTTCATCACCCTGTTGGTCTTCAACGATTTCGAGTATGTGTATGTTGTGTTGTTGTTGATTATCTGGTGTTGGTTCCTCATCTTCACTCCCATCTCCATCTGAGGGAGGGTCAAGGCCTCCGTGGCGGATAAGGCAAGCTCCAGAATCGTGTGTGAGCAGTCCACAAGCTTCACAAAATCCCCTAAGTCGCTCATAACAAAACTGGAGGAGTGTGTTGACGCCGGCAGTGAACTGGAAATGACATTGAAAACGTAACGGTTCTCGAATATCCCAATTCAGACGGACACGGACGTATTCAACTTGCAAAACTGTAACTTGATCATAATCTATGTCCATAAGCATACCCATTGCCCTCCCAATATGAGCCACAGTCTCTTGGTTCATAAATTGCAAGGGGATGCCCCGAACCTGTATCCAGAATGGGATATGGTTCAACATGGCAAGGTCCATCAATGGAGTCCACCTTTGCAGAACCACCATCCTGTCCACAAAATCCCACGGTCCCCGGCGGAGATACTGTCTCCATTGATTCTTTTGATGGGAAAACGAATTGTACCCTCCGTCCTTCAACGATCCGTCCATGGATCACTCGTGCTTGACCCCACAGGCGAGTCATCGCAGCCACCAAAGATCGAAGATTTTGGCGTTGCGGCATCATTGGTCTCCCCATAATTTCAAACCGGTTTTCAGCAGCTGCCTGGTTCACCACATCGAGAGGCAAGGAAATAGGGACATCATCAAATCCCAAGTCGAGTTCTTGTAACGCTCTATGAATGTTGTCTCCCATCTTCGACAAAGAGTAATAAAAACAATTTGTAAAACGGAGAAGAATTGCAGAGCAGAAGTTTTTTGAAGAATATATTTCTGAGATCTGGAATTTATAGGGCTCATCGATAACAAGGATCGCGAGAAGATAGGCATCACAACAAAACAAAGGTTTTATAGTGGGGATAACTGCTAGAGAGTGGGACTGGGAGAAATCGTGGGTCACATCTCCGACGATTTGAACAACTGCCACCGTAGTGAAAGAAAATCTTTAAAGCAACCGTCTTTCGATCTTTTTAGAAATCGAATCTGTAAACATCTTTTTTAAAGTTCCAATCGACTCAAAACCTATGTTTATTGATGAAATTTTAAACCCTAAATTGAAAATAGGAACCCAAACATAATGTTTTAATATTATTTGTAATTTATTTAGGGTAACAAGTAGTTTAACACAAAAATTTGTGGTATTATTGAAAATAAACTAGTAATGGTATTTTTGAAACATTAACTTAAAATTGTGGTATTTTACGATATTTTTCTTGTATTATACATAATAATATTTTCAAACCTCTATAAATTTTTATTTATTAATTAGCTATGCTATTTCTTTTGTCAACCACAAAACTTTTAAAAAATTGTAGTACTCGTGATCCGCTCCGTTTTATTAGATTAACAATGATTTTGATCTATAGGTGATTTGGGATTAATCTGATATCAATATCGATAACAAAACGAAGCTTTTGCCTAGCATTATCAAAATACAATACAGTTGACTTATAAGAAGACTAGGTGAGGGAGATGGAGCACTAAGAGAGGTAAGGAGCAACGAGTTCCACGTCCTTACGAATAAGAGGCCGAAAAAGGGTTGAGACCAATCGAATCGTTTACTTTTTCTTTCTCATTCACTTTTTTGAGGAATGATCACCTCTCATTTTAGACCATACCATATCTATCATAATCCAATAATGTTCGATCTGTGGACCCAATTTTAATCTTTTATCTAACTTTCTTCTTTTTTTGTACAATCCACCTTTTCATGCCCAAAAGTTTGTAATTCAATGCTCAAACTTTTAATGTGATTATATATCGCTTTACAAAAGTAGAAAAGTATCTTATCATGTGAAAAGATAACTAACTTCATCAAGTCAGTTTAGGGGAATAGGAAGAGAAGACTAGTTAAATAGAAAACCAAAACTTTTTTTTCTTTTATATTAATTAAGAAGCCTAGCATTGTTTTCGCTAAGGCGAGAGAATACATACATCAAGGCTATAATCTTTACTATTTAATATTTAAATATTTACTATCAATTGCCATATAGTTAAATAGATGTCCACACATTTTCATTTTTTGTCCTCAAGTTGACAATTAATTCTATATAGTAATAAAAAAATAAAATAGATATAATTGAAATTTGAAACATTAAAAAGATGTTAGATAGACAGTCTTAAACGTTAAAACTCATTACAAACAGTGAGAAGATGAGCAGAGCCACAATATTTGCTAAAATATGCTAATAAAATCATCAAACTTTCTAATCACACCAATATTAAAGTTTAACTCATAATTATACTCTCTTGATTCTATCACCTTCAACTACCAGAAATCCCTCACTCGCTAACGTTGCGACCGCTTTTCGTACCTGTTTAATGCGTCACAACAACAAATACTTTGTTAGGATCTCTCTGTCCTTAATGAGAAGATCAAACTTTTGATATGCAGCAAAATATGTTATAAATGACTCACATCATGAAGATGTATTTCGGTGTTTATGTTGCCTCCATGCTTCTTCAATTCTTCCAGTAACTGCACATAAAATTCTCATTGTACTTAGAATTGTTTCTCTACAAGTAGAATGATTTGCTTGCTTTGGGGAATATAGCAAATAAGGCAAATAAAGAAGTAAAGCATGAATACCTCGGATAAGCGCATTGATGATCCTCCAATTTGCATCTTCTCAAGAGTTATGTCTCGAATTGACGACACAAAGATATCACGTCTCATTCGTTCACTTGCTGAGACTCCAGTATTTATCAGGTCCATGTCAATGGTCCCTTCACCAAATTAAATGCAGGTGTTTATTGTTAGAGTTGGCATTGAATGCTAATATTTATCCTCATGATAGTATAATGGGTTTGAATTTTACTGTCAAGAAACTACCTGTGGCATGATCGGTTGCTGATTGCTGCATTGCAACTCTGAGAAGTCGAAATGCCTCGTCCACATCATGTTTTTCAACCTTTATCCATCACAAGAATCGTTTCAGTTGGTTTCAAACGATGAAAGGAAATTGCATCAACGATTTAAATATGAGTGTTTAACTAACCCATTCGGAGAAGCGCATCCGAGCCAAGGCCTCACTAAGTCTGATCAAACTTTCAATCTGCCTAGGAGTTGCTGTTATGACCTATGCCATATTTAGAGAGTTCAAGGCGTTAGACTAATCATAGACTGTTTATGAGCCTTGGTTACGACATAGAAAACATATTGAAGTTCCAATGGCACACCTTTTTGCTACTACCAGCAAACTTCCCTGCTTTTCTCAGCTCAACATATCCTCGGGTCAACTCCTCTGCAGCTTCATCAGATAATTTAGGATGAATGTTCTTGCGGGCATAGCTAACATAAGTTGTCAGTGTAGTAATATCTATAGCTTCCTCCTGAGCACTCTGCAGATTGACACGAAATGATATCAATGAAGTACGATAAAGGCAGAACTCAATTATCTGTCAACATATCATACACACTGGGAAAAGATATAATATAAGACCTCAGCGTTCTCAAAGTGTAGGGCCACAATATGCTTCGCAAGCCTTCGGTCAGTCTGCTCATCGGGCTTGTCAAGAATTAAGTAGATCAAATCAAATCTAAGAAGCAAAATGAGACAATATTAGTAACATAAATGAAAAGCAGAAGAGGATATCAGCCTTTAGAAAAAAATAATGTCACTTTGTTGAAGGATCACAGCATACCTAGAAAGCAAGGTCGGAGGAAGGTGAATATTCTCAATAACAGAAAGCCGGGGATTATAGCGTGAGCCACTAGGATTTGCACAAGCCAACACAGAGGTTCTGGCATTTAGAGATGCAATAATACCAGCCTTTGCTATTGAAACGGTCTGCTGTTCCATCACCTGACAAAGCAACAATGTTCATTGGAAATGCAATCTTATGGACTAGAGACCATGATAACAAGGGAACCCAGAAACTATAAGCTACGGCTTTGGGCAATGCTAAGAAAGAGAGAGTAACATACCTCATGCAGCATGCTTCTCGCACTGTCAGACATTTTATCAAATTCATCAATACAGCAGATACCTCGGTCACTAAGAACAAGAGCTCCACTCTCCAAAACCTAAACAATGTATTCACATTAACAGGTCAGGTTTAGGAAAACTTAGAAACACACAATGAAAAAACCAGCTGACTATAAAAAGATTGAAGACAAGATTAACATACAGTTTCTCCTGTCTCAGGATCTTTAGCTACATAAGCTGTCAAACCAACAGCTGAGCTCCCTCGCCCACTTGTATAAATTCCACGGGGTGAAAGCTTATGAATGTACTGAAGCAGCTGGGACTTGCTTGTACCAGGGTCACCAACAAGTAAGATATTGATGTCACCACGAAAATTAGCACCAGAAGCCAGGTTCAAAGCATTCCCTCCGAAAAGCTTCACAAATTGAACTTTATCTCAGTAAAAGGAGCTAATATTGATTAGATTTTGTTGCAACAATAAGCAAGTATAAATCGCGTACAGCACCTGACACAGAAGACCCTTTTTTACATCATCCAACTCCCAGATGTTTGGTGCTAATGATCTACTAAGCCTCTCATATATATCTGGTAGTTTAGAGAGTTCCTGAAACTTCCTCAGCTGAAAATTAACACAAAACTTGGTTGGAATGGAAGACGAAGGAATAAGTTACAGAACTATAGATCTATTTGGTTAAAAAGTTGAAAAACCTTCTCCTCATCTAACTCGACATCTTCATCGACTCTACGCAGACTATTGTCAACATCCATAGGATCCTCAGCAGACATTCTTAACTTCCTTGATTTCTTTATGTGAAGGCAATCTATGTAGGTCTGTACTCAACGTTCATAAGAGAAGAATGGCAACGTCAGAACGTACTAAGAACAAAGACGAATTACTAACAGAAGAAAAAATAAGATGACATGCCTTAAACACAGATTTCACAGTCCTGTGAGCAGGTCCCACTCGGACCGTCATTGCTCTGTAAATTCCAGTGACCTATCCAGAAAACAAGCTTTAACTATCATAACCAAAACCATCGTAACGAATGAACTATCCTGATAAAATTACTGCTGTTTTTACCTCAATTCTATCACCAGGCTTTCCATTATCAACTAGCTTATCATGCAGCAACAAGCTAACTGTGTGAGGTGTTCCTCCTTCTGGAATCTCATCAGGCGTTTCCTGAAGCCTCACAATCTGCTTATCAGCAAACCTGATTCACAATTGAAGGTAAATTACAGAGTTTAAAAGAATCAGACAAAATGACAGATTCTATATCTAGAACTTACCTGCATCGGTTGTGCACTAGTGTCATGGAGTTCTTGGCCATGCACTCCTGTTTCAAGCAAGTTGGAGGCTCACTTATTTTGCCTAACAATCAAACAAACATTAGGAGAAACTATGCAGATATATTAAGAAAGTGATAAGCCAAGTGATCAAATTACCTCTATCAACGATGATGGGGTCAGAGAAGTATCCACAAACAAGGCATCTAAACACAGCTTCCCTGATTTCAGGAATGATAGAGCTACTCCTAATTATCATACCTTTCAAAGAGATCATCTTCTCGATATCTAACAAACCAAAAACACACATCCAAACATAGGCTAAGCTAGCCACTATAGAGAACAAAGAAACCCAGAAAACAAGAACTAAATTATACTTACCAGATGGATTGAGATTTCTCATAGAAGTGGATGTCCTGAGGTTAAAAATCCTCACTTGAACATGTTTCTCGAACAAAGGATTAATCGTGGAAACAATATCCATCAGCACAATATCGAAAATGGCGAGAACTTCCAATGGGAACCGAACCATCTTGTTGTACAAATCAGGATCATAATCAAACACATCAAATGCATCAACATCAATCCATTCTCCTTCAATTTCTATCACTTTGCGTATCGAAGCCATATACTTCCCTTCTCTAAACAAATCATCACTGTTCTCTTTAGCTTCTCTAAAATGCTTAACGAACAATTCAATCGCAGATTTAACATCTTGCACACTGATGTTAGTTCCCCAAACGAAAGTCGGAGTAGTATCGTCAGCGCCGTCATCTTCACCGTCATCGGAAGAAGGCACTGCTTCGTCAGTAGATGGTGGTGTCCCTGGGTCTCCGCCGCCGGGTACTTTTCTACCTTTAGATCTGGCGGCGGAAGGACGAGAAGTTGGAGGAGTGGAATTGGATGATGCGAGACGTGAAGGCGGAGGTGGAGGAGTTGCGAATTGCGTGGGAGTAGAGGACCTTCCTCGCTGGAGACGGCGGAGGGCGGCGGGGGAAGAATAAGTGTTTCCGATAGGGCTTGAAGCGTTTTCTCCGGGAGAGGAAGGACCTGGCGGTAGTGAGATTCGTCAAAATCACGAAACAATTTCAGATTGAAAGAGAGAGATAGAGAGTTAGTACCGTCGTTGGTGTTGCCGGGAGAAGAGTAGGAAGCCATGGTTGATCGGAGAATTGAGAGAGACGGAGTGAGAGGTTTCGGCACTTTTTAGTGAGTAGAGATGAATTAGGCGGGACACTTCACTTGATTTTGGCGCCATTATTACATGGGCTTTAATGGGCCAATTTTCTATTGTGACTTGAAGGCCTATTGATCCCAAATCTTTTAGGTCATGAATGTTTTGCAGTTTTTATTTGGTTTTTAGTTTTTGGTTTTTGGTTTTTTGTTTTTCTATTTTTAGGCCTTGAATGACTACAATTTTTAAAGTAGTTTTTGGCTTTTGATTTGCATATCAACTAAATAAATACCTCTTTGGCATTGATGATTATCCTCAATTCGCCGTAACTATAGTAAATTAAGTATTACTATATATAAAAGGAGGATATTTTGGCTTCTCAAGCTATCTACGTCAGCTTTTTTAAAACTCTTCTGAGCTTGCCACATCAGCAATATCTCTCATAAACAAAAAAAATAATTGGAAATTAAAAAAAAAATTGTCAATGTTTGGAAACAATTATTGTAAATGCTTATTTATTGTCCACTTCTTCTTAATTGCTCATTTCTCTTCTCAATTCAATGGATTCTCTTAATTGCCCACTTCTTCTTCTCAATTCAATTCAATGGATTCACCGTTATCATCAATACTCAAATCTTCCTGAAAGTTGAATCGTTATATTTTACTGTATTTCAATCTTATATAATAAAGTAGGCTTCGTTTCACCACTTGCTGACACGTGTCATCCTTCAATTCTATATTTTATATTTTGATATTCTCATTTCTAAAATAAACATATATATAAAAAAAAATTTGTCTTAATTATACATTTAAAAATAATTAATACAGTTTGACTATTATTACATTCATTGTCATTTAAAATTAATTATTACATTCATTGTCATNCATAATTTAATTTAACATTATATATGTATTATACAATTTTGATAACCATTACAATGCAAATTTTTTTTTGTAACATACATCACTTTTCATCCTATAAATAATCATTTTCATATCCTCCTCCATCATATCTCAAATTCCTAAAATAATTTTTTTTTTGTTTTTATGTTCTTGCATGGGTTGAAAACTCAATTAAAACATCATTGTAAGAATTTGATATTATAATTTGTTTTTAGAAACTATATGGTAAATATTTTAGATTGTTTTCAATTTTTATTTTATCTCTAACGCGTTATAATTTATATGTATTCCTTCTTTAACCCTCATAATTTAATTTAACATTATATATGTATTATACAATTTTGATAACCATTACAATGCAAATTTTTTTTTGTAACATACATCACTTTTCATCCTATAAATAATCATTTTCATATCCTCCTCCATCATATCTCAAATTCCTAAAATAATTTTTTTTTTGTTTTTATGTTCTTGCATGGGTTGAAAACTCAATTAAAACATCATTGTAAGAATTTGATATTATAATTTGTTTTTAGAAACTATATGGTAAATATTTTAGATTGTTTTCAATTTTTATTTTTTCTCTAACGCGTTATAATTTATATGTATTCTTTCTTTAACCCTCATAATTTAAATTAACATTATATATGTATTATACAATTTTGATAACTATTACAAAACAAATATCCTTTTTTTCTTTTCAGATTTATTTTCTCTTCTGTATAAGTGATTTAGTTGGAATATTACATTCATTGTCATTTAAACACACCATAAATTATAATTGTAACACCCATAATTTATTTATTTTTCTTTTTGTAACATACATCACTTTTCATCCTATAAATAATCATTTTCACATCCTCCTCCATCATATCTCAAATTCCTAAATAATATTTTGTTTGTTTTTATGTTCTTGCATGGGTTGAAAACTCAATTAAGACATCATTGTAAGAATTTGATATTATAATTTGTTCTTAACCACAGACTGACACGTGTCATCTCTTATTTTAACTATTTCTCTATTTTATCTTTTGATATTCTCATTTCTAGAAAAACATATTTAAAAATAATAACTTCTCTTAATTACACATTTAAATCAATTAATACAATTTGACCATAACTTAATCCACTAATACATTTGAAAGAAACTCAAACAACATAATATTTTGTAGGGTAGACTAATGCGTTTAAATGTTCAATTATTGTATTTAAGTGGGCAATTATTGCATGTTTTAACCCTTATAATTTAATTTAAAATTATATATGTATTATACAATTTTGATAACTATTACAATGCAAATTTTTTTTTGTAACATACATCACTTTTCATCCTATAAATAATCATTTTCACATCCTCCTCCATCATATCTCAAATTCTTAAAATAATTTTTTTTTTGTTTTTATGTTCTTGCATGGGTTGAAAACTCAATTATATAATTTGTTTTTAGAAACTATATGGTAAATATTTTAGATTGTTTTCAATTTTTATTTTTTCTCTAACGCGTTATAATTTATATGTTTTCTTTCTTTAACCCTCATAATTTAATTTAACATTATATATGTATTATACAATTTTGATAACTATTACAAAACAAATTTCTTTTTTTCTTTTCAGATTTATTTTCTCTTCTATATATGTGATTTAGTTGGAATATTACATTCTTTTTGTCATTTAAACTCACCATAAATTATAATTGTAACACACATAATTTATTTATTTTCTTTTCGTAACATACATCACTTTTCATCCTATAAAAAATCATTTTCACATCCTCCTCCATCATATCTCAAATTCCTAAATAATTTTTTGTTTATTTTTATGCTCTTGCATGGGTTGAAAACTCAATTAAAACATCATTGTAAGAGTTTGATATTATAATTTGTTCTTAACCACCGACTGACACGTGTCATCTTTTATTTTAACTATTTTTCTATTTTATCTTTTCATATTCTCATTTCTAAAAAAACATATTTAAAAATAATAACTTCTCTTAATTACACATTTAAATCAATTAATACAATTTGACCATAACTTAATCCATTAATACATTTGAAAGAAACTCAAACATAATAATATTTTAAGGGTAGACTAATGCATTTAAATATTCAATTATTGTATTTAAGTGGGCAATTATTGCATGTTTTAACTTCTTCTAAAATGTAACTTTCTCTATATTTTTAATACAATTTGACTATAACTTAATCCATTAATACATTTGAAAGAAACTCAAACAACATAATTGACTATAACCTTTATTGTACCACTTGACATTCTCATTCATAAAAAAATATATACATATGTTTTTTAAATATATATATATTATCTTTAAATTTATCAAAAACTGTTAAATATCTATTTCATATTTAATATTAAAATTCTTTCATGTTATATAATAAAATAGGGTTTGCTTAACCACCGTCTCACATGTGTCATCTTTTATTTTAACTATTTCTCTATTTTATCTTTTGATATTCTCATTTCTAAAAAAACATATATAATAACAATAATTTCTCTTAATTGCATGTTTAAAATCAATTAATACAATTTGACAATTTGACCATAACTTAATCCATTAATACATTTGAAAGAAACTCAAACAACATAATTGACTATAACCTTTATTGTATCACTTGACATTCTCATTCATAAAAACATATATACATATGTTTTTCTAAATATATATATATATATATATTATCTTTAAATTTATCAAAAACTGTTAAATATCTATTTCATATTTAATATTAAAATTCTTTCATCTTATATAATAAAGTAGGGTTTGCTTAACCACCGTCTACATGTGTCATCTCTTATTTTAACTATTTCTCTATTTTATCTTTTGATATTCTCATTTCTAAAAAATATATATATATAATACATTTGAAAGAAACTCAAACAACATAATATTTTAAGAGGAGACTAATGCATTTAAATGATCAATTATTGTATTTAAGTGGGCAATTATTGCATGTTTTAACTTCTAAAGTGTAACTTTCTCTAATTACCATAACTTAATTCCTTAAAAAATTTGAAATAATCTCAAATAACATAATTGACAAAAACCTTTAACATGTGTTTTTCAATTTTTCTTTATTGTACCACTTGATATTCTCATTGACAAAAAAACTGTGTCGCGGAAAATTGTCTATTTCAATACATTAGTCTCTCAACCCACGAAATTTTGTAATTAACGCTTACTAATTCATGATTCCATAACATACAACTATTAATTTGTACTAATAGAGTTCAAATTATTTTCTTATGTCAACAATGTAAGTTTGTACAGAAACTGTGATTTCGATGTGCTATCGTCGAACCCACCAGTGAAAAATTATTGTTACTAAGAAAATGTTTTTGAATAGTGTTAAAGAACAACAATGTTCTATTATTTTTGATTTTTTTTTTCAGATTCTTTATGTTTATTGAGTTGATTGATATGAGACACAATGGTGAAGAGTTATCAGGTAACAAATTATGTTTTAATTGTGATTTTCTTTCGACGGTACCTACTCGAATTTAAAAAACTATGTTCGATTAAAAATATTTATTTTTTAAATAAAATGGACTCTTTAACAAATAAAATTACTTAAAAAATATTAGAGGAAAAAATATAAAAAAAATTAATGACAAAAAGAGAAACAATATTTTTTTACTGTTATTATTTTCAAACCAATATATCAATGTTTTGACAACATAACCAAAATAACAGGTTTAATAAAATAATTATGGATTTGTTTCCATCCACTTTATCAAATCGTAGTGTAAAACTAATTTAACACACTGTTATATAATACAATAAATGAAAAAATTATAATATTAAATATGAAATATATATTTTAAAAGTTTTAATAAATTTAAAGATAAAAATGTAAGAAAATATATTATATATATATCTAATAAATTTATAATAAAAAATCAATGATCAAATTTATTTTAACACATAACCCACGCAACGCGTGGGAAACTACCTAGTAGCCCATTTTAAGAGAAGGTTTACACATATAAACAACCTTTTAAATATTAATTTTAACAATATTATCTTAACTTTAAATGTATTTACAGGAAATACACGTCGGCGTTTACCAGCCCATAACGATTTGGTTGATTGCCAACACTGTGGTGCATTGAGAGCACAAACAAAACCAAAGACAAAAGCAAATTAACCTTCTCCCTTTGCTGTCATGTTGGACGTGTCTCTCTACCAAAGATGAAGGAGACTCCTGAGTTTTTAGATATTTTGCTGAAAACATCAACAACTTTTCGTCAGAATATAAGATGGGTGAACTCGGCCTTCGCATTTACCTCTACGGGAGCAAAAGTTGATGAGTCTATAAACAAGAAGCCTGGTCCTTACACATATAGAGTACATGGCCAAAATTGTCATCGACTAGGATCTTTACTACCTACAGAGGGTGAGCAACCAAAGTATTCTCAAATGTACATTTTTGACACGGCTAATGAAGTGAAGAATAGAATTAAATCGCTAACAGGAAGTCAATCATCTACCTCCCTTGACGAAAAAGTTTTATCAGGATTGATGGAGATGTTTGATAGCACGAATGAGCTTACTAAGATATATAGAGCCGCTAGAGATCGGTACCATATAAGAGGATGTGGTATTTACCATTAAGAGACAGGTTGAAGAGGTTATAATATCAATCTGAGCGGACGGCAGAGGCAATGAGATGGCATGAAGAGCACAGAAGAGAAGAAAAGATTACACATCCTTCGGATGCAGAAGCATGGAAATATTTTCAGAGAGTATATCCGGATTTTGCATATGAGCGTAGGAATGTATACCTTGGATTATCTACTAATGGTTTTAATCCGTTTGGAAAGCATGGAAGACAATATTCGTTGTGGCAAGTAATCGTAACACCGTACAACTTGCCGCCATCGTTGTGTATGCGTCGAGAGTTTCTGTTTCTCACAGTTCTAATAAAAATATAAAAAGATAAAATAAAAAAATAGTTAAAATAAGAAAAGACACTTGTTAGTCTGTGGTTTAATAAGAGATGTCTTATATTTCAATTTAATATAAGACATCCTCCTCCCATCTCATAAACTTTTACTCTCCCCCTTCTCTCAGCAGAATCAGTTTCGATGATCGATAGAAATCTTATTCTGCCAAAAGGATGAAACTCAAAATCAGTTTTTGCTTTTCTGAAAATCAGGTAGTTGATCAATTTCTTTCTTCATTTGAATAATCTTACATAAAGAAGAATATTTCTATTGTATTTTGCTTAGGTGAAATAGTAATGCTTGCGTGAGGGTTTCAGATTCTGATCGAAGAAATCAATCTCTCTTGTTGAGAATTTGACCCTTCTCAATGATCGCGGAATAGATTGTTTGAGCAATAAAGTAAATAACACAGAGAATTTAACGAGTTCAGATCACGGTGTGTGATCCTACGTCTCGGTCTGGAGCTTCCAGCAATCCACTATTACCACAGATTACAATAATATGGGTTTCTCACAAGATCTCTCTAAACACAAGAGAAAACCTCACAAAACTCTCTCGGGTTTCAACTTATCTCTTAACCTTATTCCCACACATGCTTAGCTTTATATAGACTAAGACAATTACAAAGATAAGACGGTTTAACCTAACCGTGGCCCAATAGAAATAAAACAATTCCTAAGTGACTAGTCCAAGTCGCGGGCCAAGTTGCTACTCAATGATTTTCATCACCTAAGGCCCAAGTCTAACATCTCTCTCCTTTCTTTTTCCTTCTGGGTCTTATCAGAACACAAGAGATCTCTCTTCGATAATTTGCTGAAATCACTGAGGAAATGGCTACCGCAGGTGTGGATACGAGGCAACCGGAGTCAGCGATGGAAAAAACCTGCAACGTCAAGGGACTTGCGGCTAAACTGTTGAGATTCAGTAATTTCTCTCTCTCTCTCTCTCTCTCTCTCTCTCTCTCTCTCTCATATATCGTTAATGGCGTGATGTTTCAGTGTACTATGGTCGAGGCAACCGCAAAAAAAGCTAGAGGAAAGCGCTTCAATCACTCTTTTGGAAATGTAGTAATCATATCTCTCTTCCGATTTCTTAACTTTACTTTGCGAATTCGAAATTTGGGTTTTGAATATTGGGTGTTTATGTGAACAGGCGAGGCCACAAAACAAGAACAAAGGAAGAGGACAAATCTTTTGAAGTTGGTGACTGATTAGGGTTTTGGTTAAAGCTTATAAATCTGACTTTGAATCTCAACATGTATTGGTTTTCAAAATGTCTAGAGGTGTATGTCTTCTGTCATCATACCTGGAAGGTATGCACTTCTGTAAATGATCTCCAGTATTATTGACCTTAATTCCTCACTTCAGAAAAGTATGTCGTTTTCTGATTTGAAAACTGCCCAGTTTTGTTTATTTTCTAAATTTCATGCTTTACTCAAGTACCAAGTTTTGTTCATTTTCTACATTAAGATTTTTTCATACTGTACTCACTATGAATTTGACCACATTCTAGAACACTTACAATCCACTAAGTTTATTATTTGATATAAAGAAATATGTTTTCTTGGTTCGACGTATTATCTAGACTTTTCTTTACCTTGTGTTGGCTTACGAGCTTCCTGCAAACAAATTCCGGTTACAGGTCTTAATATCTGCATTTGAATGTCCCCATTGCGGAAAAAGGCACAAGTTCTTATGATTTTTAGATGCTTTGAAGTATTTAGTTTGAGCAGGGTGATTTGTTTTTTTTTTTTTTTTAATTTTTCTCAGTTGAAAAGACCCTCTTGAAGGAAGAGCAAGAAGTAAGTTGAGTTTCTCTTCGACTCATGTGGTGGATAGTATTTACATGTGAGTTTTGTTCTGTCGAATTTGTGTTTTTGATGTTGTATTATTGGCTCATTTTTATTCGTTTTGCTTGGTGAAGTTTGCTTGCTGATGTTGAGTTGATTAAGCAATTCAGTGGTTACTCATTGATTGTGATATTAGTCGATCTCTCTTGGCTTTTGTTGAGCTGTTTTAGCTGGTCTGCGTGTAAAGCAAACTGAAAATTATATATATATTTTAGCATCATATTCACCATTGTTTGTTTGATTGGTTTTGATTCAGTTTGATATTTATACAGTTATATTGTTCTTTAGTAGTGTCTATATGCAATAGACCAGCTTAAGGATTAATTCAGAAAAAACTTAAGAGAGTTGCAAGAAATGGCTTTCAATGATAGAGCGTGACTGTAATCGGTTTTGCAAACTCATGGTATGTTTAACACTCTTAACATTCACAAACACGACACAAGAGATTTTTTTGTCTTCATTCAATCTCTAACTCTTCTCCGTTCCCTTCCTTTACAAGGTATGGTCAGAGAAGATTCTCCAGCTACTGAAAACATTGTTCAGAAGAAAAAGAAGATTAAATTTGCAGATGATACAGGAGGAGATCTTTGTCATGTCAAGGTTTTTGAGATTGATTTAGAATTTGAAACATAGACAAAGTCTGTAAAATTAGTGTAATTTAAACTCTTCAGACCATATGTACATTGTCTTGAGATTTCACGAGATATAAAGGTTTTAGTTTAAAAACAAGATGACTTTTTTTTTAATTTCAACCTCGACAGATTGGTCTAGTGATTAACAGAAATAACTAAAAGCATTCAAAATATGCTTTACCTTTTGCATATTTTATGACTTGATATCGAAATGGTAGTTTGTATCTTCACTTGATGTATAGGCATTTGTTCTTCTGTCATACTACATACTCCAATAATATATTTGGGTTTTTGGGTTTACTATTTTGACATGAAATTTAATCCGTCTCTTAGTTTTTTATATCCTCATTAGATTAGGCCTGCGTAAATACGCAAGTATGAAATATATACTGTATGTTGAATTTCATTGCAAATATTTGAATTTTAAGTAGAATTTTACAATGACATCCATGAGAGACTCTCTCTCGCAAACACATGTCACTCTAATGTAAGTGCAACAATTTATTTATAAATCAAATACTCCATGATTTAAAATATTAATTAAAGTTTTTATAGGTTATTATTATTATTATTATTATTATTATTTTTAATAATTCATAAATATAATTATTTATATATAAACTTCAGCTACGCATATGTTTAAATTATATTATTATTTTTAATTGAATTAGTTAAATTTATTATAAAATATTAGATTAATATTATTTAGTTAATACAATAATATGATATTAGAAAAAATAGAGATTATAAATTAAAAAGTATTTTTGTCAAAATTATGATTAAAAAATATTTCTATTTTTCTCGCCTTTTATTACAAATTTTATAATACAGAATATTGTTTCGTCATAATTTAATTAAATTATTTTGTATTTTTGTAATATTTTATATTAGTGATTGCATCAATAATTATTACTATCAAAATTATTAATGTTTACAATTTTTGTTACAAGTTTTTTAAACAAAATAAAATTGAAAATATTTAAATTAAAATTTGATATGTTTCAAAATAAATGAAAATATAAATGATGGATGATATATAGGAACGCGAAAAAGTGGAAAATAAATGAAAAAAGAGGACTACAAAAGCTGAAAAAAATAACAAATAAAGATAACTTTATAATAAATTACAAGATGAATATAGATTAAAAGTACTATAATCAATAATAGTGATATATAATAAAAGCAAATTTTTTAACGTCTAAATATAAATAACAAAAAAATATAGATATAGAAAAGCTATTAATAGTACCATACATTTATTTGTTTTTGTTATAATGTTAGATACAAAATGATATAATTTTTTCATATACTAGCAAAACATAAAATAAATTTGATCAAAAATAATTAATTCAATCTTCAAATATATACCCGGGCGTAGCATACTAGAAAAATATAAATTATGTGGCTTATGTATCTTCCACATATTATTGGATTTAGAGACATGATATCACTTCACTGAAGAAGTGCGTTTAGAGATGATTACAACGCTTACGAATTGATGACTACATTAAATTCAACACTAAAGTATGAAACATCTGGATCAGAAAATTCAGATGTAGAGTATAAGATCCACACATAGTCTGAAGATAGGTCTGAGTCTATCATAACACAAAAAATATCTTACGTCAATGTTAACATATAGTAGAAGGTGTTAACTATTTTAATTACGAAAAGTTTTATTTAATTAAAATATTGAACAAAATCATTGGTTTTTGGTTTGCTACAATTATGAAATGTTTCAAGTGAGATTTTCTCATTATAGTTGATACCATTTTAATTCAAAATTTTGATTTGTTTGCTATTTTATTTTATTTTATGTTTCTAAAATTGTAAATTCTTAATGGTATGGCGTCTTAACTTATAGATATTGTAAATTCTATCAAAAATAATTAATACGAGTGAAGCTAATAATAGTACCATACATGTATTTTTGTTGTAATGTTAAATACAATATCACATAATTTTCCATATACTAGCAAAACTACATAAAAAAAATTATAAACAAAATCAAATAAATTCTATCAAAGATAATTAATTCAATCATCAAATATATATACATGGGCGTAGCATACTAAAAAATATATAAATTGTGTAAATTATGTATCTTCCACACATTGTTGGAATCAGAGACATATATCACTTCATTGAAGAAATGCGTTTAGAGATGATTACAACGCTTATGAATTGATGACCACAGTAAATTTAACGCTATAGTAGAAAATGTCAGCGAGGGGAAAGTTCAGATGTTGAGTATAAGGTCCACATATAATTTGAATTAAGATATGTATGAGTTGATCATAACCTAAAAAATATCTAATGTTAAGGCTAACATATAGAAGAAGGTGTTAACAATTTAATTAAAAAATTGAACAAAATCATTTTTGATTGGTTTGCTACAATTATAACATCTTTTAAGTGAGATTTTCTTATTTTAGTGGATACCAGAATAAAATTTTGATTTATTTGCTATTTTATTTTTATTTTATGTTACTAAAATTGTAAATTCTTATGGTATGGTGTCTTAACTTACAAAAATTGTAATATCTTTTTCATTCTTCATTGTAAATAAAGATAAAAGTCGAAACATACTAACTTAGCACATGACAAAGGCATTTTTTGTTACAAAAAATCTAATTAGAGTTTAAGATATAAGAATGAGTGTTATATTCAAGTAGTAGTATCTTATATATTTTATTGGTAAAAAAATAAAATAGAATATCATATGAATTTTTTTTATTTATACCAAAAAAGTAAAAACAAAATTTAAAACGAAATTATATAAACTATCAAATGTTTACCCGGGCGTAGCCCGGAGATTCCCCTAGTGTATTATAATATGTTTAGAATCTAAAGAGTTACAACTAAAATTATATTGAATACAAAATAAGATAATATATAAATAAATGTAGTTTATTAAATTTACCGCAAAGTCAAAGCTTAATTTGTAGAAATGTTTGCACGTATGAGGATTGAATATGTGTGTTAGTGTGTAAAACACAAATACAAAGGAACTTTGCTCTTCTATAGCAATAAAATAATAACAATATTTTAAAATAGAGAAATATAACAAATATAAAAAAGTGAAGACAAGTTTCGTGGAAAGAACCTATATAACAAGCTTTTAGTTTTGGATGAATTGGTTAATGATTAAAATAGCATTAGAAAAAAAATTGTCACGTAAACTTTTGTTAAAAAACCCACAAGTTGTGGTTTTTGGATTCTATGAACAAATTAAAAAATTTTGTCGTTCATAAAGATTTTTCAAAATGTAAAATTTGTTTTTCAACGGAACCCATTCAAGATTGTGATATGTCGCTTTTCGAAATCCATTTCTAATTCTCGCTTTACTTTTTTTTTTAGAAGGCCAATACACCAATTAATAATTTCATCTCATTCTCATACATTTCAAGAAAATGATGAACCATACTATAGGCTCAATGGAGCTTTGGCTTCATATCACATTAATTATTACATATATACACAAAATTAGTCAAGGTAAATTTGTGCTACGGTAGAATAGACATCACTTTATAAGAAACATATCAACTAAATAAATACTTCTTTGGCATTTGATGACAGTCCTCGATTCACCATACCTATTGTAAATTAAGTACGTATTATAATATGCTTAGAATCTAAAGAATTACTACTAAAATTACATTGAATACAAAGTAAAATAATATATAAATAAATGTAGTTGATTTAAACTTACCTAAAAATCAAAGCTTTATTGCAGAGATGTTTGCATTTATGGGAATATGTGTCTAAGTGTGTAAAGCACAAATACAAAGGAACTTTGCTCTTTTATAGCAATAAAAATAATTATAATATTTTAAAATGAAAAAATATAAGAAATATATAAAAGTGAAGGCAAGTCCCGTGGAAAGAACCCATAGAATAGGCTTTTAGTTTTGGTCCTTTTGGATGAATTGGTAAATGATTAAAATAGCATTAGAAAAAAAAATTGTCACGTAAAATTTTGTTAAAAACCCACAAATTGTGGTTTTTGGATTCTATGAAAAAATTAGAAATATTTATAGGTCATAAAGATTTTTAAGAATGTAAAATTGTTTTTCAACGGAAGCCATTCAAATCGTGACATGTTGCTTTTCGAAATTCATTTCTAATTCTCGCTTTACTCTCTTTCTATAGAGGGCCAGTATGCCAACTAATAAGCTCCATCTCATTATCATATATTTCAAAAAAATGATGAACCATACTATTGATTCAATGTAGCTTTGGCTTTATATCACATTAATTATTACGTCTACATAGAATTAGTCAAAGTAATTTTGTACTACGGTAGAACAGACATCATTGGAAAAGAAACATATTAACAAAATAAATACCTCTTTGGCATTTGATGACAGTTCTCGATTCGCCATACCTATAATAAATTAAATATGTATTACAATATGTTTAGAATTTAAAGAATTACTATTAAAATTATATTGAAGACAATAAAATTATACATAAATAAATGTAGTTGATTAAACTTACAGCGAAATTGAAATACCCATAACAAATTAAATACGTATTATAATATGTTTAGAATTCAAAGAATTACTATTAAAATTATATTGAAGACAATAAAATTATACATAAATAAATGTAGTTGATTAAACTTACAGCGAAATTGAAGCTTGATTTGCATCAATGTTTGCACTTATGGGGATGCAATATGTGCGTGAGTGTGTAGAACACAAGTGCGAAGGAACTTTACTCTTTTATAGCAATGAAAATATCAATAATATTTTAAAATGGAGAAATATAAGAAATATATAAAAGTGAAGGCAAGTCTCATGGAAAGAATCCATAGAATAGGTTTTTAGTTTTGGATGAATTAGTAAATAATTAAAATAGCACTAGAAAATAATAAAAAAATACTAATAAATAAATTGTCACGTAAACTTTTGTTAAAAACCACAAATAGTGGTTTTTGGATTCTATGAAAAATTAGAAAAATTAGAAAAATCTCCTAAAATCTGATTTTCCTATTTTTTAGAAAATCTACTTTTACTAAAATCATGAATGGGTAATTAACTAGTTTTTGCGAAATTAAAAACTAAAAACTACTTCAAAAATTTTAGCCATTCAAGTTTCTTTTTATTGTTTTATTGTTTTATTAACTAGTTTTATTGTTTTTTTTTTCTTTTTTTAAATTGTCAATATATCAATTTTCCGAATCTTTAAAAACATTTTTTTCCCCAGGGAAATCGAATTAAATCCTCAAATTCTTCATGAGCTAGAGAGTGTTAGTTGAAGTAACTGTTCTTCATTGATTCTTCACAAAAGAAGTCACAAAATTCATATAGCACCTAAAGATCGATTTACAAGATTGCATAAACTGAACTATCCAAGAACAACTAAAAATCAATAAGCAAAATCCAACACTATCAAGATTAAGTGAGAAAACTAAACCGTATCATTGAAGAAAAATATTCAAGAAATGGACCCTATCAGCACCAAAATTTGATACCAAACCCATGCTTGCCATGAACACACCCAGGTTTCAACTGCAAATACGAAGATCTCTTCCCCAATTTCCTAATCCTCTGTCTCTTTAGCTTCTTGCTCACGTTCCTTTGTACTAACTCATCATCAAGAATTCAAGATCATTAAAGTCATAGTCATATTCATCGCGATTGATATAATCTCCGTTACAGTAACGTGAACTACCACCAAGAAACACCATCCACCATACAACACTCTCAGAAATCTTCGGTTTGATTTTACTTTTTTTACTCTTCAAACTTGATTCGTATTATTTGGACTTTGGAGCATTGGATTTATAGGGTTTGGCCCAAGGAGAAAGTAAACAATTCCAGTAATTACATCTAAAATTATGCAACGTTGTGTTTACAGTGACATTGACATATCATATAAAGAAGTTAGAAAACTAATAATGCAAATGGAAGAAACCAATGATCCTTGGATTGACATAACTCTTGGTGCAAATTTCAAAACCTGTCCTAGTAAGGATGATGGCAGAATAGATCACAGAAACAATAATATTCTCTCATCGCCAGAAAAAATAATATGGCATATAGATGGGTTTCAAGTAAAATGACAAGTTATCAATTTGGTTCAAGGCTGTAAGCACAGAGCAGTATGTTGTTGATATCGTACTAAATCATGATTCGGAGGACAGCAAGTCCCACAGCTGATATCGACACAAGTGTACCTATGCAATATTTGATAACCTCATATTTTGAAGCTTCTAATTGAGCTCTCAATGCATGAATTTCCTGCAAAAACAAATCATCTTTATGTCTTCTCATCTTCCTAAGTTTCAGTGTATAATGAAGCTCATGAGTAAAGGAAACTGTTGCTATATACCCTGTCAAGCTTGTTTGTGAGGTTTGTTGTTTCGGTATTCTGATTAGCTAGCTCATCACGTATTCGACTGTGAGTAACAAAACAACCAAAACCAGATTACCAAATACTCTAGCCTAATAATCTCATCTCACGCCTCCACTTGCAGATGGCTACGTTGATAAATGGTCATAGAATGAGAGTGCTGTGCAAAATTCAGAGTTTTCTTACCCTCTTTCAAGATTCAAATCCAAGCGTTGTCCAGCTGTGACCTTATCAATTTCGTACCTGTTTCAATTGAGAGGTCTTAAGTCTTGATTTCACATTGGTTAAAAGCATATTACAAGGTGAACTATGGTCACAAACCTAAGCTCGCTTTGCATCTTCTCTATATCGCCTCTCAATTTTTCTGTCTCACGTTGCATCACAGTAAAATGATGCTCCTTCACAGAGAATGAAGAAGAGTTGGAATCATAAATCTTTTTTACTGTGTTAGACAGGGAAGCACAGTCAATGCTATTGCGCATAAAATGTTTACAGTAGATGCTGGTGCTACATGTTCTAACACAAGATGACATGAAAAAGAAAAGTACAATGGGATGCAATCAAACACATTTTACCGAGTATTCTAGCTAAATATGCCTAAGACTCAAACTCATAAACAGCTGCAACAAAGAGTTTAAAAGAAAAACTTAACAGGCCTTCTCCCTACATAAACTAAATTCAGAGAAAAAACACATCTTTTCATGTCATGTATTCCTGAATTCCTCCACAATATCACTCAAGAAGTACTTCAGATTTTCTACTTTCAAAGTAACACAACCTCTCAAACTAATCCATTTCCATAATGAGGATAAAGAGAGCACAACAAAGATGCAGAAGATGAAGAACTTTAAACGCTAATGCCACAGTCCAGGATATATGTACTAATGAGTAGCCCAGGGTTGTTATCCTTTTTTTTTTTTAAGAACATAAACTTTTGCACATCAAACCACAAAACAGCCACAAGATTTTCAAGGTTCTGAACCACTTCTAATCAAAAACAACCAGTAATGTATGCAAGATCAAACTATAACAGGTGTAGATGTTACCTGAGAACTTTTTACTTCAGATTTAAATTTTGACAGATTAGAATCTTGAATCATTTCAATCTGCATACACAAGTCACAAGAAAAAGTGAAGTTTCACATAACAAACACAATAATGTCCCACAAATAAGAAACAGTAATTAAAACTCTTACCTTCTGCATTTCAGCTTTCGACACAAAAGACTCAGAAACATTTTCCAAGCTATCATTCAAAACCTCGGTGATAGCAGAAGTTATTGCCTCAGCTTGTTTCGATGGAACACCTTGAGCTTCAAGACTCCTCACCTTTCACAAAAACCCAAGAAACTATAATATTAATTGCTTTATCCTAGAGCAACATAGAGATTTCAAAACGTTCTTGATACTACAAATTCAATGAATAGTTCTAGATCTGGTACACGGAGAGAATGACACAGATGATATTACCAGAGCCAATGTATCAACGAGAAAGGCACGTCTCCCATTAGCTTTCGTGAGTTCGGAAAATTGACGATACGGGAACGGACGACGATCAAGCAAACCAAGACCTCGAGGTTTAGTGAGAGAAATCGCAGATTGAGCTCCCAATAGAGCCAAACGCTTGGACAATGTCATCGATCGATCAGAAATTGGAAGTATCAATAACCGGAGATTCAGAAACAACACCAAAAAACCTAATCGCGCACGGAGGAGACGGTGGTTGGGTTATCGGAGAATCGAGGCAGAGGAGTTTGATATGAACTGCGAAAGGGTTCTTCTACTTCTGCGTTTGACGATTTCTTCTCAATGGGTTTGGTGTTTAATTACATACTTACCCTTTATCAGTTTCTTCTTATAAACCAAATCGCGCAATCTATTACTTGCCCGAAAAGCTCTTCTCTCCATTTTTTTTATTTTCTTTCTTTAATTTTCAGAGATTTATTTATTAATCAAAACAAGAAAAAAGTTTGTGTCTTTTCTGGTGATGACACATCAGCTTTTTCAACCTTACTCTATCTGACACATCATTTAAAACAAGTAACTAATAAAAATATTTTATTTAATACACATCATATTTCATTTGCCACATCATCTTTTTTAGTTTTCTAATTTTATAAACAATGTAAAAAACAATTTTATTGGATATTTAATATTTGAAATAGGTAGATTCGAAGTTAATTTAATATTTTAAAAACAATAATCGGGTATATTTAATTAAAATAAACTAACTAATTTTAATATAATTTAAAATAAGTTATATATAAACTAATACAAATAGCTTATTAATATTATTTATCTAGATTTTAGGTTTATCTAATGTTTTAAAAATAATAATAAAGTGTATAATAGAGAGTATTGGATTTAAATTACTCGATTTTTTTAATAGAGTGTATCTAAAATTTAAATTAAATCATATATAAATTAAAAAATGTATATATAATATAAAATAAGTTATATATAAACTCATAAAATATAGCTTATTAATATTATTTATCTAGATTTAAGATTTATTTGATGTTTTAAAAATAATAATAGAGTGTGTTGGATTTATTTAGCCGATTTTTTTAATAGAGTGTATCTAAAATTCAAAATAAGTTATATATAAATTTAAAATATATATATAATTTAAAATAAGTTATCTATATTTGAGATTTATTTGATGTTTAAAAAAAATAATATAGTGTTTTGGTTTTAATTAGCCATTTTTTTTAATAGAGTGTATCTAAAATTCAAACTAAGTCATATAAATTAAAAAAATGTATATCATATATACAAATTTAACATTGAATCAATACAAATATTTGAAAATAATTATCATGAAAACATTATTTGTAAATATATGCAGCATAGAAGAGATTTTTATCTTCTTTGTAGAATCTGTTTAGAACATAAATCTTTTGAAATCACGCGAAAAATTAGTTCGACTTGGAATTAGTATCTCAAACTCTTACAAGCAAATATTAATTAAAGTTGGAAACTCTACGAATGCGAGATTGTTGGTGAGAAGCAAGATTTGAAAAGATCTCAAACTCAAGAGGATACTCTTTGGGAATGGACCAAATATGTTGTTTTTAATATTAAATTTTTTTAGCAAAGATAAAGAATACAACGACTCAAAAATCACACTAGTTAGATTGTTGTAATAAATTTAAAGATTTTTAATGACCTACAAAATGTGAGATCCAATATGTGAGTCGATTATGTGAAAGATCCAAATTTTGTTACAATTTTATTCCACAAAAAATTAAGAATTTGACCATAAAAGTTATTGTAAAAAAAAAATTCAATTTTTATGTTGGTAGAGTTGATGAGAGAGTTAAGATAAAGCTGGAGATACCGTTCCCAAAGAAATTAAGATACGACAAAAAATCACAGGAATCGAGAAATATATTAACCTAGAGATTGAGCTGGCGATATTGTTGTAATAAATACCAAGGTTTTGGAGTTTCTTGCTCATAAGAAAATATTATTTTGGTAACTTTTTGATAAAGTTATTGTAAGAGAGAGTAGTGGAAATATAATTTCAGTATTTTGGAAAAAAAAATTTCATTTATGATTTCGATTAAGCAGAAGAAAATATTTTAAGTTGACTTAAGCTCAAGAGAAGAAGAAAATAGAATGTTGAGTTCAAAACAAATAAATTTGCAGAGAGATTGAGAATACAGAGAGAAACAAGAGAGGTTAAAATCAAAGAAAAATAATTTCAAAGAGGCAACTACCGGATATATCAATTTCGGAAATGTTTTGATTATAAGTATAAAAATTTATGGTGTATTTCTTTTTTATATATTTTTTGTCTAAAATAATTTTTTTATATAAAAATAAAATATATTAAATTCGTAAATACAAAATAAATAAAGTTGAACTATGTCGAACTGAATTTGGTGTCTCAAACTCTTATAAGCAAATATTAATGTTGAAAACACTCTAGATGTGAGAAACAAAATTTGAAGATATTCAAAATTCAAGAGAATAATATTTGGGAATTGACCAAATATGTTGTTATTTGGAAATACAAAGATTTTGTAGCAAAAATAAAGAACACAACAACTCAGAGATTACACCAACTAGATTGTTGTAAGAGTCAAAAAAATTGTAATGAATAGGAAACGTCTCCAAACTCAAGTGTTATCCAATATGTGAGTCGTTATGGGAAATATCCAAAATTTGTTAGAATTTAATTTCACATAAAAATTTCAAAATTTTCTCATCAAAGTTATTGTAAAAAAAATTCAAGATTTTGATGTTACAATTGATGAGAGATTCAAGATAACACTTAAGATATTATTTCCAGAGAAATTGAGATACAACAAAGAATCGCATGAATAAAGAAAAAACAGAAAATTGAACTGGCGATTTTGTTGTTTAGAGAGGTCAATACCTGAAAGATTAATTTTAAGATGTTTTGATTACAAGAATAATAATGTGTGCATGTATTTGTTTTTAATATTTTTGTGTTTAAAACAAAAAAAAATAAACAAAATATTTTAAATTAATAAATATAAAATAAATTATTTAAACAAATTCCCGCAGCGTAGCGCGAGTATTTATCTAGTTACTTTAACAATCATCGGACAAAGTTTGACTACACGTCAGCCAGACTTACCACGTCAGTTGTCTGTTATTGACACGTTAGCAATCGGACTGTGTTTCCGACCCAACTAACTATTGGGCTGTAAATTGGAGGCCCATTAACATTTTCAATGTCATAAAAACACTGACAACATACGCAATATTTAGTTAAAAAAAATGAAACATTTTGTAGTATCCACCAATCACCTCCGAGCCAGAGATACACTAATCTACGTACTCTCAAATCTATTCTACTTTAAAATGATCTACTTTACTCTTTAATTCGACTTTCTTCGAGCCAGTGGCTGAGATACTCTAATCTACGTACTCTCAAATCTACCCTACTCCAAAATGATCTACTTTACTCTTCCCTCTTAATTCAACTTTCTTCCCCCAATTTACCCTTAATTGTCAACCAATAAAAACTCTCCATATTCCGTCCAATAAAATCACGCCACACGACGATCTCAAACCCAAAACCCCCAAATTTGAAAGCTCCGTACGATGCTCGATTTCGATTCGATTCTTCAATTCAATTGTTTCGATTCTTCAACTCTTCAACTATTCCATTCCCAGCCATATCTATTGTTAATCCGTAGAAGCTCTTCGAAGCTGTTGTCCCAATCGTACCTAGAGCTCGATCACGATTTGAGCTTGAAAGCTTTGTCGTCCACTATAACTCGGATTTGGGCTTGAAAGGTGAGTAGTCGAATTTCAGTTTGTATCGAGTTTGTAGAACATGAAGACAGTAATACATTGTCAATATGGAGGGCATTACGAGTATAAGGTAGATGATGGGTGTCGATGGGTGTCTAGTAAACCTAAATTGATAGCATTAACGTTTAAGGATGAGAATGAGATAAATTATGGTATGTTGATTGATAGAATTCGATGGAAGCTTGGCATAGAGTTTGCAACGGAAAATCTGAGGTTGAGTTACATTCCGCTGACAGTGAAACCTCCAATTGCTTCATATATCTACGATGATGATGATGTTGATGGTTTTCTATCGACAATAGACAATGAGCAACGTAGAAGTCCTTTGTATGTGGAATTAAGTGAGCGCGTTGAGGAAGTATTAAGAAGCAAGGTTGGGAGTTCAGTTAGTGTGAATTATGAGAATAATGAGTCAAATTCCACAGTTAATGATGGAGCGATAATGCTTTATGGCGCAGAGGAAGTTGATGAGGGAATGAATGCAGAGGATGTTGATGATGGGTATGGTGAAGATGTTGGTGTGCATGAAATTCTAGAGGTACCATGTAATGAAGAAGGAAGTAAGTCTCTAGAGATGTGGGAAGATGGCTCATGTTTGGAACTAGGACAAGAGTTTGTGAAAAAGAACAAGTGCAAGAGTTAGTGGCTAGAGCGACACATAAGGAATGTTTTGAGTACATAATCGTAAACTCTGATAGTTGGAGATATGTGGTAAAATGTCGTGAGAAAGAGTGTAAGTGGTATTTACGAGTGGTCAAGCCTCAAAAATCTAAGAAAGTGAAATGGTCAATTAGAGTATACAGGAAGATGCATTCATGCTCTCGTGCTACTGCCAGCACAAGTACTAATAGAAGGAGAGGTACACCACAATTAGTCGTAGCCCTTAAGAGCAGAATCTCGAAGAGTTGAAAGGCCTCGATCCAAATCGTCTTCTAGGAAAAACTCTAAGAGACCCCTCATGAAGATGGTAGAAGCATTGTTTTTTTTCAAAACAACGAACTCTGAACAAATCTAGTGCAGATTGGAAGTCGAAGGGATGTGGCTAGTTAAGACTTAAAAAGAAGCAATCAATTGATGACAAGAAATCATCATCTTCGACAATAGCACGAAAATTCTTACACGTCATTTTGAGAATAACCATATCACGGAGAGATTGTTGAGATACTATCAAGTATCAACAGAATAGTGTTTGGCAGATCCAGTGGAAGATCTAGAAGTCTACTTTCTGAAGAAAAATTGTGTTTAACCCTCTTCGAAGAAGAAGAAGAAGACTCGCCATCCTCAAATCTTTTCATTGTATCTTCTGGTTTGGTAAAACTGTGTGATTCTTTCATCTATTTTCCTTATTTATCTTCTACTTATAATATCTGGAAAAGAAAAGTTTTCGTTAAAAGACGCAACTTGTAAGAATGAAGTGAAAGGTCTTCGACGCACTTGAGGTAAACTGAGCAGTGTCATTAATTATGAAGGGACACATAACGTTATAATGTAATATTGGGACAAGAAATATATAAATATTCAAACTAATGAAAAAACCATATTTAATAAAACCCTAATGAAAATCATTATAAAACAAATTTAGGTAATTATATTAACACTAAATTGTTATTGCTACCGAATAAAAATATATAAAAATAAATTTTTACTTGATTGCTACTAATAACAAGACATCCATACATTACATCACTTATACTTTTAAGATGACTTTCATAATGTTAATAAAATTTTGATCCATCTGAACGAAATTATGTTTAACTACACATATTATGCTATGAAACTATTTGCGCAACATAAATAAATCATTTATGTTATGGTAAAACTAAAATATTTTTGTCTAAAGTTGGTAAAACTCACAAAAACTTAAAAAATGGCAAAAGTGAAACTGTTTGTAAGTTGGTAAAATAGTCCGACTGGGCAAAACTATCTACTTGTTGTGATCTCCACAACACTCAATAACTGTTCGTGATAGGTGAATTTGTGGTCTCCACAACACTCCAGCGATGCATCTCGGCTGGTCAATTAGTCAAACAAGCGCACATGTGGTCCCCACAACACTCCAGCGATGCATCTTGGCTGGTCAATTGTTTACCCACTTCTCTCTTTCCCCAAAATTTCAATCTTCTCTCTTTCCCCAAAATTTCAATCTTCTCTCTTTCCCACTTTTTCTAATTTTCTCCGATATTTGTCAACATTTCTCAACGAGCCTCCACTCATTTCTCAACTAGTATTTCCTCAAAATCGAGAGGAGTCAAACGTTAGTTTTTTCGATAAATCTTAAATCTCGATAAATTACGATAAACTCATTTAAATTTCGATTCCGATTTCAGTTGTTGTCCTCTTTATCAATTCCGATTTCAGTTCAATTTCTTATTTCAATTAGGGTACTTTGAAGTGTATATTTCTGGATCTAACTTGTGCTCTTGTGTTATTCTGCTAGTAATAATGCATATCAGTCCAGTGACCAGCTCCGAGTCAAAAGCAAGTTTGGATCCGTGTTGTTATGCAAACGACGATTACGGTGTCCCCATAAGATGTTTTTATGGCCAGCGTGTTAAGCTACTAGTGTTTACCGTTCCGGAGAATCGAGGAAGAAGTACCAATGCCCTATGAGTGAGGTAATATAATTTTTTTTGAATCTGTGAAGTGTTAGTAATATAATTTTGTTTCAATTTGTGAAGTGTTTGTCAAATAATTTTCTTACAGCTTATGCGTAGGATGGTGATTAGCACCACATATCTAAGTGGTGGGATGTTGCAGTTGATGATGAGTTAACACTATTGAACACCCACATAGGAGATGAGCTTAAAAGATTGTCCATCTGCCCTGAGGAGCATAGACAAGCAATTAATATCCCTAATACTGAATTGGAGGCAATTCAAGTGTCAATCATACAAATGCGTCATGATATTAATGAACTTAAGGAGCGCGTGGCAAAGGCAGAAAACAAAATTCGTAGGATAATGAACATAAGGGCCAGCCCATAAGGGTGCTTGGCTCGGCTACGCTATGTATGTTTAAGATATGACATTATTTTTGTGTTTCACTAGTTTCGTATGACGTTATGTTTGTTTGAGTAGTATCGTATCATAGTCATTCTCTGTGATCGTTTTGTTTTTTTTTTTTTGAGTATGGTTCTGACATGTAAAATTGGTAAAACTGTGATCGTTGTACACCTGGTAAAATTGTTTATTCTGCTTTTTTAATTTAGTAAAATTTGTGAACTGAAATTCACTGATATCATACATGTCCAAAATAAGCGTCATACATGTCCAAATAAGTGTCCAAAATAAGCGTCATACATGTCCAAAATAACCATTAAACCTACATGTCCAACATAATTATGAAATTAATCGTCCATGTCTTAAAAATGCATAAGCAAGAACAGGTTCGCAAACATCATTTAGATAAGACAATTCTTCAACTTAGACCCTCTTGCTCTTCCTGGTGACTGGAGGGTCGAATGGCTCTTTCCTGAGGTTTGAATAACTCCTCTTCCTCCCTTTCTTTGTCTGTTTCTCTCTTTCAATAACAGTTTCAACCATAGTTTCAATAACAGTTTCACCTGCAGCCACTCCAACACTATCTCTACCATTTTTCCCAATTTTACCTGCACCACTCCAACACTATCTCTACCATTTTCCCTAATTTCACCCGCATCCACTCCATCACTTTCTTTATCATTACTACCAGCAACCACTGCATCAACCTTCACCAATTTTGTTTCAACAGTTTTAATCCTCTCTCCTAACTTTTCAATATTTCCAGTCAGTTTTACCTCTATTTCTGAAAGCATATCAACCAACACCTTGAATCTTCTTTCAACGATCTTTTTTACACAATCTATTTGTTTCTATTGGGCCTGTTTCTCTAGTTTCTCCTCAACCCCTTTCTCCTCAGCCTCTTTCACCTGAGCCTCATCGACAATCCCTTTCCTTCCCTCCACATCTTCTTTGTAGAGGTCTTTAAAACATAGCCCACTTGTTGAATGAAGTATAATCTTCATCCAACTATCAACAACATCATCATGACAATCTTCTTCATCATCCGACTCTTCCATGTTGTGCTCCAAAAGAGTGATCTCATCATCAGTTGGTACAAGGATACTTTCAATCTCCTGTGATTGAAAGGATAAACAAATGTTACTACTAAATAATCCAATTCATTTACTAACCAACATGTTACTATTATAATATCACCTAATTATTACTAACTAACATTTTTTGTGCCAAGTGCATCATTTATCTCAGAATGAAGGAATCTCCTCATAGGACTTTCGATGAACTTGGACTTGCACATCCGAGGACAGCCACTTTCTGCACCTATAACATTTTCTCGGAATCTCTTCTTCAAATCCGGGATTGCCTCGAAAGCCAAAAGCTATAAATTATACATATTATAATTTACATAAACAAAACCAACCAAAACTAACAATCTATCCACAAATTACCTCCATAGGAACGATGAAACTTGGATAGGTATGAGATGTTGATTTTGCATTACCTTTACAACTCTTCTTACAATGTTTAATTTTTTTAAGATTTTCTTCAAAAGACAGCCTTCTTTATGGAAACGTCAAGCACCAATCAAGATCACTAACAACATTTATAAGAAGACTGTCTACAGCGGGTGCACCTGGGCCTTCCTTCCCATTTTCTTTTATAACACTAGCTAGGAAATACAACACCGCTATCCTCATTCTATCTCCTCCCCAAGCCTTCATTGTCTTAAACTTCCTTTTCAAGGCAGCATAGGTAACCTTCTCTTTCTTGAAATGCTTGTCAACTAACTTGGAATTCCTAAAACTCTTATATCCTTCTGGATTCGCATGACAATGTAATCTCGATAAGAGTGCGTGTTCCTTTAGAGAATACCTAATAGGAATACCGTTCACCACAAACCAACCTTCTCTTTGCTTCTCTACACACGCCGTGCGGAGGAGAAGCATCCACATGCCCATGGTCTTGTGAGTTCTCTCTCTTGGCATGTGAAAGAAGTTGCTAAATTGAGGGTGCTCAATATACCAACTTAACTCATTTTGCTTAATTACTTCCTTTAATGTATCTACACACTCTTTTATATAACAACGATCTTCAATGGCTTCACATACTCGCTGTTAGAGAAGTACAACTTCAAAGGTTGCATTGGTTCGAATTCATCCTCATCACCTACCTAAAATACACACAATTTTGCCTAGATTTATAAGCAAACTCGACATGCAATTGGACAAAAGATTAAGATTCAATGTGAATACTGTATTATCTTCTTCATTGCGACCTTCTTCTTCATCATCTTTGTCATTTCCTTCTTCTTCCGAGACCTTCTCAGCCTCTTCTTCCTCCATCGGTAGTTCTACATGGTATGATACTTCTTCATCTCCGTGTTTTACAACTGGAACAATAACTAACGTCTTTGAAACTTCTTCTACCACTGGAACAATAGTTAACGCATCTGAAATTTCATCTGAAATTTCTTCTCTCACCGGTGAAACTTTTTCTACCACCGGAGGCGCCGTCTTCTTACGCTTCCCAGTCTCCGACTTCTTTCGCTTCGGAGGCACCGATTTCTTTTGCTTTGGAGAAGCCGAATTTTTGTTCTTCGGAGAAGCCGATTTCTTTTGCTTCTGAGGTCTCTTTCGTCCGTACCATGTCTTTGGTGGCATAATCTGAGAATTTTTATAATCTTTTTATGTAGTCTTCCTAGTTTTACCTAATCTGAGAATTTGAAACAACAAGGGAATCAAGGATAATGGAAATCGAGAGAGCTTCTTCTTTTTACTAAACTATGAAATCGGATCGAAATGTTAGGGATTGATCGTGAAATGGAAAATGAAATGTTAGGGCTGATAAAGGGAGAAAATCGGGGAAGCAAACCGATTAAATAGACATAAACCGATAAAAATTTTCGGTTCTAATATCTGGGTTTTTTTTATCCGATTTCAACCCGAATGGATCCGAATGGATTGCATAATGGATGGATACTAGGCGGTTGAGTCTGTAATTTTGTATAAAAACTATAGATTTCTGGTAATTTATACATTTTTAGAATTAAAAAAAAAAATACAACAAATTCGAAAATTGAGGAGAGTATATCAGCCACGAGGAGTATTTAAGCCATTGTCTCATCACCTCCTAACCACACATAATATATTTATATGTTACCTGAGAATTTCTTTGAATCTTTGGCGAACTCAGAAGCGCCACGGAAAAAGACGATGATTAGTGATGCGGTAAGAGGAGCCGAGACATCGAGAAATCGACGGAAATTGCAGATTGGAACCCAAACAGAACCATGCACACGCTTGGATATGGTCATCGATCAAGAAGATCTATATATTGGACGGTATTTATGTGGAGGATTTTATAAGTTGGAATTTATAATGGGCTTGAAGATTGGGCCTTTTTATCCAAAAAATCCTTCCGAAATTCAAAGAGATAGCACCTCTTCTGTTCTGGCTCAGAATCTTATAGAATTTTACGTTTTGATTGTTAAGATTTAAGATTCATAAACAAAATGGATTTATATGATTAAGCCCACCAAAAAGAAATAAAAATTTTGATTTCTATATCATAAGGAAGGTACTGGACCAAGACTCACTCCGAAAAAACGAAAACTTTTAAGGATACAAACATCATATTGTTGGCCTAGCAAATATTATATGCAGAGAGGATATAACTATCATCACCATCACAAGAATTAAACACTAAGCCCTAAACCCCCAAAAATAAAGAAAACATGTTAGCTAATTCTGAGTGAAAGGCTCCCAACAAAAGACTGTTGTGCATAAAAACTAAATGGCTAAAAACGCCTAAAGCTGCTTTTTTATTTAGGATGCACACATCACCCAAAAGCAGAGAGAGAGAGAGGGTGATTTAGTTATGGAGGTAATTGCAGGATGCTCCTTTCCTACAATATCCATCTTCGCGAAAGAACTTGCATACCCTTTGCCCCTTAAAGTTGTTCTGCCCACCACTTCCACTTGACTGCCTGTTCCAACCATACCCAGAATCTCCATTCTGGTTCTGTTGGTTTCCCCAGAAACCGGCTTGGTTCCCTCCTGACCCGCCGCTTGGGATCGATGTCTGATTTTGAGTTCCCCAACTTTGATTACTGTTTCCAGACTGAATCCCTTGACCTGGTTGCATCCATCCCGAGCCTGTAGTACCTGCTTGAGCTTGGGATTGAGCTTGAGGGAGGCCTGTTACGCCCCACCCTGCGTTTGGATAAGCTTGTGGTTGTCCTTGGACAGGCCCGCCCCAGCCAGAATTAGGGATTCCCTGACTGGTTGAGGGAACAGAAGATCCAGCCCAGTTTACATTCACTCCAGCTTGAGCAGGACCAACCCATCCCATGTTTGTATTTACAGTCCCTTGACCCCAGCTGCTGTTCTGGTTTGCTGGAGCCGGAGGCTGTCCTGAGTTTTGGTTGTTGTTCACCATGTTCATACCCCACTGAGTCTGAGCCTGAGCATTCGGTTGGCTTGGAACTGCAACCTTCCAAGAATCAGATGGAGGAAAGCCTGATTGACTCTGTGACGGGAGAACACTAGGAGTTGTGGTGCCATAAGACGTAGAGCTATTCTGAGAAGAGAGAACATCACTTCCTCCATGATCTGTCTGCATGCTCCCCCAGCTTTGCTTTCCACCTGCTGGTGTTGGAGATGGAAGAGTCGCAGGATGAATAACAGACACGTTAATTGATTCTGATGTTGGAATAGGGTAGGTTTGAGGCTGTAGAGCACCAGAAGAATTTACAACCACAGGGATATCTAACCTAGAAGCTTGACTCTGTCCAGATTGTGCCGAATAATTCTTCAACTGATTAGCTGACTGTGGAGATGGCTTGGTTGGAGACCATCTGCTCTCAAAATTTCGCCTTTTTGCTGTTGGAGTTGTGATTTGATTTGGAGTAGGGGATGGAAGACTACCACCTTGACTCCAAGTATCTTGGGAATTCCTAGGAATCTCAATGGTTGATGGAGCAGTCCTAGCAGTAGAACCTAAATTGGGTTCAGATTGGCTTGATTGACCAGAATAAGCTGCTACCTGAGCTTTCGTATAGCTATTATCCACCGCCTGGGGTTGCTTCTGAAATAGTCCAGCCAATGCATCAGTCAGAAGAATAGAGTCCAACGGTGACTCTTTCGCTTTCCAGATTTCCAACTTAGCAGGGAAGTACCCAGTGTTGTTCCATTTACGGAGCTGCGCCATCGAAAAAGGTCCTTGAACTTTACCAGATGGGTCCTTGTAATGCCATATTTTCTCTGACTCATTTGACTTGGGAACAGGCTGCGGAACAACAGCAGGAGGTGCCGTTGAAATTTCAGAGGCAATCCTAGGAGATAACTCTGGTGGCGCAACAGCACGAGAACTTCTGGCAGTAGTTTCAGGAATTGAAACAGATCTTGGCTTCTCAGAGCCTAAAGATGGTTGCCCTTCTCTTTCTCTAGCTGAAGTCCACATACTTTCATTAATCATGTCGTCAGAACTACCAAGATAATCCCCTCTACCAGTAGAACCTCTACCAGAATAACTTCTGCTTAATTCACGATTTGCACTTGTATTTGAGTAGTTACTTGTGCCAGTCCATGATTCATTGGAACTAAATCCTCCCTTTCGTGGAGATATTGGATCCCTTCCTCTTCTGTTAAAGCTACTGCTTCGCCGCCTCAGTTGTTTCTCTAGATGCATTAAAACCACCAAACATCAAAAACATTAGAAGATATACCAAAAGACTAAACTAACTTGGGGCAGCATAGGAATCTAAGTAGAAAGAATAGCCGATACCTTGCTTATAAAAAAAAGAGACTAAACTAACTTCACATTTTAGTTTAATTGCAAATAAAAATCTTGAATAATAAAAGAAACCTTTTTCCTTTTCTTCTTTTTCATCTTCATCTTCCGATTCACAATCTGGATCCATTTTGGGATCAGCATGTATTTCTGGAATTTCTTCAAGCCTGCGCTGCCGTTCCTCTGGAGATTTTAACAGTTGCAGTTTCTCAACACATTCTCGTAGCGTAACCATAGTTAAGGAATAACGCAAGGGAATATAAAATATGAAATTATATGCTTTCCACCACTACAAATAGATTCAATGCTTTCCCTGAAGTACAAAAACATGCACAGAGAGGAGCATTCAAAAGTATGGGCAATCATTATTTCTGAAAAGAACTTGAAAATTTCAACAGATAAGGATATTCTTTTCTGCGGCCCATGTCACTAGCACGATCACGCAAATGACTGAAACGTAAGATCTCTGCTTCCAGCAACTGCATTCATTAAGTAATAACTTTCAATGCTAAAGCAGTCATACGTATTTATTTTTCTTTTTTGGCTACCTTTTTCAAATACTATCATGATAGCTTTGCATTATTAAGAAACCTGAAAATCCAAATCTAAGAGAGACGATAGAACTATAATGATGCACATTCCCTAGATAGATATGCAGTTATTTTCTCTCTCCTAATAAAGTAAAATTAATCACCAAACATAAAATAATGAACAAAAGGAGAATTAGAGACAGGAAATAGTGTCAGCAGGAAAAAAGCAGCTTACGTTTTTGACTCTCACTTCCTGCAGTGCTATGGCCTTTTCTTGGATATCACCCTAAAAAGATTGACATTAGAATACCAAAAATGCAAAAGCACCATGGTCCACAGATTTTAGACATAATCAAATGCAAAACATACCACTGTCAGCCTGTTGATTAATCCACATTTTATGCTCTGCTTTAGACGCTTACATTCATCCTGAAATTATTGCATGGAAGTTATAGGTCAAACATATAGCACCCTTGAACAATTACTTCTTATTAATCAGGAGAAGTTGGCTCAGAAAATAGTAAAAACAGCAACCACAGCCTTTATGGCTTGTCAACATATGCAAGTGCAATAGAAAATACTATGTAAGGACCAAAAATAAGAACATGCTCTCTCATTTCCAGTGACAAGAAAAGGACGTCGGATATCAGGAATACGTCACCTCAGTGAAATCTTGATTTGATATAATGTCAATGGATACCACTTCAGTTTTGTCCAAGTTCAATATCTCAAGTACAAAGTCTGTTGTTTTTTTGCCAACTTTATAAGGTTCAGGAGCTTTGCTTGTGCCTGTGTTTCAAACCAAAAGAGATATTAGTCAACCATTGTGTTAACCATATTGAAATAATCTGTCAAATAGAAACTAAACATACCAACAACTTGAACCAGTCGATATAAATCTTGCTTTTGATTTCCAGATATCCTTAACCTAACAAATGCACTAGCTACTTTTTCTTCAAAAGCTGCAAAATCTTCAAGTAGATCTTCCACCAAGCTCCGCCTTAAGTATATCAAATTAATGTTGTGCATATCAACAGCAGCAAAATCATCAAGATTAGATTGACGTCCTTTCCTGACACTCTTTTTGCGTGTTTTACGTTTCTTATCCTTCCCACTTTTCATTGGATGGTCCAAGTTTTCATCAACATCCACATGATTGGATTCTTCCGTATCAACAATGTCACCTTGAATATCATCTGCCTGATTTTGCTCCTTTTTAAGAAAATGAGAGTCAAGGAGATTTAACATCTCAAAGTGCCCAACATGAGATTTTCCGAACAAATTCTGAAGCCTGGAGTCGCAGATAACCTGGCTTTTACGACGAGGATCACGAAGATTGTATCTTTTTATATAAGCCAGCAGGAGATTCTGTACTTCTGACAGAGGTAAGAAAGATCTGTCACCACGTCTCATGTGCACGACCATGTCCAAAAGTTCCTTGGAAGCCCACTCCATAGTTTCACCTGACAAATTCTTATCGGCTGGTGATAGGATTTTCTCAGCAGAACCAGACTTTGATCGACTCCTGGTCTTCCTTTTTTTTGGAGAACTATCTGAATCTGATCCTCCATCCGTAACATAGTCAGTCTCACTGGCTGTTCCCTGTTTGCTAGCATTGGACTCATGTCCTTTCCGTGGGCTCTTAGCCTGATCAAGTTCCTCTGGACTTAAAGATAGCTGGGTTTTCAAATCAATCCAGTAATCCTTAAAGAGATATTCCCAGCTGGTCTTATCATCAAAATCCAACTGTGCCTGTAAGAGACAAAAAAACGCAAGGAGAGATCAGAAAAAGAAGACTGTCATTCAAATAACAAGTGGAAACTAAGACAGGAGTGAAAATCAACTATTCAGTTTGGGATAGTGTGACCAAAGTCATAAATTATTAGTGGCATTACATAGTAAAAAGAAAGAAATGTAAGCTTATCATGCATCAACCAGGTTGAAAGCTCATAAACATGTGCATCATGCTATAGAGCAATGGTAATGGAGAAAAGAGAATCAATAGAAGGCTGATCGTCAGAATTTTTGTGCTTAGTCCACAACATGTTTAATGAAAGAAACAGGAAAAATGAGATCATGAGGTACTGCAACATGATCAGTTTATCAGCTCATTATTACAAGAAAAGAAGAAAATTTTGGTAAGCAAAAAACTACAAGAGTATGTCAGGCATACCGGCTCCTTTTCCTGCTCTTTTCTTTCTATCAACTTGACTGTCTCCATGCATGTCTCACACAAACCCTTATTACCTCTGATACAAAAGAAGACAGCATCCTTGGCGCAGCCCTTGCATAATGAAAACATGCATGTATAACACAAGTACGTAGCAGTTTTCTCACATTTGCTACACAGATGCCATCCTATCAATAGAAATGAAACATCATGTTAGTTTCTATTAAAAAGACATGGAAATGATGAAAGCTCACGGAATACATACATACAGAGAGAGGTAACCAAGGAATAGTATGACCATGCACAGACAGAGACTGAAAAATACAGCATAACCAAAGCAGAGAGCCGATTAATACTAGTTCAAAGAAACTAAGGGAAATAATCCTTCAGACAGGGTACTATCATGAAAGTTTGTGACATGTGTTCCTAAAGTATGAGGGACAGTTGTAGTGTAGTACTATACTAAGAGGCTGTCCAGTGTTTTTTGGTCTCCTAAATCTCACTAGTTTGTGTAATTTTTTACCATATATACCAACAATAATTCCGATCCATTTGCTAAATTCAAGAATCATCTACAAATCGGTGCAGCAAGGAAATAGCTTAGAGAGACCATTAATTGGTGCCTAGAAGATAGCTAAAAAAGAATCTTTCTCATTATATCACAATGTTATATTACTGAGTTTAAATGGTGTATATTTATAGTATGATAAAACTGGTTGATGTCTCCACGCCAACCGATAGTCAAGGAAAGAAAACTACCAAAGTATATAAAGCATCAATGCCAGTATATTCACAATTTCTGTTTATTTAAATAAACGACACAGCAGATCCCACTGCTGCTATTTGGTATTTACATTGAACAACGGAGAATGCAATAAAAGCTACCGTTGACAAGTTCTAGTGGAATTTCAAAGAGTCATGACTGTACACAGAAAAAGGGTGAGCATAGCCTTGGCCCTTGATAGTAATCAGACTTTTCCACTTCACAAACAATCCAAAAACTATCATTGCCGGTGTAGTATTGGACAGTGGTACAACAGGCCTGAGACTGATGTAAAAAATCAATAAGGAACAACACGAAATCAAAGATGATGTGCAAAGCAATAGGAAAAGCCTTTGGCATACTTTCAACTAAAGGTTCAAAAATATGATTTGAGAAGAGTAAAGGCTAAAAAGGACATACTGCTAGAACTCAAACAAAAGATGAAAGAAGAAGCTTAAATTACCAAGGATTGTTATAAATTTCATAATCTGGATGATAGATAAAAACATATGCTGTCATGATTTTCAACGGAAGTAACAATATTAAAAGACACTATAAATATCTACGGTAAACAGTATTCACCACTACATACACTACTGAAAATAGCAGATGATGTATTATGTTGTTCCAAATTATAGTTCACTGATTTAATTTAGCCAGACACTTAATGAGGGAAAAACAGAAATAACTTACCACAGTTCCATTTACCCTTTGACTGGAAGAAAGCCTCATCACGATCTACACAGGAAGGGTGGTATGCTTTTGGGCATCCCCTGCAAGCCAACAGAATCATACATTTAAAAACAACAAAAATTATCATCTGTTAAAGGGCAGGGACCATAAGAAAGAAGGAGAAGGACCAACTGTAAAGTCACAGAAACTACAAATGAAAGTTCACCTGCGGTCACAAAGGACAAGATCACCCCCATCAAAGCACATGAAACAAACATCTTCCTCTTTCTTCTTTCCTGTCCCTTTTATTGTCTTTGTATTTCTCCCCCGCTTCCTCTTTCCTCCAACACTCTTATTTTCTTCCTCAACTTCCTCAGGCTCTTCATCACCCATCTCAGCCATAACACTCTCCTCCTGTGTCTCTGACATCTTTTCATGATTTTCCCTCCCCTCTTCAATATCAGCTACTGAGGTGTCTCCATGCGTTTTGACATCCTCTGCCACATCAGTCATCACATCATCTTTATCCTGATCCTCATCAATCCTTGTTTCTGTTTCTTCTGACACTTCAGCAATATTTGTTCCGTCTACTTTACCCATAACAGTCTCCTCCTGTGTCTCTGACATCTCTGTAACTCCCATATCTTCATGATTTTCCCTTCCCTCTTCAATATCAGCTACTGAAGAGTTTCCATGGGTTTCCACATCCTCTGTCAAATCAGTCATGTTGTCATCTTTGTCCCGATCCTCATCTCCGATCATTGTCTCCGTTTCTTCCAACACTTCAGAAATCTTTGTTTCATCTACTTTAGCCAGTTCCTGAGATAGTTCTTGGTTTTCTTCTCGAGATTCCTCCAAATTAACTGTCTGCCCTGCTTCTCCCGCACCACCCACCCCATCGCCTTCTTTCTCTATCCCAGCACCATACTTAACATCTGTTTCTACTTCTTCCGCAGCCTCTGGTACATGTATGTCAAGTGATTTACCAGCTTCTGAATCCTTCTCAACATCTTCTTTGACATCATCCATAATAGTTTCCTTATCATTACTTGTTTCCCCAGCAAACTGAGTAACAACAGCTGATGATATATCCACTGGAACCGCAATTTTGTCAGACACCTCAGTAGCCACATCATCCACCTTTAGGGGCTTAGTTTCAATCTCCGATACAGCAGCACCATCAACCTTTTCTTCCTCCTCCGATTTCTTCAATACTTGTATGTCCACTGCATCTTCTGTGCCATCCACACCTTCTTTTGCATCTCCATCTGTCAAATCTTTAGCTCCTTCACCTATTTGTAACTCTTTCACTGACTCTTCCTCTACAAATTCACTTCCTGAGTTACGCACTAAATCGTCTAACACTTTATCTTGAGAGGGAATTTCCGTAAATCCAGCCACGCAAGCTACCCCTTTATCATCAGGAATTTCTATGTCACTAACCAAGGAGGCAGCTTGCGCTGTAGTTTCCTCCTCCATCACATCTACCTTTTCCTTTTCGGACTCTGTGCTCTGCCCTAATTCACTCTCTATCGCCTGACTACTCTCCTCACCAGCCATACCTCCAGAAACTACCTGCTCACCTTCCTCTCTCTTTTCCTCGGCATTCAGAGAATCAACTCCGTTTACCTCATAACCTGAAAAGTCATGTGATGGAGGTTCTTCTTCCATGGAAACTTCTTTGTTTTTCTCAAGCAAATCTCCTGAAAAATTAGCTTGTGAATCACTGCCTTCAGCCACAAAATCCTCTTCTTTGAAGATTGAAGCCGCACCTTCCTCTTCTCCTCCTTCCCCAACCACCGAAGACGGTTTCAGAGGGACCACCTCCACCACCGCAGCGACACCACCAACAGAATCCATCTCCTGAACATTAAAAGCAGCATTTTCTTCTCCTCCTCCACCTACCTCGGTGACCACTGGAGACAGCTCCGAGGAAACGACGACATCAACAGGAGCACGCCTCTCAACCACATCACTAATCTCAGGGACGGAATTCAAAACCGTACCTTCTCTTTTTCCATCCGACGAGACCGGCTCCGGAGGCACGAGCTCTGACGCAGCAGCGGCGGACAAATTCACATCCGTAACTCCTTCGCCTCCTCCTCCTTCTTCTCCAACGGACGAATCACCGCATGTTCCCGTGAGATTAGGTTCATTCGAAACATGAACACATTCAGAATCATCCTTAATCGAGTCTACAGAAGCTCTTGCCGAGTCAGAATCCATGAGCGAGAAAAATGGATCAGCTTCTTCGTCTTCTTCGCTGGCTACAACACTCGTCCATACAAAAAAAAAAAAACAAATTGAGAACAAAAACGAGAAAACCCTAGAGATCTGGAAAGCCCTTTAGGCTTAGGGTTTTGAAGATGATTTTGTTTTCGGTGATTAGTTTGTTGTCTAATGGATCAAACTGTTTTTTTTTTTTTAACAAAAGACTGAAAGAAGAGGTAGAAGAGGACAGGACAAGAACATTTCAGGTGCAGCAATTTTATTCAGGTTATATAAATATTAATTCTCTTAATAACCGAATAAATACTTGTAGGTCAGTTGGCTAGGTTTATTTTGCATTTTGTAAATGTGCCCCGGGTTCAATTCGTGACAATTGTATATCTTTTTCAACTTTATTATTTGAGGATATGAACTGAAAATTTGAACCTGATTTTCACCTGAACGTAGTAATCCAACTTTTCATTTGCTAATTTCTCAATTTACTATGTCAGGTTCTCAATTTTGTTTCCAGTTTTTTTTGTTTGTTATTTGTCAAATGCCTCTATAAATCATAAGGTTAATTTTCTTGTAGACATGAAACGATTCAAGTGACTTGACTTAATTTGGAACATTAGTCAAAAGTTTATTTTGTTAACTTATTTATCAGCATCTATTCTTTTAAATTGTTTCTTTATAAAAAAAAAAAATAGAAGAAAAGGAGTAGTTGATAAATGAATTGACAAAAGAATTTGACTATAAATTGAATTTATGTCAAGTTTTTAACTTTATGTTTAAGTACTTTACTTCATATCTTTCAAAATTGAGTTCATATGTTTTATCTTGATTCCACCGGCAAAGCGAAAAACGAATTGGTACAGCTTCAATACGTAAGTCCTACACTTATTTAAACGAATTGGTACAGCTTCAATACGAAGTATTTAAATGCATATCTAAATATTTAAATTTAATATTTTATATATTGGTATTTTATATTTATATTTTTTTTATAAATCATAAAATAAAATTATCTATCTATTAAGTTCTACTATTCATAAGTTTAAATTATCCTAGTAATATTTTAATTGATATTATCATATTAGTTAAATGAAATATTAAAAATAGTATTATTAATTCAATTCTCTAATTTTCTTGTATTAATAAAAAATACTAATTTTCATTTATGTTTTTTATATGTTAGATTAATTTTCTTGAAGAATAAAGCTAGCTTAATTACATCTTTGATGATGGTTTTATATGTTATCTATTTTTTTTTGCATTTTAAGTTCTATTTTTATAAGTTTATGCTATGTAATTTTATGTTTAAGTGTTTTTTAATGTTAAATCTTAATTATATTATTTAAGAAAATATGTCTCTTTTAGTTTTCTGTTTTGCATTATTAATATTTCGAATGAGTTTAGAAAATGAAAGCCCCCCTATTTAGGAAGTAGGTTTTATTTATAGTGCACTCAAGTTCAAAAATATATGCTTAACGCCGATGTGGGACAAATGACAAAGTTTCAAATACATCATTTGTTTAAGTGATGTAAATTTTATATCATTTTTTTAAGTGATGTTAGTAACATTTCGTATACATCATTTGTTTAACTGATGTAAATATATAATTTTGTATCAATATTTTTAAAGTGATACAAATTTATATAAATTTGCATCAATTATGATGATTTGATGTTAAACAATCTAATATTACATCAATTATTGAAACTGATGTTAAACTATATTTTATATCAATTACTAGTAAGTAATTCAAAAATAGTATCACTTTATTTTCTGATACATTTAACTGATGTAGCTTTCATTTTTTTTTGTGTAACCATTGAGGATGCTCTAACTCTTCCGCATGAAAGATATCAAATATTGTCCATCAAATGTCTAGGAAAAATACATGGTTTCCCAACTCTGCGGTCTCTTCTCACCCTTGCACATTATATTTTTTAAGTACCACATACATATTCAAGATACATCCAACTATATTTTGAACCATAGAATTTAAAAATTATATTTCAAAATAAATAAATAAATAATTTTCTTATATATGATACCGATTTTTAATTTACAAGTGTATATTTATTTTAGAAAAATATTTTATTTTGGGGTTTCTAACAAAAGAAATTGGTATCAAGATATATAGTTTGATGTATATCATTTATATATTTTATCTTCAAATTCATTTTTTACACATAAAATATAAATATTTAATATAATCTTAAATATGTTTTAATTAATATTAATTTTTAATTTTAAAAGTTTTTTATTTTTGGAATAATTGGAATTTTATAGTTTTTAGAAATTTAATATATTTAAATATTTATATTTTTATTAAATTATGTAAAAAGTTTGACTTTTATTTTTTTGTTAAGCAGATGATGTTAAATGGGTACCATTTAAAAGTTGGTATATTATAGTGAAACAAAATATTAGTTAGCGTATTAGTCTTAACTTAAAAATTAGTGTATTTAAAAAGTAATTGAAAAATATTTGGTATCTTTTTATGGATTTTCCTCCAATTGTAAATGCCCCTTGTTGGTATGTTGTACCTTCTAGTATTTAAACCACACAATAAGGAAAAACATTTCTACCTAGAACTAATACAAAAGATAAGAAATAACTATTTTGCATCCTGAAGTGTAAGACATTTTAGATTATAGACATTTTTATTTAGACTTTTTACCTTTTACGAAACAAAGTTTTACGCTCATGTCAGAAATGTTAGAACATCTTCGTTGGGAGTCTCTCACATAAGACTCCCCATTAAAATATTAAAAAAATTAGAAAATAGAAGAGAGAGAGCATAAAGGTTTCTCAAATGAGAAACCCATGAGAGACTATCTCTCCACATATCACTTATTGATTTGTTGAAACTTTTTAAGCAATTAAAAAATAAATTAAATAATATAAATATTTTAATATTTTAATTTTAAGATACCCAAATGGGTATCTACCTAGTGGAGATGCTCTTAGGTTTGGTACCAAAAGTTAATAGTTTTTTTTACCGAAAACCCTGAGATTGGCTCAAGTTTTAAGTGACATTGAAGTTGAAGAATTGAAGAAGCCAAAGTTATTCAATGAGGAAAGGAACTATTGTGATGAAAAAGTTTAGTTGATTGAGCAATCATATTCGGAACAAGCTCCTTACTACACCCACCATATATATAATGTTATATTTGTTTAAAGAGATAATACATCTGATGTAAGGAAATGTAAACGATGCCTCGATTTTGTATCAACTTTTCACAAACTGTGTTGCATATTCATCATTAAATGTTTACAACATGCAACCTATTCGGGGTACAACAACATTAATATTTTGTTTGGTCAATGACTAACTTTAATATTAACTAGGTGAGTATCCGCGCATACGTGCGAATTAAAATTAGTCATATATTTTCATAATTTGTTATTTTGCAACTTTTTCTTTTTCACCTTCTTTTGTGACGTTTTCTTCGAGCTTTCGAAATGAAGAACGCCCGTTTGAAAAAGGGTTTCAATGAAATAGTCATCAGTTAGTTGTATATCTGAGGCGTTAAGTGATTCTTAATCATCATAGTCTATATCAAACTGAGACTCTGCTTCTCCTACTAATCTGGCCTTGGAGGAAAAACATCTCCCTCGGTGACTGATCTCTTGGCTTCAATATACACAACCTCGAGTTCATTTGGCTCATCTTCTCTTGGTCAAATTTCTAGAGTCATGATCTCCCCAATCTCCGCAAGAAACAGCCCATAAGCAGCAACGTTTTGAGGATAATAGCACAGAAAACAAGAACCCGAAGACACACCTCTTTAATCAGGTCTCAACACCATGGCCACTTCCTTCATCGCCAAATGTGTACGGAACCTCTTCAACCTCCACGGTACTCACGTTGTCTCTTCCCGTTATCCTTAATTTCTAGATATCCATCACAGTGAACCAAATTTAAATATAGTACTTAATTTATGATGATAAATTAATAAATTATTAATTAAAAGAGTTAAAAAAAATTAATGCATAATCTTTTAAATTTTATTTTATTCGAACTTTCTTAAGTTTTGTTTTTGATATTCTATATATATTTGGTTAATATTCTATTTTCTTTAGTATTTACTTTTTTTTTTTGCCTTCTACAAGACTTTCTTTTTGCCTTAATAATCTTTTTGGTATTTGATTAAACATTCTTCACGTTATCTCATCTTTTTTTCATATAGTCGTGTTCGGCTGGCAGTCGCTGGCGACTGCGACTTAGAAATCGCAGGTCGTTGTTCGTTTATCAATCGCGTGACTGGTTGCTGCGACCGGTCGCTGAATCCTGCGACTGCCAAACGAACAACACAGCGACTGCCAAAATAATTTTATTTCATTGATAAATTTAAGACTTTATTTTCATATTTGGCTTAAAAATATGATATAAAAAGTAAAAAATTTATTTTTTATATATGTAATAGTAGTAAATGATAAAAAAATATTGAAAACTAATTATAAATCAAATTTCTTCATTTAAAAGAAAGGTTTAAAAATTACTGCCAAAATAATTTTTATAAAAATTTGTTATAAAAATTTTTATTAAATTTTTATAACAAAATTTTTATAACATTTTTATAACAATTTTTTCTTAAATTTTTATAACAAATTTTTATTAAATTTTTATAACAAATTTTTATAAAATTTTTATAACAAATTTTTATAAAATTTTTATAACAAATTTTTATAAAATTGTTATAACAATTTTTATAAAATTGTTATAACAAATTTTTATAAATATTTTATAACAATTTTTATTAAATTTTTATAACAAATTTTAATTAAATTTTTATAACAAATTTAATTAAATTTTTATAACAAATTTTTATTAAATTTTTATAACAAATTTTTATTAAATTTTTATAACAAATTTTTATTAAATTTTTATAACAAATTTTTATAAAATTATTTTGGCAGTCGCTGGGTTGTTCGTTTGGCAGTCGGAGGATCCCGCAACTGGTCGCGACCAATCGCTGAAAAAAACAGCGACTCAAATTTTTAGTCGCTGGTCGCTGCGACCAGTCGCGGGATCCTGCGACTGTCAAACGAACATCGCTTAGTCGCTGGTCGCAGTCGCAGTCGCTGACGACTGCCAAACGAACACCACCATACTAAACTTAGACTCATCATCTAAAATGTGTAGCAAAATCAACCACAACTGATCAAATACGTAAAACATTATGGATGAGATCCAACGAGATTCTAAGTTTAAGATCAATAAACAAATAACAATAGATTTATATTTTACAAAACTGTCTTAGGTATGTACGTATAAAATTTATAATTATTAATTTATCCTATTGTTGGGTACATACATTTACATAGGGATTTCAAAAAAAATTATTTTTTTATCGAATTGTGTTAAATTTTACACTGACCCGACTCGGGACCGGAAAAATTTATTAATTTATAGTGATTATTAATTTATAGAGTATTAATCTGTGGAGGTTTTACTGTGTATCATTACAAATGAATAGACTACTGCCTCATTGGGTGATTGAATAAAACCACATCAAAACTCAACAAAAGAGGAAGCAATAAAAGATGGGTATACCAAGAAAATGCTGAGGATAACAACATTGAACAGAATGGTGGGGAAAATACTATCTTTTTGCATTACTACATACATACACTTGTGATTATACTTTACATATATTCCTTCACACTACATTAACTTATCCTCATAATTAGGCCCAAAAGCATCAGTTTTAGTCTAAAGTCAAAAGTTATGAAGTGTAAGGAAATTTAAACAATCAATTTCATAATACTCTAGCGAACATGGCATTAAGCAAAGCTTGTATATGTCTACATGATGTTTGTTCTCGCTGTAAGCATCAACTTGATGACAAGAAGATTCACCGTCCTTATCAGAATCTTGTTGAAACAACTAAATGTTTACACATGGATCATAAGAGAAGAAATGCATCCACTATTACTCTACATCAGTTTACCTCACAATAGAGTACGACGAAGTGGAACAAGCTGATTCGTTAAGAGGTTAAGAAGCTAAACGACACAAATATTAACCCAAAATGTTTGGTAGAGGAAGAGATGTTTTTGGAGCTGATAGAGGCAGAAAAAGATCTGGTGGTCGTAGAGACTTTGGCCGTAGAAGAGGTCCGTCTGAGAGCTTTAGTCTGTCGTACAATAGAGGTACGAACAAGAGAAATATTCAATGTCATTATTGCAAGAAGTTAGGTCATATGCAAATTGACTGTTCGAAAAAACAAAAAGAAGAAAAGCAAGCAAGCTTTGTTGAACAAGAAGATGTGCATCCTAGACTTTTCATGGCATACAAAAGTCTAGATGTGTCCAAAACAAGATATTTGGATTGTTCGTGGTGATTTATGTGGTCCTATGCAGACTACATCGCTTGGAGGAAGCAAATATTTTTTCTTGTTGACAGATGACTACAACATGATGACTTGGATCTATTTACTGAAGTCAAAAGGAGAAGCATTCGAGATGTTCAACGAGGTTTAAGGCACCTGTGGAGAAACAAAGTGGCTAGCAAGTCAAGGTGTTGCGAACTGATAGAGGTGGAGAGTTTACATCTACGAAGTTCAGCCAATTTTGTGAAAAATAAGGGTTTCATCATGAGCTTACAACAGCTTACACACCTGAGTAGAATGATATCGCAGAGAGGAAAAACAGAATTGTGGTAGAATGGCCAGAAACATGTTGAAAGAAAAGTGTTTGCCAAATCAGTTCTAGGCTGAAAGTGTGAAGACAATAGTGTATCTCCTGAACATTTCTCTTACAAAAGCAGTGTTAAACTGAACACCATTTAAAACACAGTATGGGAGAAAACTAGTTGTAAGTCACTTAAGAGTTTTTGGTTGTGTTGCATATTGTCTTATTAACACACATCACATGAAAAAGCTTGATGACAAATCTGAGAAATGTATATTTCTTGGTTATTGTTTACAATCTAAAGGTTATAAGTTGTATAATCATATGAGCGGAAAATTTATTGAAAGCTAAAACGTCACATTTGATGAGGAAGCAATTTAGAGGTGGCGTGAAGGTGATAATGGTGAGCTTGTGGAAGTCGTGTTAGAAAACTCTGTTGAACGGGAGAAAAAACAAAGTCCAGCTGGTTCTAAAGCTAACACACCAACAAATTCAGTCCATAATTCCCCAAATTCAAGCAATCACAATGGTAGTAGCAGTGAAGAATAAAGTGATCCTCAAAAATTCAGATCCTTGCAAGAGATTAATGAGGTTCAGCGTGCGTGTTTCAGTTCTAAGCCAGAAAAATTCAACGAGGCTGTCAAAGAATGGCAAAAAGCAATGGATGAAGAGATAACATCCATAGAGAAGAGTCAAACTTGGGAGCTAGTTGAGCTTTCAGAAGGTAAACACTCGATTGGTGTGAAGTTGGGTGTTTAGAATGAAGTATCATGCAAATGGTAGCGTTCAAAAGTACAAGGAAAGATTGGTGGTTAAGGGTTATGCTCAAGAGTTTGGAGTGGATTATGAAGATACTTTCTCTCTTGTGGTAAAGTTTGACACAATAAGATTTATTTGCGTTAGGAGCTTATATGCATTGGCTTATATATGAAGTTGAGTATACAGCAGCAACATGTCAAACTGTTTGGTTAAGAATAATTTTAAAAGATATCAAGCAAGAGAAAATGAAGGCTACAAGCATTTATTGTGATAACAAGGCATCTATAGCAATGGCAAAAAATCCAACATATCATGGAAGAACGAAGCATATATCAATCAAGGTCCATTTCATTAGAGACTTGGTTAGTGAAGGTTCAGTTGCTTTGGAGTATTGTAGCACAGACGAGCAGAGTGCATATGTTCTAACAAAGGCATTGTCCAAGAACAAGTTCGACTACTTCATGAGTAAGCTTGGAGTGTGCAAGTTTGAATCAAGGGAGAGTGTTGAAGAGTGATTCAAACATGAGGTTAATGAGAATAAATGAGTCACTAAAAGTATTTTGTCAGTTTTGGTTTTTTATTTAATTGGGGTTTTAATTTTCATAATAATTGTAGGACATAATGAGTCCATAGTTAATGGGGGTCAGTTACATATTCTATTTTCTATTTCCTATATATTGATGTAGTTTCTTTCATTTTCATTTATCAGAGAATAAAAGAATCATTCAGCCAAAAATGTTTTTCTCTGTTCGACAAACATGTGTTATAACACGTCTGTTATAACAACATTGTGGTAGCAGATATTCCAACATAAATAACCCGTGACGTCGAATCGAACATATGTGGAGGGACGAGACTATCTCAACTTAGCAAGATCTATTTACGGCGGTTACGAACTATTATTATCGAAAGTCGAAAACTCTTGACAAGAATATGAAAAAAAAAAGAAAGAGAAGAAGTGACAAAATAAATATCTACAATGGAGTAGAAGGGGAAGTGGTGATAACAAAGATACCCACGAATTTACAATTAAACGGAAGAAGAGGAAGTGCACAATTACATAAGTTTGTTTCATAAATGGTGATTGACACGTGGCATTCTTCATTGATGACGTGTCACACATATGAACACACATGTGGAGAAGGTTAAAGCAACTTTTATATATAAGATACTTAATCTTTGGTGATATTATTGATAGGTGAAAAGGATATATCAAACTATCACTCTATTAGCATCTTTCTTAAATGAAACAAATTTGGTGACTTGACATACGAAACAAAATTAACAAAGTTTAAACATACTTAAAACATGAATGGAAACTCTTACTAAAATATCAAAACTTCTTTAATCTGCATATTACCGCACGACATTGCCATAATGACGTTAGTGCAAAGCAATTTATGAGATAAATGCTGGCAAAACACAAAATTCTAATGAGTTCGATATGTATAGATCCGAACGGAATTAACCAATATTACCCGATTTAACCGAGAAAACCCAAAATATTGGTTCAATTTGGTAAAATATCACTAACCAAAATAAATCAAAACCTAAACCTAACCAAAGCGATTGTTTATTCTGTTAATTTCGGTAATATTGTGTGTTAAATGATCAACTAAGAAGCGAAATACCCGATTCGGTCGGTTTTGGTTAACCGAACTTGCAGGACTAGTGCAGATTGATCAAGTTTTGATATTATAATAAGAATCTCCATTAATATTGTAAGTATGTTTAAATTTTGTTTTGTATGTCAATTCACCATATTTTCCCCCATAAAGAAATGAGATGATAGAATGGTCAATTGTGAAAGAAACAAGATTCCCTTCCATTTATATGTAGAGGCTTTCAATATTACCGTTTTTAACATAAAAAAGATGATATTTTACCTTCTGAAAATCTTGTTTTCAATATTTTTTAATTTAAATACCCTTTTTCATAAAATCGGTATGTTTTATCTACCAACGTGTCATACTAACACCCTGTTTAATTGTCCAAATTTTATTCTCAAGTTTAAGTTGTCTATATGCATATGTATATATTTTTTTCTATTTGTTGATATTCGCAAAGTAAAGAAAAAAAACAAATATAACATATAAAGGATGATGTCGTACCTTCTGAAAATCTTGTTATAAATATATTTTAATTTAAATACCTTTTTCACAAAATCGGTATGTTTTATCTACCAACGTGTCATACTAATATCCTGTTTAATTGTTCAAATTTTATTCTCAAGTTTAAGTTGTCTATATGCATATGTATGTATTTTTTTTTATTTGTTGATATTCGCAAAGTAAAAATATATATATATATAACATAGAAAGGATGACATCATACCTTCTGAAAATCTTGTTATAAATATTTTTCTAATTTAAAATACCATTTTTCGCCAAATAGATAACGTTTTATCTACCAATATGGCATACTAATTAACACCCTGTTTAAATGACTAATAAACGTGAATTTCTTAGTTGTCCAATTTTCTTCTCAAGTTTAAGATACCTATAAGGCTTCTAATTTTTATGTATTCTTTTTCTATTTGTTGATATTCGCGAAATGAAGAAACAAAAAAAAAAAAAAATTTAATCCAAATGCTGACAAAATAGATGTGCACATGGAAACGTGGTCCATGCTATAACCATAAAATCCGAACCTTTAAAGTTTTAGTTCCAAAATATGTTTCTCTTTTACGGAAGGTCAAGATTGTCCTGCATAAAACTCAGATGGATAAGAGCCACAAGTTAAGGATTCTATATTTTATGTGTCATGTGTGTGTGTTTGTGGTGTCACAAAACTACGGCTAACAACCACATTCTTCACTTTTACTCTTGGTCCACCGTCGTTACGTTTACTTTGCAACCCCAAATTGCCTCGTTTCTTTAGTCTTTTACATAGAGTATAATCTTTGTTTTTATTCTAAATGCTCTTCAATGGTCCAAATGCATTTATCCTATTATTAAGAAAAAGGGTTACTTTTTAAACATTCGGAAAAAGACTCATTGAAATGCTAATTGCTAAACTAGTGGTCGATGATAATATTATTAAATTTCCCCTAAGATTTTGTCTTATTACAAGGAAACAACTTAAACTTAAAACTGAATTTAAGACAAATAAGAACTAGATCGTACGGTGAAGATCAAAGACAGAGGATGCCAAGTCTCTCTCTTAAGTCTCAATCAACCGAAATAAGACCATTTCTCTTCCTTGCCCTTGCCACCATCACCAGCTGCAGCTTCATTGCGGTAGTAAACGCCGAGGCTATTCATCGATGCGGTGAGAGCGTCTGTGGACGTTTCCATGGAAAGATAAGGCATGTTGTTGAATGAACGAGCAAGACACGATGCGGCTACTAATTTGTTGTTTCCCTTATCACCAGCAGCTTTGTTGTTGTTCCTCTGCGCCTCAGCTCGGTGTTTAAGAGTCTGAAACATGAGCTCAGGCTCGTGCTGCATCGCTCTGAGGACATCGGCAGAGGATTGGCCCATCACAGCATGGGTCACTGCGAATCCGTGAGGTCCATCACTCTGCAAGACCCGAACCACGCTTGGCCCGCCAAACAGATTGTGGACTCCACCGAGTGCCTCCTCATAAGCTCCGCCTAAAAACATTCCCAAATAGTATTGCCCACCGCTGCAGCCATTGCTTTCCAGCTTGTGCAATGGCAAACTCGTTTCTCCGCCTATGAACTTGTTGATCTTTCCGTCGCTGTCACACGTCAAATCTGATAAGATCCCTCTTACCACAGGCCTTTGATCAAGTTTATGGATTGGAACAATAGGAAACAGCTGATCAATCCCCCAGAAATCAGGAATCGAAGTGAAAACCGATAGATTGACATGGTAAGTAAGAACTGGATCCGATGCACCAATTGCCTTAACCACCCACTCGCATAATCCATCAACACCAGCTAACTGTTCAATGGTCAAGGAACCTTCTTTGAACCCTTCAACACATCTCTTCTTCAGCTGATCAACATAAAGCAAGCAGCTTTCGCGATCACCACGCATCGCAGCACCATATAGATTCTCGTAATCATTTCGGACTTCCTCCGAGTACCCTTCAAGCATAAACTGAACATCAGTTGGGGTTTCATGTTGTTGACCAGCTGAGACAGCTTCAAAGATGAGCACCGAGTGATGTGAAACAATGGCTCGACCGCTCTCGCTGCATATCACTGGATGCTTCACAGATTTCTGATCACAAACAAACCTAACTGATGAGACAACAGCTGCAGCATACTCCTCAAGACTGTAAGCAACAGAGAGATCCGACTCCCCCGATTTAGACCCATCGTAATCAATCCCCAATCCACCACCAATGTCAATTACTTTCATATGAGCACCAAGACGGATAAGCTCACAGTAAAGCTGCGCAGCCTCAGCTACACCATCAGAGAGCAAAGCCGTTGACGGGATCTGTGAACCAATGTGAAAATGCAGAAGCTGGAGACAATCAAGCATACCGACTTGACAAAGCTTCCGAACCACACGAACAATCTGAATCGTAGTCAATCCAAACTTGCCTTTCTCCCCAGAAGTAGACCCAAAATGACCAGAATGTTTGGTTCTCAGCTTAGCTCGTAACCCAATGACAGGCCTCACGTTCATCCTCTGACTCAAATCAATAACCAAATCAAGCTCTTCTTCTTGCTCAAGAACAATCACAGTATTCAATTCCAGTTTCCTCCCAAACAAAGCCAATGAGATATACTCAGAGTCTTTAAAACCATTACACACAAGAAAGGCATCAGGATTACCTTTACACAAACAACTCATAGCAAGAAGTATCTCAGGCTTCGAACCAGCTTCCAATCCAAATCGAAACTTCGATCCGAATTCGACAATATCTTCGATAATGAATCGATCTTGGTTACATTTCACAGGATACACACCTTGGTAATGAGAACCATAGCCTTGAGTCTGAATCGCGAAATCAAACGCTGATTGAAGACACTCAAGCCGATTCTTTAAAACATCAGGGAACCGAACAATAAGCGGAAGCTGTAATCCCAAACCACCGGAGCTTTTCGGATCTGTCACTTTCTTCACAACTTTCATCAGATCGATGTCTTGGTGAGGTAAAGTGTTTGAGCCATGAGGACGAACAGAGATGTTCCCCGACGAATTCGCGGCGAAATACGGAGCTCCCCATCCGTCGATCCGGTAAAGCGAGGAGGAGAGCGACGGAGACCAGTGGCAAGAACCGTCAACAACGGCGGCGGAGGCAGACGACGGAATAAAGACGCTGCAATCACCGGAAAAGGCATCGATGGGAGTATCAACACAAGCTAGAGCAGGCATCTTCTTCTTCTTCTTCCTTCAGCGAACGATTACAAATGAAAATTTCGAAACAAAATTTGTGAATTCAAATTTTCAACAGATAAAAAAAGGAAAAAATGAATCTGTGAATTTTGTTAGAATGGGGGAATTTGAAACCCGCCGAGGCGTAGAGCCTCGGGGCTAACCCCCTCAAAAGAAGCAGAAGGTGAATCTATCACCACCGTGAAACCCGCCTTTTACGACCCGACCCGACCCGAAATTCCCCACGACGAACGTTCAGAAGAAAGCTTTTTTAAATTCGGTTACAAGAGAAAAAAAGGAATTTTCCAAATCTGAATTTCAACAGCCAAAGAAATAAGAATGCGAATTTTCTTGGGAAAATTGAGAATGAGAATTTTCTCGGGAAAGTTTCAGGGAAGAGTCGTGAAAGAAGAGGAGATGGTGAGGATGAGCAAGAATTGCATGGAGGAGGAAGCTTCGTTATATAGGAGAGTGGTGGGTGGGAGAGAAGGTGAGATTCGGATGAGGTTGGATTTGGGCTTGGGCCCTATTTGTGATTCTCTCTTGTTTTTCTATTTAAATAGTAAACTCTTTTTGTTTTTTTATTTTACACTTTTCTTCGTTAAGAAAAAATATTTCATGTTTGACCAAAAACGAAAAAATAATAAATCGAAAAAAAGAGTTCAAAAAACGCAAACCATGTTTATAACAAACTCGTCAAACTAAAAATATATCAATATAAGATAAGAACTCTTTTATTAATATAAATATAGATGAGAAAGTGAAATATGCGTTAATGCGTTATAAGATGATTTAGAGTTGTCAATTCTTAAATTAACATGTTTTGTATAATATAAGTATATATATAATTCTTAAATGTCTTAGTATTTACAACATTGAATAGCATATACTATATACAACTTTCTTGTACTGAAATATCAATGATTTTATAATATAATTCATACCTCTTGAGAATATAGTATGTTAAATTTGTGATCGGAGTTTGATTTCTTTTTCTTTTCTAATGAAAGTAGTAAAGGTTTTATGGAGGTTTAGAGAACAAAAAGTGCAGAATTTGATTTGAGATATGAAATAAAATATGAGTGAGATTAGTATTTGTAGGTGCAAGTTGAGTTGTAAAATAATATCATTTTTTGTATGTGACACTTAATATATTCTCTTGCCACCTAGAATATGAAATAACGAAGTCAAACACTAAGAAAGGAAGATTATTTGAATAGTGACATGTGTATCATTTGTGCATTAAAGATAAAATCGTTAATAATATTTTATTTATAAGGAAAAATAATCATATTTAAGGTATTTGAATTGACATTTATACTAGCAAATGAATTAGTGACATGTATTATTCATAACTTTAAAAGTTCCTTCAGATATGTACTACTATTTTGCCTGAAGATATTTATCAGCAAAACTATAAAAATTATTAATATTAAGCATTAGATGATGTTTTGTTACTTTTGGATTTCATTGGTAATGAACATTAAACATAACGTGGAAGTTTTACGTTGGTATGTGTTGTCTTCTAAAAATCCTTAATCCTCCTACTCGTCCACTTATTTTAAATAGTAAACTTTTGTATTCCAAAAAAGTATAAGTGAATAATTCTAAGAATAAATATTTGCTATTCTAAATATTCGGACTTGAATCCAAAATCGAATCCGAAAAAAACAAAATATTCGGAAGCTTACCTCCTACTCGTCGTGAATCCATAGACGGAAGCTTACTTAAAAGGTTAGTGTGGCAGAACTGGAAGAGTTTCATGGTGGGATTCGAAAGGTCGCACACGTGCTGATAGAGATGAATGAGGAGGAGATGACTCGATGCCAAAACAAAACAACCAACAAATTATAAGAATTTAACAAATGATCTAGCTAGGCGAGCCAAGTGGTCCGGCTTAAAACTCATTTTCTAATACTAGTCCGCACAACTTAAACTTGTTTTTTTGTCGTCTAGTACTTCATTATGAACGATTCCACGAACAACTCCATGACGTCCAGGTCTGTAGCTCTCTTCGCAATACTCTGATCTCATTCTGACGATTATTACATGTACCATACCAATGACGATCAATCTTACCTCTAACACTTGAGACCACGACCTATCTGCAATATTCTAAGACTTCTAATTAGCTTTGCACCATAAATCTACAAAAAAATATATATTATCTAAGATTCGAACTCCAAACCTAGTGTAGTTGCCTTTAAACCTTTGACCACTAGATCAAAAGTATCACAACTTAAACTTTGTTTTAAGATAATTTTTATTTTATTTTATTTGTAAAGTATTTTCATTATAGAAATGTTAAGAGATTTTTACATATTTTAATAATACTTCGGATACACAAATGTTTGTGATTTTAAATAACAAAATTGAGAAGATATAGATGAAAACGTAAGCCCAAGTTTCAAAATATTTTTCGCTCAACCAGCTAATGTAGATGATTTACAAGTATGTTTCGAATTTAGGAGTTTCGTGTTTGAAATCTAACGCATAACGGCTACTAAATATTTTATAATTACGAAATATTAAATAATTTTTAAAATATAAAATTAATTTATAATTATCATATGTATCATGCATACTAATCTATTTTATAATTTTATCCATGTACGTGCAGTATGCACGGCGAGCAACCTAGTTCATAATGTAGTAGTATTTGTGAGTCTTGTTAACAAAAATACCATAGTTTTAATTATATATCATAAAATGTTGAACATCTCTCCATTAATATTTTTGTGAGTTAAGAACTAAAAGCTAAATATAATTTCTCATTACATATAAAAAGGAGGAAAATATAGCAGTGACTAATATATATAAGGTGGAAAATAAATGAGATTATTTAGAAGCTTACATAGAGTATGACCTACTATAAGATATAAAAAGAAAAATTCTTCTTGATTGGGAAATTTTAGAATGAATTTTTCTTCGTTGTTTCGTTTGTATTATAAACTAAAGATGATTATAGACAACAAAAATATATAAAGAGGTTGCTGCCAAAAATATATATTAAGAGGTTTATGTATATAATCTTGTTAATGTAATTAAATATATTGTTCATTGCGAGTAAATGATTCCACTGACCACTTTATGTTATAAGGTTTTCCAAAGAGTTATCTTCATTAAATATATGGTAAGTCACTTATTCCACTCATTTTCATATGTTAGGTTAAAATGAAAATTTATTATTGGGATATCGTATCGCTAAATTAGCGTCATTCACTAGCTTAATATCTGTTATGTATATTGGTATTTTAGGAATATAGATTCTCTCGATTGAGTATATATCATGTAAACCCTTTGTCATTACAAATCAATCGAACATCTTTCTCTTGAATCTCACCTCTGTTATTCTTCATGGTATCAGAGCTTGACATCTGAAAATCTTTCTCTCTTTTCGCTTCTCTGATTTCTCTTTTAAAACAATGAGTGAACAATCTGGAACACGAACTCCGATCACAGCTGAACAGAATCCAATGACAATAGAAGTGAGAAGAACGATTTCTCCTTATGACTTGACCGCCGCCGACAATCCCGGTGCGGTGATTTCACACCCTCTTCTCAAAGGTGCAAACTACGATGAGTGGGCTTGTGGATTGAAGACTGCTCTTAGCTCACGCAAGAAATTTGGCTTCCTTGATGGCTCAATTCCCCGACCTGCCGATGAATCACCAGATCTAGACGATTGGTGGACGATTCAAGCCCTGCTTGTCTCTTGGATCAAAATGACGATCGATCCTTCTCTTCGCTCCAGCATTTCACACAGAGTTGTTGCAAAGGATCTGTGGGATCATTTGAAGAAACGGTTCTCCGTCACCAATGGACCACGAATCCAACAACTTAAAACTGAATTAGCTGGCTGCAAACAACGAGGCCTTGCAATTGAAGCCTACTATGGGAAGCTTAATCGAATTTGGGACAGCATGGGTCAGTGCAAGCCATTACGTGTCTGCAAGTGTAACAAATGTGAGTGTGATCTGGGTACACTCCAAGAAAATGATCGTGAAGCAGAGAAAGTTCATGACTTTCTCTTTGGCCTTGATGAAAGCTATGGGACTGTGAGATCCACGTTGGTGTCTCGTACTCCGATTCAAACATTGGAGGAAGTCTATAATATGGTGAGACAAGAGGAAGACTTGAAGACAACAGTCCAGCATGTTGAAGCAGTACCCGAAGTGAGTGCGTATGCAGTTCAAGCTCGCTCATGAACGTTTTCTCCTCGTAACAGTGATCCGGACAAAGGGATATTGTGCAAACATTGTCATCGTTCAGGTCATTCCTCGGATAGTTGTTTTGTTGTTGTTGGTTATCCAGAGTGGTGGGGAGACCGTCCGAAGACAAGAACACTGCACGGACGTGGTTGTGGTACTACCTCCGGTTCATCAAGTGTTGGAAGAGGAAGAAATATGAACTTTGCTAATGCTGTCAATGTTCCGCCGCAACCATCACAGGAACAAGCAAACTATGTTGTCACCGACAAGGATAGAGATGGTGTGAATGGCTTAAGTGATACTCAATGGCGTCATTTGGTGAAGCTTTTGAATGCTGGAGGTAGCAACACCACTGAGAAAATTTCGGGTAAGTATTCTGTTTCTTCTTGGATATTGGATACTGGTGCCTCACATCATTTAACTGGAAATCTTGATCTGCTCACTGATATTCGGGAAATGGAACCAGTTTTGGTAATCTTGGCTGACGGTAGAGAACGTATATCAGTCACAGAAGGCACGATTGTCTTGGGATCACATCTGGTTTTGAAATCAGTTTTTTATGTGGAAGAGTTGCAATCTGATTTAATTGTTGTAGGACAGCTAATGGATGAAAACAAGTGTGTAGTTCAAATGGCTGATCAGTTTCTTGTGATTCAGGACCGTGTCTCGAGGATGGTGATTGGAGCTGGTAAAAGGGAGTCTGGGACTTTTCGCTTTCGCAGAACAGAGCTGCTGGGATCTGTTGCAACACGTGATGACAACTCTTATGACTTGTGGCACCGTAGGATGGGTCATTCTTCTGCAAAAGCTATTAGTTCTCTTCCATTTGATTTCGTTATTTCTGCTAATTCCAATAAGCCGTGTGAGGTCTGTCTCTGCGCAAAGCAAACAAGAACTCCTTTTTCTTCAAGCATCAATAAAACTACAAAAGTTTTTGAGTTAATACATTCTGATGTATGGGGACCTTATCGAACAGCTTCACATAATGGAGCAAGATACTTTCTAACGATTGTTGATGATTTTTCAAGAAGTGTTTGGCTTTTTCTTCTCACTGACAAAACAGAGGCGCCTATACAACTCAAAAATTTCATTGCTATGGTTGATCGTCAATTCCAGTCTCAAGTTCAACGCTTAAGGAGTGACAATGGAACGAAGTTTGTAAGCTTAACAAAATTCTTTCATGAACACGGCATTGTTCATGAAACGTCTTGTGTTGCAACACCGCAACAGAATGGAAGAGCTGAACGCAAGCATCGTCATATCCTAAACGTTGCCAGAGCCTTAATGTTTCAAGCAAACATGCCTATTGAGTTTTGGGGAGAGTGTGTGTTAACAGCAGGATATCTGATCAATCGCACACCGAGTTTTGTCCTTAATGGCTTAACGCCTTATGAGATTCTGCATTGCAAGCCACCAGCTTATGATCGCTTGAGAGTGTTTGGCAGTTTGTGTTTCGCAACAAATCACACAACTAAGGGTGATAAATTTGCTCCGCGCAGCCGTCGATGTGTGTTTGTTGGATATCCGTATGGGAAGAAGGGGTGGCGTTTGTATGACTTGACAAAGAATGAATTCTTTGTGTCGCGAGATGTCATTTTTTGTGAAACTCAATTTCCTTTTGCAGACAATTCGATTGCCGACAACGAGAACGATGAAGGAGAACTTTGGGCTCCAATCGGGAATCATCATGGTGTCGACGATGGGCCTAATATTCAGCTTCCATCTGGCCCATTAACTACTCCAGTATACAACGACATATCCAGCCCAGTAGGGCCTGTTTTACCGAATCTGAGTTCACTGCCTTCATCGACACCAGAACAATCACCTTCGTCACCGCCGAGTTCTTCACATGGAATCCGGCCACTCATATCTTCAACGGATCAGTCTGGGTCGTTATTACCCACAAACCTATCGGTTGATGCTCCCTTGGCTGAGAATCTTGGTCGTGGTCAAAGGCGAAAAATTCCTTCTGTTACTCTCCGTAATTACGTGACCAACACAGCTCAAAGTAAGCTTCTTACGACATCTCCCTCTAAATCCCTCTATCCGATAGAAAATTATGTGAACTGCACTCGGTTTTCAGCAACTCACAGTGCATATCTTGTTGGAATATCAACAAATTTCGAGCCTAAGTCGTTTACAACTGCGGCTAAAATTGATGAGTGGAATAAGGCTATGGGCTGTGAGGTTGAGGCATTAGAAGAAAACGCTACATGGACTTATGAAGATTTGCCTCCGGGTAAGCGTGCAATTGGTAGTAAGTGGGTTTACAAGATAAAGTATAACTCGGACGGTACGATTGAGCGTTACAAGGCCAGACTCGTTGCTCTTGGCAATAAGCAAATTGAAGGTGAAGATTATGGTGATACTTTTGCACCTGTCGCTCGAATGGGGACGGTTCGTTTATTTCTCAAAGTTGCTGCTGGAAAGAACTGGCCTGTATATCAATTGGATGTGCATAATGCTTTTTTACATGGTGATCTTCAAGAAGAGGTTTATATGAAACCTCCACCAGGTTTCTATCCAGATGATAAGCAAAAAGTGTGTCGCTTACGGAAATCTATCTACGGTCTAAAGCAAGCACCGCGCTGTTGGTTTGAGAAGCTCACTAAATCTCTTAAAGCATACGGTTTTCAACAATCCTTAGCCGATTATTCACTCTTCACTCTGGATAAGAATGGTGTACAGCTTAGTCTCCTTATCTATGTCGATGATATGATCTTAACAGGGAGTTCGGCCACAACGTTAGAAGTTTTTAAAAAATATTTGTTCTCATGCTTCAAGATGAAGGATTTGGGCATTTTGAAATATTTCTTGGGGATTGAGGTTTCGCGGAATCACTCAGGCTTCTATCTCAGTCAACGCAAATATACGTTAGACATTCTCACCGAAACAGGCATGCTTAGTGCTAAACCAGCTGCGTTTCCTCTTGAACAACATCATCAACTCGCGCTCTCCAAGTCTGCCTATTTAGTTGATCCAGCTCCTTATCGTCGACTGATTGGTAGGTTAATATACTTGGGTGCCACACGTCCAGATCTGGCATTTAGTGTTCATGTTCTTGCACAGTTCATGCAGCAACCACGCGAAGATCACTGGCAATCTGCCCTTCGGCTTATACGTTATCTGAAAGGCACACCGGGACAAGGAATCTTGTTGGATTCCGATACCAATTTTCAGGTTTCCGGCTGGTGTGATTCGGACTGGGCAAGTTGTCGTCTCACTCGACGTTCTGTCACAGGTTACTTTGTTCAACTAGGCAAATCACCTGTCTCCTGGAAAACGAAGAAACAGAAAACGGTTAGTAAGTCATCTGCTGAGGCAGAATACAGAGCAATGTCTTATTTAAAGGATGAACTTGTCTGGATTAAATCAGTTCTTCAGTCTCTTGGTGTTCTTCACTCACAACCAATGGGAATGTTTTGCGACAGCAAACCTGCAATCTACATCAGCACCAACCCAGTATTCTATGAACGCACAAAACATATTGAGCTAGACTGCCATTCAGTTCGCGAACAGATTCAGAATGGTACGATTCTCCCTCATCATGTTCCAACTACAGACCAACTCGCAGACATTTTCACAAAACCGTTAGGACAACAAGCCTTCTCGAATTTTCGCTCCAAGCTTGGCATTCTTGATCTTCATGCTCTAGCTTGAGTGAGGGTATTTTGATATCGTATCGCTAAATTAGCGTCATTCACTAGCTTAATATTTGTTATGTATATTGGTATTTTAGGAATATAGATTCTCTCGATTGAGTATATATCATGTAAACCCTTTGTCATTACAGATCAATCGAACATCTTTCTCTTGAATCTCACCTCTGTTATTTTTCATTTATGAATAAAACTATAGAGAGATACACCTAAGGTGACGTGCATGTCTATGATCCATTATATTAAGATATATGAGTGTGTTCCCTTTCCTTACTCTGATGATGTGATGAGTGGATCACAGTTACAATCAGGACCGTCGCTGACAGTGCAAGACGTGCATTTGTCACTAGTTAATAAAATCTAAACTAATAAAGTATATATAGTAATTTATGATTTTTTTTTTATACACGTAAAAAATGTTATTATTAACTTGGACAATATGTATTTGTTTAAGAATATTTAAGAATTTAAAAATATGTTTACGAATTTAAGAATTTGTTTTTATCACTGCACCAGATTTAACTAATGATTGAAACAACCCTGGTTACAATTTCTAAGAATGATCACAGATATAATATCCTCCAGCCGTCTTCAGAATTGTCTCGAAGTTATCGGGCAATACTTATTTTTGTAGATATGGTTTATGATATCTTCGGTGCTCGTTGTGCTTACAGTTCTTTTATTTATGTTACGTAGATGTTTCCTTGCTTTTGAAATTGAAGAGTGTTTGTTTAAAGCTTTCTCTTTGATAGAGTACACTCTTTGTCTTCACTGTTTTCAAGTTTCTAGTGGAAGAGTGAAACTGTTTCACCCCCATTTCCTCCAACCATTGGCTTTAACGTTTAGATACTTCAAACAAAGGTGTTGTGGGGTTCTTTTGATTCGGATTCATAAAGGGATAAGAGATAAGAAGGCATCATATTCTCATAATTGGAGGATACTCATCATGTGGTTGAGAAGTGGTATCAGTTGTCTAGAGCTACTTTACTTGATGGTGTTCCTCCGATTTGTATCTGAGTGGAACTGCCCTTGCCCTAACTCTGGTTCGACCACACAGCCTTCCACTCTGCTTTATAAAGAAATGGATGACGAGATCTTCTGTTGTTTTGGGTAAATCAATCTCTCAATCAAAGTTAGAACATACTTGAGATTCAATTTACTAAACGCCAGTGATGGATTACTTGAATAACACGATACACAAATTATTGCGATGTAAACATGAATGCTTAAATTCAAGAACTAGATTTAGCTGCAGCAAAAGAATGAAGATAATCGGCTTAGGAAGAACCCTGGAGAAAGCACTGCCGTACGACTCACTACTGGCTTTCAAAATTGTCTAATTTAAAAGGAAAACGTATTGCTTAAGAATGTCTCTACACAAATTTTTTAAATTATTTTCATTACTTTGCTTAACCCCACCTCCGTATGTATATAATGTTTTGTTCATGAGAAAAGCTATCTCAAGACAAATTGGAAGACCTCAAAAGATGAATCTTATAACACTCAAGATAGTATCAGAAGCAAACTTCTTTACAAACAAAATATTATCAAGTTCATCAAGACATATGCAGACAATACAAGAATACAAAACAAATGCCAAGCTCTTTTTTATTACCGAACCAAACAAATAACAATATCCTACACTCAAGCAACCACCAATCGAGGAAAGAGAGGTCGCTTCCCAAACAAGTTCCAAGTATCCACGAAATATCGGTTCCCGATGCTACATACGGCACAAATAAGTTGATCGATAAGCAAGTACCTGGAAATTTGACATTTTGTTTGTGTTCTCATTCTGCTCTGGACTGACCAGCTCGAGAAGATAAGATGATGCCTACAATGAGGCCGTAAAGAGCAAGTGCTTCAGCAAAGATGAGGATAAGAATCATCCCAACAAAGAGCTTAGGCTGTTGAGCATTTGCCCTGAGACAATTTCAAAACCAGAAAAGTCAGATAGCACACTAATTTAAACATTCACTGTGAGAGATTATAGTTGCAAGAACAAACCTAACGCCCGCATCTCCGACAATTCCAATGGCCATACCAGCTGAGAGTCCAGCAAGACCACAAGCAAGACCAGATGAAAGGTGTGCATATCCATCAAAAAGGTAGTAAGACTTAGCCTTGGGATTGATACCGGTACTGATGATAACAGCAATAATCAGTCCATAAATACCCAAAACACCAGCCATAACCACAGGAACAATAGACTTCATCACCAACTCAGGTCTCATCACTCCCATTGAAGCCACACCAACACCACTCTTTGCTGTCCCATAAGCAGCTCCCATACCTAAACCCAATTCAATAATATTTCAGGTTACAATCAAATACGACCCAAGTTTCAGGGAATGTAAACAAATCAATACCTAAATCCAGATTCTGATCTAAAGTTAATTTCCCTGATCTAAAGTTTCAGGGAATGTAAACAAATCAATACCTAAATCCAGATTCTGATTCTGATCTAAACAAATAACAATATCATAGAGCCATATAGGACTATGTTATACTTACACATTACATACATGATTATGCTATAGCATTGTTCGAATCATAATTTATATCATGTGTATGCAGATCGAAACCTAAGAACACTAATCCATCAATCAATTAGGCCAACGATCTCATACAAAGTCTAGAAGCAATCATCTGAATCTCATTTCGGTTTCCAGAAAAAAGGAACACGCTCAGATCAAACAAGGATTGATACGAATTGGAAGAGACTTGAGCCAGATGCGAATTGAGAAAGAAGCAAAATTGCTTACAGGAGAAGACGAGAGCGGCTGCGGCGCCAAGGAAGCCGAAGAACGGAGCTGTTTCATCGCCGCTGAACGTAGACATCTTCTCGTATCGCAAAACTTGGATCGGATCGTTCAAATCTGGAGGGAGGGAGAGAGAGAATTGGATTTTTTTGCAGCGACCTCTGTGATTTTGTTTTTGGATTTTTTTAGATGAGTGGGAGAGAACGACGTAGGTTGTTTGTATATTAGAGTTGTTGACCACGTTGTACCATGGGCCGGTTTGTTACCGGGTCGAAATTATAGCCCATTTGGCTGTCATCTATTTTTAGGGCTAAACGCAGTAAAATAAGGTTGCGCAAGAGTTTGGGCCAGCATGCGGTTGCGGTTTTTAAAATGTTATTAAGCGTAGTGTATTGAACGATTGGTTTATGATTGGTTGATTGGCTGTGCAACAACGGCTAAATCAAGAATTATCAAATTAAATAATAAAAATATAAAAAATCAAAAAAAATGTTATTATGATAAAATATAAAAACTTAAAAATAATTAATAATTAAAACTATAAATAAAGTATTAAATAATTATTGTAAAATACTTATTCTTTCAAACATTTAGTTCATCACCAAAACTTGCGTCAACAACTAATGTGTTTTTTCTTTTCCAATGCTCAGGTGCATCAAGACTTCCTGCTTTTGGATTATATCCGAGCTCAGTCAACCAAAATATGATTTCTTACCATAGATTTCGTATTGCTTTTCTAAAGTATCAAGTCTGTTCTTAATTTTATTTTAAAGTAAACGGAAAGTGTTTTTTGAATGATATGAGAACATTTTCTTTTTCTTTCTCTCTCAAACTTTTTCTTTTGAAATTTTCAGTTTCTCTAGTGTTATCAATTTTAACAATAAATAGGTCATTTCATCTGACAACTTGAGTTTTTATTCGAGAATATAAGTTATAATATATATATATATACATATTCAATCAAAAATTCATAAAAATAAAATAGAGAATGCATATAATAACTAACGAATGAATAATAATATTGTTTGTGTAAGAAAAATATCGTAAGAAAACAGTTATATAAATTAATTACCTCCTAAACCAAAGCAAACAAAATATTATCAACACTATATCAAAGAGCGATGCCATAAAAATTTTCAGAGAGTTACACATGAGCTAGTGAATGAATAAAACTAAGATATACTTACGTATGTTCTTTGATTTTCATCCGGTTATATGTAGGCCATAATATAAATGGAAGAAAGAAAATTGAGAGAGTAGGGTTAGAAAAAATTAATTAAGGTTAGAGAATTGAGAACATACGAACTTTAACTGAGAGTATGTTTTATTTTTAACCAACCGGTACCACTCGCTACCGCAAATCTATATATATAATAGGAGAGTTTTCTTTCTATTTAAGGTGTCCATGTCAGCTGCTATTTCCTTCTTAGTGGGACCTACACTAAGCTTGTAAAACTAAATTGATCGACCGTCTTCTCTTCTCACGGAAAATCGATCCATCTTCTTTGTAACGGCGAAATCGAACCGTCTTCTCCATGAATTATATGTGTATATGTTTAAATATTCATTAGACACATCGTTCCTTCTTCAGTATTTTGAAACTCTTTGAGAAGCTTCTCGAATTGCTCAAATATGTGTCCCCAATCACTCTTGATCCTTAACGGCCTCACGTTTCTGTAATCAACATCATTGCCTCCGGTGGACTTGGACTCTCCCGCAGAGGATGATAACTCCACACCTCTTATCTTCTTCGTCTTCTTTTTTCCGGAGTTCGTTCTCTTCCTCTGAGTCGTCGCTCTCTGAATCGCCTAGAGCACGTCTGATCCACTAATCTCCTTTGGAATCTGTTCACTAAGGTTCGAATCGGCGGTGCGGAGGAGGAAATTTTGGCCTAATCTGCAGAAGGATTCATATTCGGAAGTTTGTGATTTTGTCAGGATGTTAAAACGGTGGATTCCTTCGTAGATTACGCGGCGGAGGCAGTGAAGAGCCGACGAAGATTACTCTGGTTAGTCTCCTGAGAAATTGAAACGGCATCGCCGCCGGTTTAATAGTAGTTCACATATTTGTTTATCTATATACAGAATTTGGCCTCCGTGGAATCCATTTGTTTTTGATTAGGGGATTGATCTTTGTTGCGTCATTGTGATGTTAGGTTTTGGGAAAACTCAAGAAAACAGTGGTAGCAGATCTCATAAGTCCATGAAGAGTTGAAAGGTGAGTTGAGATTTGGTTACCCTTTTGACTCTTGTGTGAGTTGTTAGTCTTACTGAGTGAATTGTAAATGTTTTTTGTATTGAGAAAGCTGAGAAGCTAATCAATGGAGTCATAGCAGAGGTTGTTAAGTTTTCTTTGAAGTTAGTGTTGATTTCTCATTTAATTCACAATTTTTGGTTTGTTATCTATTTGCTCTAAGATTTGGTAGCTGGAATCCCAGGCCGAAGCAAAAGGGGTTCCAGAACAGATGGAGATTAAAGTTCCAAATGACAAGGTACTCCTTGGTAATCATTCTACTTGGCTCATTTTTAAGTGATACCTAATTTTTCAACTGACAGGTTGGTGTGATTATTGGTCGACTATCAATAGCATACAAAAATATTCTACTTTATTCAAACTCGATTGTGTAAGAGGATGAAGAAAGTTCTTGAGTTTTATTATCTGATACTCTCTCAAAGATACAATGGTGGCTATGTTGCCTTATTTATATTTTGACAACTTAACCTAGGTCTCCTGATACACGTCATCAGGTAGAAGACTAAGAGCATCAAATCTGTTACAAGTTTTTATCTTTGAATTTGTACTACAACTCATCCTTTTGTGTTTTGAATCAGCTGCACCTTCCTCTGTAGCTTCCTTCATTTTGTCTTTTGTGTTTTGCAGGTTTGAAGAACGTTGGCTGATGGTGGGCTTTGTGGGCTGCGTTTGTTTGAAGTTGTTGGACTGGGCTGAGCTGGATTTTAAGGTTGAAGCCTTCACTTGTGTTAGTGGTTTCCTCTGTTCTCTTATACTCCCCCGCAAACTTAGTGTGGGTGGGTAATCTACACCAAGTTTGTACCTTATAGAAGAGAAAGCTTCAAACGGTATTGACTTGGTGAAGATATTAGCCAACTGTTGATGAGCTGGTACATGTTTGACAATTAGAGCTCCCAATGCCACCTTTTCTCGAACATAGTGATAATGAGTTTCAAAATGTTTTGACCTGGCATGAAGAACTGGATTGGCTGTAAGATAGATGGATGAGAGGTTATCACCGTAGAGCTCAGGTGGTTCGTGTTGAGGGACTTTTAAATCTTTAAGTATATTATTTATCCATGTCAGTTCTGAAGCAGTGTCAGACATTGATCGGTACTCTGCCTCTGTGGAGCTTTTAGAGACAGTAGGTTGCTTCTTAGAGGACCAGGAGATGAGATTATTACCAAGAAATGTGCAGAACCCCCCTGTGGAACGTCTTGTAGTCTGACACCCAGCAAAGTCACTATCACTATAAGCTCTGAGCTTAAAATCAGTGTTTGTTGAAGAAAATTCCCATTTCCAGGGTACCTTTCACATATCTGAGGATTCTTTTTAGGAGATTGAAGTCTGAAGTTGTAGGAGCATGCATTTTCTGGCACACATAGTTCACAGCAAACTGGAGATCAGGTCTAGTCAATGTGAGATACTGCAGCTTACCCTCTAAACTTCTAAAGTATGTGGGGTTTGTGAAAAGCTCCTTTTGATTTGGCACTCTATGTAGCTGAACTTGTAGAGGTGTGGAGATTGGTGCACAATCAATCATGCCAGCTAGATGCAAGAGATCCTCCACATACTTCTGTTGTGAGAGGAACATACCTTGCTCATAGCGTTGTGCTTGAATTCCCAGAAAATACTTCAGTGTACCCATGTCAGTCATTCGGAATTCTTCCTTCATTACATTAAGTAAATGGTCAATGAGATTTCTATTGCTGCTTGTGAGAACTATGTCATCTACATAGAGAAGCAGCATTAGGATGTCTGATCCTTTTTCATATATAAAGAGAGATGGATCCTGAATACTGCACAGGAAGCCAAACTCAAGGAGGTATGTACTGAATTTATCATACCATGCCCTAGGTGACTGCTTGAGACCATACAGAGACTTGTGGAGCGTCCATACATGATTTGGATTGGCTTTATCAACGAACCCTGTAGGCTGAAGCATGAATACTGTTTCATTTAGATCTCCATGCAGAAATGCATTTTTGACATCTAGCTGCTTGAGATCCCATTCCATCACTGTTGCTATGTGTAGGACAAGTCTGACTGTAGCAGTTCTTACGACTGAACTGTAAGTTTCCAAGTAGTCCACTCCTTCTTCTTGGTGAAAGCCTTTGGCTACCAGTCTTGCTTTTAACTTATTTAGGGTGTCATCTGAGTTGAGTTTGGTTCTAAAAACCCATTTACAGCCAAGAACATTCATGTCAGGCTGGTAAGGTACTAGGGAGAAGGTTTTGGTTTCCACACATGTGTCAATTTCTTCACCCATGGCCTGCTTCCAACCCTCATCTTTCAAGGCTTCTGTTACAGTATTTGGTTCTGGGTATGATACTCGTTTTGTAAACAAAACATAACGAGGATTTGGTTTTCTTATTCCTGCTTTTGCTCTTGTAATCATTGAATGTGGATTTTCTGTTGTAGGAGCTTGGACTTGTTCTGCAGTTTCTTCAGGTTGTTCATGAGCAGTGTGTGAGCTTGGACTGGGTTGTGGATTGAGAGTGTTGTCGCCAATAAAAGCAGGATCAATGCCTGTCGTACGCTCAATGCACTCTCGTTCCACTCCAGAGAGCTCACATGATCTGATAGGAGAGACTTCTCTTGTTGTAGAAGATGGCTATTGTAGTTGTTGGTCTGTGTTTGCTTGAACTGCAGAATGGAGAGGTGGAAAATCAGAATCAGTGAACAAGGGTAAGGTCATGCTTGTAGTAGCTTGATCTTGAGAATGAGTTGGCTCAGACTCAAGTGGTGAAGGAGCAGGCTCTATCTGCTGGCATCTGAAGCTTTGTTGCCAGGCAGCCAACAATCTTGTTGAACCTGTACTCTGTAAATGGAGATATATGTCTGAAAAAGGGAATGAGTGTTCATCAAATAGAACATGCCGGCTGATGTATACACGTCCAGAAGGTGGATACAAACACCTATAGCCTTTGTATCGATCATTGTATCCTAAGAACACGCACTTAAGAGAACGTGGATCAAATTTATTTGAGGCATAATCCCTTAGAGTAGGGTAGCAAGCACAACCAAAGGATCTCAAGGCTGAGTAATCTGGAACTTGACCATGTAACTTCTCATAAGGACTTTGGTGGTTTGGCAGAACTGTAGTTGGAAGCAGATTACTCAAAAAACTTGCAGTAAAGAATGCCTCCACCCAAAACTTTTATGGTGTTTTGCTTGAAAACATCATGGTCAGTCCTAGTTCTGTGATGTGCCTGTGCTTTCTTTCAGCAAGTCCATGCTGTTAAGGTGTATGAGGGCAAGAGATGAACTGCTGAATGCCACACTGAGTTAGATGATTGAGGAACTTTGTACTAATGAATTCTCCCCCACCATCACACTGAAAGTTTTTAATTTTGCTTGCAAATTGATTTTCAACCAAGTGCTGAAACTTGCAGAAGACTGAGTAGAAATCTGACTTGTTTTTCAGGGGATAAAACCAACAAAAGCGTGACCAATTGTCAATGAAGATTACATAAAACCGAAATCCTTGAACAGAGATGACAGGAGAGGGACCCCAGAGATCACAGTGAATTCTCTCTAGAGGGTTATTTGCAACAAAGTGAGAATCAGAAAAAGGTAGCCTACTACTCTTCCCAAGCTGACATGATTCACACATGTTGCTGGTACTTTTATTAATACTTATAGCTTTAGTTGTTGCTAGATGCTGCAGGATCTTATTATTGGGATGTCCAAGTCTTCTATGCCACACCTCATCTGAAGCAGCTTGCTGTCTAGAGGAATAAAAGGCATGAACTGGTGGATCCTTCATCATATATAACCCCTTATGATTTTGCCCCAGAGTGAGAAGCCTCATTGTTGCCTTGTCCTTTACAATAACCTTATCAGAGTCAAATTCAAAAGAACAAGGATAATCTGAAGTAATCTTAGATACAGAGAGTAATGACTTTGCAATATCTGGCACTACCAGAACATCTTTGAGAGGTAAGGTACCTGAGACTGTCGGAAGAGTACCTGAACCTGTGTGAGTAATTGGCAGAAAATTCCCATCTCCAATCATTACTGTATCTGAGCCTGAGTATTGCTTTGAATGTTGCAGGTGGTGTTGAGAATTTGTAACATGAGTTGTGGCTCCAGTGTCAGGAAACCACTCATGACTTGCAGTATCTGTCACATCCGTGATTCTTAAGGCAGCAAGAGCAGTGGGAGGTTCTTCATACTGGTAGGTGTTATCAAATCTATGCCAACACTTCAGTGCAGGATGACCTATCTTCCCACAGATTTGACACACTGGCCTACCATCACTTGAGTGAGCTGATGAGGTGTTTGAGGAGGGTGAGATCTGTTGATGAAATCCTCTCCCTCTGGTTGAGTAAGAACCTCTGCCTTTTGATCTTTGGGAAGATCCTCCTCTGCCTCCATTGTTATAGTAACTAGAGGTATCAAATCGTTGAGTACTGAAGGCCAAGTGAGGAGTGACCCCAGAGACATCATCATAAGCTAGCAAACGGTTATCATATCCAGTAAGCCTAGGTATCACATCTTCAAGGGTGGGAGAAGGTGTAGAATCTATGGAACCCTCTATTGATGTTTTAATAGGTTCATATTCTCTGCCTAGGCCATTTAAAGCAGCAAAAAATTTCATCTTTTCACTTACAGGATTACCCACTGAGGCAAGTTGCTCACAGACTGTTTTGATGTCCTTCAAATATTCAGACATAGACTTGTCTTTCTTCTCTGTGTTTTGCAGCTTTCTCTGCAGCTCAAACAGACGTGATGAAGATACCCGGTTGAAGTGTTTAGCTAGAGCCAACCACAGTTCCTGAGATGTTGAGGTGTTGACTACCTCAGTGAGAATGTCTTCAGATAAAGAGCCTAGAATCCATGATCTGACAACTTGATCTGAGCGCAGCCAAGCTAAGTAGTCTGGATTTGGTGTTTCTCCAGTATGTCCTTCAATGTGTGGCACTGGGAGACTTGCAGCAGGTTGTGGAAATGAGCCTGTGATGAACCCAAGTAAACCTTGTCCAGAGAGAAACGATTCAAACTGAGTTTTCCATAATAGATAGTTTCTTTCAGTCAGTTTGATAGTCACACAATTTGTTATGTTTAAAACTGGTTGAGAATAGAGGTCCATGGCTCTGATACTATGTAAGAGGATGAAGAAAGTTCTTGAGTTTTATTATCTGATACTCTCTCAAAGATACAATGGTGGCTATGTTGCCTTATTTATATTTTGACAACTTAACCTAGGTCTCCTGATACACGTCATCAGGTAGAAGACTAAGAGCATCAAATCTGTTACAAGTTTTTATCTTTGAATCAGCTGCACCTTCCTCTGTAGCTTCCTGCATTTTGTCTTTTGTGTTTTGCAAGTTTGAAGAACGTTGGCTGATGGTGGGCTTTGTGGGCTGCGTTTGTTTGAAGTTGTTGGACTGGGTTAAGCTGGATTTTAAGGTTGAAGCCTCCACTTGTGTTAGGGGTTTCCTCTGTTCTCTTATAGATTGTACTAAGAGTTCTCAGAAAAAATGTGACAGTATTATTTATACTGCATACAACAGAGTAATATAGTTCTCATATAGTTACCAGAAGCAGAAGGTGATGGATCTAAGGAAAATACTATTCATATTTCTGGTGATAAAAAGCAGATTGGTATAGCCATTGCGCTGATAAAGGATGTTAAGTACCAGGTTTGTCTTCCAGTGTTATTTCTCTGAACGATGTCATTGCTTTTAGTTTTTGCAACCATGCAAATTGAAGCACGAGAGTGTTTAGCTGTTTTTTTTCATTCATATTGGTGCACGGTATGTCTGGTATACTCCATAACTCTTTTCCATTTTAGCACACTCTGAAATTTAGTTCCTAATCACATAGTTTTGTATTCGAAACTTCAAGTCTCAAACAAAGCTCTATCAAATGCTAAGAAATGTTTACTTCATAATTAAGAGAGAGTTTGACAAAGAAGAGCGGCAACACTTGAACTATTCCAAACTGATGATAAAAAAGCACACAAAAGTGACAAACTTATTTTGAAAATCAAACCAAAATTTTGACATTAAAATGTATCAAAGTGTTCAATTAATTCATATCGATTATACTGTTGTTTATAACTAATAAAAAATTAAATTAATTAAAGAACATTATAAAAAGTAGACTGAAATATTTTCATATTAATAAAAATAAATCAAATATGAACAAGTTTTTTTTGAACAACAAAAAGTATATACAAGAATATCAATTTTAAAATCAAAATTATCGTGTAAGCAAAAGAAGTACCAAATGACGATAAATGATAGAAGCACTATAACTAAGTTAAGAAATAAATACTATATAATATGAAAAATTCACTAAATTATATAAGTAATCTAACTAAAAATAAGAAAAAAGTTAACAAAGACAATTACATTCAAAATATTGTGTTTGAGTTTTTCTAAAGTATAAATAAAAATCTTAAAAATTTAAACCGTTGTTATTAGAAATTCAAAATTTTGCAATAAATAAGAAACATATAATTTATGGTCATTTGATTTGTAGGTTATATGATAAACACACATAAAAAATATATGTAATATTTATAACATATCTCAAGTCAAAGTGAATTAGTGTACTAAGACTCAATAGAAAGATTGACATGTTTCAGCATTTACCATTTGACTCAAATGCTTTTAGTCCAAAGAATTAGAGGAAGCAACAAATTTAAAAGTGAAGTTTTTTGATAAATTGGGTTGGAATACAAAATAAATATTAAAAATAACTACCATTTGTTGTCACTGAGAAAAATCATTTATATTCTTTTTATTATATTATATAAAAAGAAATATTTTATTTATTTAGTCTTTAAAATTTCTAATAAAACAAGCATTTCAAAATTAACAGTCAAACAATACATAGTAATAATCCCGCGCAACGCGCGGATCGATTTCTAGTCTATATATATAATAAGAGAGTTTCTCTCCTCCTAAAGCATCCACGTCAAATTAAGATTTCTGACACGTGTACAAACTCACCTCATTTATTGAAAAACACAAAAATTGCCTCGTAGACCCATTTAAATACACAGCCCATAATGTTACATATATCTCCTTTAAAGGCCCATATTTTTAATCAGTCGTCATACGTTGCTCTTCTTCTCACAGTCGATGAAACCTAACAGCCGCACTTCCTCCTTTGCAGCATGGAACGATTGCTAGCCTTTGTAACCACCGGTGTCTCCTACGCTTCCACTTCATTAAAATCGTCTCCTCTCTTCAATATCCACTACGTCCCCACGGTAAACCTCCTTCTCGCCGTTTCATATCCTTCCCCTATAAAAAAACCCACCCAACTACCCCTTAATCCTTGCCTCTTAATCAGTTGTCAACCAAAAAACCCTCATCCCACTCTGAAAATGGCCGGCGTCGATTCCGCCGAAATACCAGCGGAATCCAACTACGTAACGTTTCCCAACTTGCATCTCCGCCGTTCTTCACAACAACAAGTGGTCGGCCGTATGGTGAGTTCATGGAGATTGCTTTCCTCATCCTCGATGAAAAGGTTAGTAGTCTCAGCTCTTAGATATTTTCAAGTTTAATTGGTTTATGAATTACATGTACCACGACTTATACATTTTCCCATAAACAGAGTACATTCATTCATGGATTCAATCAATGATTGAATTGCCGAAGGAAAAGGGTCCCATAATCAAATTGACCGAGGATGGAAAAATGGAACGGAGCAGTTGACGGGAACCGGCACGATGGGGGATGAAAATATCTCTGATAATCGATGAGAGAAGTGATGAGGAAGAGGAAAACCTCTGTTAAAGAAGGAAGCTTCCGAGAAAGAGGGGATGATCTATTTCAATCCTTTACATACCAATCCAGAATCATGTATTTGCTAACAAGGTAATAAGCAACCATTTACTACAAAAGAAATCATGTTTTAACACTTTACACTGACCTGTTTCTTCATGATTAATCATATTCTTAGTGATTGTACAAGTACTAAAGATCTCAATCAATCAAGTGCATAAGATGGTTTTGGTGATACTCGTCATTGTCCTGCACCCAATCCAGGATTTTCAAAAGTTTGGTTCTGGTTCTTCTTCAATTCTCTACGTTTATTTTCTTTTACAAACAATGGTTCTGGTTCTTTTTTTCAATTCTCTTTTGTAAACAGTCCAATGCATGACACTCGGAATCGGTCCTCCCTGAGTCAAAGTTTATGATGTTTCTTGGTTTTTTAAATGTGAAAATTCTTTGGTGAAACCATTCAAATGTATTGATATTTATATATGTCTTTGGTTTTAGTATCATGTCATCATTTGCGTCAAATGTTGCAGTAAATAGCTAATGATTTCTTGTATTCTGAGATCAGGTGAGATAGTGAGGCGTGACACTGGAGCTAAGATGGATGTCATGATAGGAAACATGATTCAAAAGGACTTGATGGGGAAAATTCCAGAGAAACCTTAATGGTGTGGCAAAGAGAAAGATTGAAGAAAGACTCGAAAGGTTGAAAGTCGTTATGGAATCTTTGAATCTAAAAGAAACTGTTTTTAGCTCCATTGTGTGACAAAGTTCCAGTGGAGAAGTATGTGAAAGAGCATACCATACGTGAAAAGAAAAAGGAGCTAAGACTCTATGTACTCTCCTTAAGCAGCCTAAACTAAGAAATTTTTTATTTTTTCTGTCATACTTATTAATAATCTACTTGATTCTTTTCACTCTGTAAGTAAAACATCAACTTTGATTTTGGTAAAAACAACTAATCTCTTAAAATTTTCTCTACAGATTATTCTATGCTTTGTATCATGCAAGCCATCGTAGAAGTGGACCTACTGGGGAAGAAACAACAAAAATTGATATTGCAGAATATTATTATCATCCTCATTTTTTCATTTTGAATTTGCTTTATCGCATAGAAACGAAAGTAATGACGTAATTTTCATGACGAATTCTTATGATCATATCATCCATCAATTTCAGAATACAATTGCTCCTCCTTCCACCACTGTCTTTAAGACAATTAAAATGAACCCATATCGATTTCCAAAGGGCTAAAGGAGAAAAGAAAATATAATTTCTATGATAAGTAAGAACTTGATTGTTATTAAAAATGGAAACTCAGTGATTCTAAAGCCAAAAACAAAGTTTGAATCACTTGTCAATTTAACCCAAATAAACAAGATAAAGGAGTATTTGGATCATAACTGAGGCTTAATTAACTCTTCATTCATCTTGCTCACCATTCCATATCTATTTTTGGATATTAAAAAAACAACAACTTTTATGTTCAAATAATTTAAAATTTGTCCTATGATTATATTTTTATAATATGGTATACGCATTATATATATTGAAATACAAATAACAGATAAAGATGCTCATCATATGTGACAATCTAAAGGCAGGATTTACTGCTTTTTGTTCATCTTATTCCTCTGTGACAATTAACAGAAAACCAAATGTTTTGTATTCTCCCGCTCTTATGAAGTGAGTACGTGTCAGAAGTGTGTGTGTATATATATAATAAAACGTTAAACATATATCATATTAAAAAATATACTCCACCACACAAATTTAATATATATAATTTAAAACTCATCGAACAGAAAAATCAAATATTTTTTTCTATTACAGAAAATAAAATTAAATAATTCAAAGTCAAAATTTATATCACTCTCTTCATTCTCATTTTACTAAATTCTTTTAAACAATATCATTTTAAATTTTGTGTTGTCCATAAAACACTACTAATCTTAAGTGTCTCAAAGTTTATTACTTAATTTAATTTAATTAATCAATTCCACCATTCTTATTTTTAGATTTTTAAAAATAAAATACAAAGATTAGTATACAAAAGTTATAAATCAAAAAATTAGTTTGAGTTTTTCTTGTATAATAAAACTATCCTACATAGTTTCCTGTTTTTTTTTTATTTGTTTGTGACATTTTTTAAAAATGGAAGCGTGAGCTTCCAGAGCGGAATCGCAAGTTTCCAACGAGTTTCCAAAGTGAATGTTTAGAAGCGCCATGGAAGCGAGATTTCGAAAGCTTACGAGAGATTCCGATTCCAACTCCGATTTTGAAGGGGAAAGCGGGCCTTCGATGAAGATTTCGTGCTTCCATCAACGCCGAACAAATTTATGAAATTAAGAACACGAGATCATATAACTTGTATCTTTTGTGCTATGACCTTTCCCATAAGATTTTGTTTTTTTTAAGAAGACAATATTTTCAAGTTCTATGATATGAAATTAAGAACGATATGGAAAAAAAAAAAATCTAAATCCGATTAAGTTACAAAATTAAGAACATTATATGGAACGAAAAAAACCAAAAACAAACCCGAGTAAAAAACCATTAAACCTAGGGTTAGTTTCGTTGACTCTGACTAAATCTAAACAATCGTCAACAAAATAATAACTACAAAAGTATAAGATTGCATTCATTCAAAAGTTAGAAAAAAAATATTTAAAATATTAACATGTCATACCAAAATTTTACACAACTACACAAAAGATAACTTCAAAATATAAAATAATAAAATACGAAAACATATAAAAACATAACAAAAATACAATAGCAAACATACTCGCACATCGCGAGAGTTCCATCTCTAGTGCTTTTAAATAGTATAGATCGAATCACCTGCTTCTTCTTCAGAGAAAATATTATCATGTTGTTCTTTTTTCTAACTTATTGGCTTCACTTTTATGTAGTTAGACATTTTGCATTTTTCATGAAAGTCTTGAGAAAAAACAACAACACTTTAACGATATAACCGTCCATGTTTCTAAATCCATGGCCATTTGCTATTTGATGAAATCTTCCAGATATAATGTCTTCTTGGAATTCAATTTAATTTTTTTAGTCCCATGTAACAAGCTGTTGGGACAACGTGATTAAACTCCATAAGCCACTCCAATCATTATAACAAAACAAATAATGGTAATATACACCTCTTCATTGATATGAATGCAACTATCTCCTAGCAGTTTCTATTCGACTGCACATATGTAGTAAAAAGGAATACCGACATCTATATCCATCAACCATGAAATTACATTCTTGAAATGAAGAAAACGACAGCACCATAAAGATGAGAAGCATAAGCTAATTATATAACACAACAACGTATCACAAATCTTTCATCTTCAGAAATTATCATTTACAAAAACAAGAATACTCTAACCATTGTATAAACTTGGCTAAGTTGTGTTCTATCTCTTAACCATTTAGTAGACATGAGGGAAAATGGCATGCCGATTTGCCGGATAATTCTCAAACTTCCGCAGATACCAGCGGTGCGTTTCTCCAGCTGCGTATGTCAGATTAGCAGCCTACAAAAAAAAAATACCCAATAAAATGACATAAACACCATTTCTCAGAACCCAAACAACCTTCAGAAACAAAGCATTCCCTTAGTGATCATGCGAGTAAGAGAGTGAATCATACCACGAAACCAAATAGTAACCAGATGCTTATGTCTGTTCCTCCACTAGCAATCAGTAAGCCCGCATATAAAACCTAGATTTTAGAGCATTATATTATTAGAGAAGAGTCAAGAAATATAATAGAAAGTTAAGATAACTATCAGGGAGAATCTATTACGATTTCTGCCAAGAAATGTGGACAAGAGACCATTCCAAACCAATCCCCATACGGAATCATATACTCTTTCGCTTGGCTCGGATTTTCCCGGAGTGATCCCTACATTACCGTTTTGTATTTTTTTAGTATCAAAAACATAAACAATGAACAGAAACTAATTGTTAAACATACAAGAATTTTATGACAGCGGCGCTGATGTATCCATCCCCAGAGAAAAATGGCTCCACCAATCCACTGGAGTGATCCAAGCTTCGTCAGGGGGCTTATAGAAGATAATAAGTTAAATTCAGGTGCTGAAGTATGGCTTTTCCCATTAGCAATGAACTCAGCCACTTGATTTCCGGCGAATCGTGCTACCTCTAAAGCAATATTGGAGCAGAGTGACAAAGGCGCTGTTACATAGAAACTAGAAAACACAAATTAAAGTCAAGTAAAAAGTCAATCAAACTAAAAACTGTGAGGAGTGACTTGAGAAACTTACAACAATCCAGCAAAATAACCGAGAATGTGCATCTGAGCGGAAGGGCTATAATTGAATACATAGATTGACTCTATAAGCCGTCTCAAGACATGTATCTCCATCAGAAGAAGTAGAAATACCACTCGCCACACTTCTAACCGATGCTCAACAGGAGTCATATGAGATTTATGAAAGGAGAAAACATGGGAACCTCCAGCTAAATGGCTTGCAATGTCGGATAACTTGAACTCCTCAGAAGATAAAGGCGCCATTTCGCAAGCATACATCCAAGTTGCAGCAAGCAGGAGAGTCGTCCACACCACTCCAATAACATAAAAGTGAGCAAAACATTTCTGAGGAATTGTAAACTTCTGCACAGAGAATTACACAACTGAGTTACTAAGACAAGGTTTAAGCCCTTTTCCACATTCAAAAGTCGAAAACAGAACATGTCTAAAATTCAAACCGGAGATTCAACAAAAATGTGGTCTGCTTTCTCGTTCAGATTTACAACAAAAATGATGATTAAAACACGATTTAAGAGTCGAGGAATTAGCAAAAAAAAACTGAAAACATCTGATTACAAGAACAAATTTCAAACCCTTTTTTTCTCACATAATCAGGACAGGATACTCGAACTTACAGTTTCACAGAAATTGGGAAAATTCACATACTCTGCCCTAATATCTGAAAACTAGAACAATCGAAAATCGAAAACAAAGCAGTTCTGTAATTAAAACCAGAGATTCAAACTAAAAGTGACATGCTTCTCCTTTCCAATCGAATTCACAACAAAATGATGATATAAACACGATGTAAGAATCGAGAAATTAGCAAAAAACTGAAAAAATCTGATTCACAGACCTAATTTCAAATCTTTTTTTCACATCAACCTGATATTCAAACATACAGTTTCACAAAAATTGGGCAAAATTCACAAACTTTCCCCTAAAAACAAGTTGAAGTTTTTTGACGAATACCTGAGAAGACGTGTGAAGAATCTTGCCTCTCCCAGCGAAACTCAAAACGAGTTCACGAAAAGAGTTAAGCTTTGAAGTGGGTATCGAAGCAATCAGCAAAGGAAGTATAGAGACGATCCAAGCGACTCTAACCAACCACACAATCTCCAATTCCATACTCTTTTTGTTTGGTTTCTTCTCTCTGAATAACAAATACGGCATACTCAATTTTGAATAAGAGAACCCCAAATCGTAGAAGAAACGTATAATGAGTTGCCGGAAACAGACGCAAAAATCAGATGCAAATTTGGAGAAACTTTGATTGAGAAGCAATGAATTAGCGACGAGGAAGTAAAGATCTCTTACTATATTCTTCGCTTTTCGTGCGATGTAAAACCACTTGTGACTTTGGCTTTGATCTCAGTGTTATATTTTCAGGGTAGCTTGTGATAATCTCGAATTAATTAAGTCAATTAATGTTAATTACAGTAAAACCTCTAGTAATTAATAACATCTCAATTCTCAACTATAATATTTTATTAATTTCTACTGATATTAATCTATAGAGAAATTGTTATATTGTTTAAATTTTAGATATTTCACCTAATTATTATTTTTTTGTTTTTTGATAGTTAAAATTTATTTGAATACACAGTGAGTTAAAACATTAATTGGTAATCAGGTGAAATATCTATTGATGTTTACTAAAATGGTTAAGAGATAGGACACAACTTAGCCAAGTTTATACAATGGTTGACTATTCATGTTTCTGTAAATGGTAATTTCTGAAGATAAAAGATTTGTGATGCTTTGTTTGTTGCGTTATATAATTAGCTTATGCTTCTCATCTTTATGGTGCTGTTGTCTTCTTCATATCAGAATGTGTTACACAAACAAGAGTGTGACTTCGGCACTTAGCCGTATTTTAGAGTGGCATGACTTACCCGCATGTACTAACTATACTTGTTCCGTTTTCGATCTATTTATTCCGCTTGATTTGTTTATTTTACACAATTTATTTCGTCGCGGTACCTATCATATTTGTTGAAAGTTATTTGGTCCCAAGCAAGATGTCTACACTACACATAAGAAGCTCCTGACATTGAATATGCAGCAGGTTACCTTAGAGTTTTCTAGACTCAACGCATTTGCATTTGTCAATCTTATAACCATCTCTAAAACATTTGTATAATTCTTTTACAGTGGCATGAGTTCAATCTTAATAATCTTATAACCACTCTAGTCAATGTCTCAATAATCTTGGCAATTCACACAAACATACAATCTAAGAAGCTTGCTTTGGTCACGAATGAAAATATCGAAATCAGAGTAGAACCCATCAGTAAAACATCAAAACAGACATGAACAAAGAGAACCCAACACAGATATGACAAGCGAAGCAGACATGGAAAGAGAACAAGGAGAAAGGAGAAACCTTTATTTCTCGGAGATATATCACGACGACGACGACGCTTGTGGTTCTTTTCTCACTTGCTGGGGTATCGGAGAAGAGAAGATGAATCAAAGAAGAGAAGATAAGTAAAACTTGAGATTCAATCTTAGGGAAGAGAGAGATCGATGGAGATGGAGATGATTTAGGGTTAGAGATCGATAGAGATCGGTGGATTTAGGGGCATTTTTTGCAACTTTTCCTGAAATGCAAATTAATTATATAAAATCAAAAATAATACATAATATAACTAATATACATATTTTATAAATGTTTTTTTATAGTCACATGTATTAGATTATCAAAATTTTAAAAGAGAAATGGTTATAAAATGTATGTACTTTACCATTTCAGCCATTAACATGTACTCTCGCGTTTTTTAAATCAAACACGAATTTTAAGTTAACTTTCATTTTAACTACAAATTTTGTGTTGACCGAACCATTTAGAACATGTCGTTAAGTTAACTGATAGTCTAAATTAATGTTATTAAGTTTAAATTAACAGTATGTTTCATATGTCTCGGTCAACTCAAAATTTATGATTAAAATAAAAGTCAACATAAAGTTCGTGATTAAAAATGAGATGTTTCAAAATAATTTAAAATATTTTAAAAGTACATGTTTTATTATTTAAACATAAATCTATAGATTTTATTTAAAATATTACTAGATTTAATCAAATTAATATTTGTGGTTAACCAACTAGTTTTCTTCGTTTATAAATAATTAGCCATAATATTTTTTGACACGTAAAACCAAAATACATTCTGAAGAAATCATATTGTGATAAGGAGGATTCACAGTTAAAGACATATATGTTTAAATCTAATTTGGATAAATTCTAAATCGGTTAGAAATTTCAATTACATTACGACATACAACAATAATTGATCCACACAGAAATCGCTCGGTCGATCTCACTGATCACCAATAATTTTGATATATCTAATAAGAACCTTTGTTCAAAACTAGATCACATTAAAACAATGTTATTAAAGCAAATTGTAAAGCGAATCAAAAAGTTATGGGTTATGTCTTATTGGTCGTCCGATCACATTTTATTGAGTTTAAATAATTTCATATGTAAATATATATATATTTAATCTGAAAATTATATTGAAAAGTGTTTTAGGATTCTAAAAATTATAAACGGAGAAAACTAGTTTGTTAACCAAAAATATTTATTTGATTCAATCTATAAATATTTTATTTAAAAGAGAAATTCTTTCAAATACCACTGAAAAATTTATTTTCTAAAAGTACCATCATTAGTTTTATTTTCCAGACATACCACAAGATAGTTTCGTTTCCAAAAATACCACAAAAATAAAAATGAATTATAAGGATTTGTACTTTAAATATTTGGGTTTTGATTTAGTATTTTGGGTTTAGGGTTTAGTATTTTGGGTTTAGTTTTGAGGGTTTAAAGTTTTGTTTTGGTATTTTTGGAAAATAAAAGTATAAATTTTAATTTTGGAATTAAAACTTAATTTTGTGGTATTGATGATAATTGTCCTAAATAAAATCTATAGATTTATTTTTAAGTAATAAAACATGTATATTTTTTAATATTTTAAATTATTTTAAAACATCTCACTTTAATCACGAACTTTAAGTTGACTTTCATTTTAATCACAAACTTTGAGTTGACCGAGCCATATGAGGCATACCGTTAAGTCAGCTTAACTCCATTAACTTATTCCATCAGTTGATTTAACGACGTACCGTAAATGGCTCGGTCACGCAAAATTTGTGATTGAAATGAAAGTCAACTTAAAATTCGTGTTTGATTTTAAAAACGTGAGAATTCATGCCTCTAATGGTTGAAATGGTAAAGTACAGGGTTTTTATGACCATTTTCTCAAATTTTAAATGTGAAATTGAACTCCTAGTCGCGAAAACTTCGATTTGATATATTATTTATCAACAATTTACAAATTTGACGGTGATGACAAGAAGTTACATTGCGTATTAGTTTTTTTACTTTGGATTGACCTATATTTTTTGGAGATGGAGGGTAAGGTTGCAAAAAATGGCAATTTAGAGTGCTTTTCTGCAGAAAACCCTGCATGTATTCCAAAATTAAATGTTATTGGATTATGTATTTGTTAGGTGTATTTTAAAATAAATTAAAATTTATTGTTATTGTATTATGTATTTGTTAGGTGCATTATACAATACATTTAAAGGGTGCTACTGATATTGTATTTTAAAGGATTAGATGTATTCGTCACCCAAAATAAAAATTTAGATGTATTTTAAAATAAAGTTTTGTACAATTATGTATTTAGAAATATACATTAAAATATTCTGTTATTAGATTATGTATTTGTTTGCGGTATTCTAAAATACATTAAATACTAGTGTTATTTAATATCCACTTGATTTAGTTTTATTTTGGATTTTAACGTACTTTGCTTCAAAATCTCTCTAGATATTTGTCAAGTACTTCAAAATCTCTCTCAGTTCAGTCACGTTTATCGGAAAAAATGAAAAAAACTTTTTCATGATCTGCCATTTCTCGGGCGAGTAGTCCTCTCTGTACCTATGATATGCATTTAGAATATACACACAATTGCATTGGAATTCAAAGGCCCTGTTCGTTTGCTCATCTGACATTTTCATCCAGATGATTTATCTAAATGTTCCATCCAGATGCTTCATCTGAATGTTGTTCGTTTCAATTTTTGGATGTTCATTTGAATGGAGCATCTGGATGAAGCTTTGTTTGTATGATTCATTTTTATAAATATTCATCTCCATCTAGATGAATTTAATTAGAATATGACTAAAATACCCATATTTTGATCTAATCATAATCTTAAATATATTGATTTTAATTATTGATTAAAATATAATGAAAAGTGAAAAAATTATGTTTTCCTGCCAAACCATAAAATCGTGGAATAACGTTTATTCGTCAAAACCGCAAAATCATATAATTAAGATTCTTCCGCCATAAAATCACGATTTAAGCGGGAAATTATGGAATTGAGGTTTCAAGGGAATACGATATTCCACAATTTTCCCGCCAAAATCGTGATTTGACGGTTTTGGCGGAAAAACCTAATTCTCCGATTTTTGGCGGAAAATTGTGTTTTCCAATTTCAATTTTGGCGGAAAATCAATTTTTCTAATTTTTCCGCCAAAACCGCAAAATTGCGGAATTAAGTTTTTGGCGGGAAAATTGCGTTTTCCGATTTTGATTTTGGCGGAAAAACACATTTCTCCAAATTTCTCGCCATAACCGCAAAATCGCGGAATTAAGTTTTTGGCGGGAAAATTGTGTTTTCCGATTTTGATTTTGGTGGGAAAACACATTTCTCCAATTTTCCCGCCAAAATCGCAAAATCGCGGAATTAAGGTTTTGGCGGGAAATTGCGTTTTTTATTTCAATTTTGGCCGAAAAACACATTTCTCCAATTTTTCTGCCAAAACCGCAAAATTGCGGAATTAGGTTTTTGGCGGGAAAATTGCGTTTTCCGATTTCTCGGTTTTGACGGGAAACACAGTTTTGAATAATTCGGCAAAAAGATTTTGTTTTGATGGAATTACAGTATTTTAAGATTTTGGTTAAAAAACATAATTCCGAGATTTTATGATTTTGACGGAAATTATTAGTCCGTGATTTTACGGTTTTAGAAAAAAAAAATTGGTGCAATATTATGATTTTTTAAATAAAAATATGAAATCTATATATAGTTTATATTATTTGAGTTATAATTGTAAATAAGGGTATTTTAGACATTACAAAATTTTGGAAAGTCATCTCCATCCAAATGGTCCAACTTGGTTCATCCAACTCATTTTAAAATTTTTGCCTAAATTTTCCAAACTTATCTAGATGAACCATTTGAATGGTTGTCATTTTTAACACTAAACGAACACTAATTTCCATCTCCATATAGATGGATCATCTGGATGAGAAAACGAATAGGGCCAAAGTCTTTTGTTAGTTCAAATCCATTAAAAACATCAATCCAGTAACACCCCCTTAGGTGATTTTGTTTAACAAAAGTTTTTAGATTTTATTTACTTATTTAGATAACTTAAGTGGCACCTCTAATGTCGACGTAAAAAAAGTGGACCTCTTATCGGTGATTATGTGAACCATATGATCAGACGTTGGGACTTCTTGGAAAATTAGATTACTTAAGAGATGTAAATGAATTGGTAAATTTGTAAAATCATTCTCCATTAGCAAAGAGATTAAAAGATTTTACGTTATTGGGGAGAATGATTAAGATGGTCCCATAGTTTGAGCCGGGGATGATGCATCAACCAACGGAATTGGAACCCTGAAAACTCAGTCATTGCTTGTCACCTAACATGTTTCTATGTGTTGTCTCTAACCGGTTTAATGTTTACTATGCTTGTGAAGAGTCACTCAGGTTGATCAACTTGTAGATGATACGACATCAAACACGAAACTAAATCAGGAGTCGACGGAGTAAAAGCTCACTACTTCAACAAGGTCTTCAAGGCCTATATGAAAATCAGGAGCTTATGTGGAGGAGTCCAGTTTGAAAGTACGGCAAATCAATTAGATCACTAGCCAGTAACTCTTGAGTGTTCTCTACAAATTGATGCTGAGAAAGTTGTTCAAGTAAGCTCACGAGAAGGATGTTCTAATCAAGGAATTGTGGCTTAGAAAGAAACCGTGAAGGTTAAAAATCTCTAATGAAACCTTGTCTGTACTGTTACATGTTAATAACAAAAGCCGTGTTTAGAATCACAAGTTATAAATAAGATTAGCAATTTACTGATTTTTATGACTATTTCAATTTCAATTTCAATTTCTTACTATAGTTATCTATAATTCTAAGATTTTTTATTAACAGAATTGGGAGTTCGCGAAGTGTTGTTGACTCATCTATAATTCCAATAGTTACAAAACATTTGGATTTTCAAAAACGCTAGATCAATAACCGAGATTTCTATCTGATTGGCAAGAAGCTAGATTGTGAACTCGTAAACTTCAATCTCGTTATCTCTCCTGGGGCCAACATTTATATGGAAAAATAATGGGGACGTCAATCCGACAAAGAAGAAGCGAAATCGTGCACTCATAATTTTTACAATTTTTTTTGTTACATATCCAACATGAATGCATATTAACCCAATATCCGACGAATTTACAAACACCCATTCAAAGGTGGTCGGAAATTTGCATTATATTTAATATACAACACATCAAATTTCCAATGAATTTCTGACGAAACTCATATCTTATGGTAAACGAGTTCTTCCTCTCAAATCACAATCTCACAAACTCCCAAAAGAAAAGAAAAATATCTCCTCTGCTTCTCTTCTTTTCTAATATTTTTTAAAGGTTTTAATTTTAACTTAATTTAAATTTAATAAATTCAAAAATTATGAATTTAATAAATTTTAAGTTTAATAAGAATTCTAGTTTTTGTATTCAATGTATTAAAAAACTAACAAAATGATAAAAAATAATTAAATATCGTAGGAAAATCGTAAGATAATATACGACGATTTACCTACAACACGTTCCGACAATTCTCTAACTAAATAATTTGTCCGTATTTTCCAACAAATTTCTGACCATTTGTGTTTTCTAATAAGCGTTCTAAGGCTTTATTATTAGTCCTAAATTCGTATTAAAAGCCGGTTTTCGATGAATTTCCTACTAATATCGTGGTTGGAAACTGATATGTGTGAGTTTTGCATAGTTTTTGGTATCATTAGCTTAGCTTTTACCTCATTTATTAACTAGTTCTAGCACATTTACATTAGTTAATTGTCATTTGGTCTTGGTTTTGCATTTTAGGAGTTTAGGTTAGTTTCTTTGCATTTTGCATTGCATTTTGTCTATTTTTGTAGGGTTCTTGGAGTTTGGAGGTTTAGGAGATGGATTTGGACGAATTGGAAGCAAGAGTTAAACACTCGTGGGACTTGAAGCTGCGGAAGAGCTCGAGAACGGAAGCTAAGAAAGAGACGGACATTTTCAGAGAAGGATCGGCCTTGTGTATCAACCACGTGAAGCCGATTGGTGGCCAGCGGACACTTATACCGACCTCACAAGGTTGATATACGTCGACCACCTATACCGACCTCACCTGCCCGATGGAGACTCGATTTGCAGAAAACCATAAAGTTTCAGAGGTTAACAGCGGGCACTTATACCGATCTCACAAGGTCGATATGCGCATATCGACCACCTATATCGACTCCACTTGCCCGCTGGAGCTGTGCAGAAAACCCAACTCAACCTGGTCAATACCCGATTTGTCCCGGGTTGACCCGGTTCGAATACATTTAGTATTTAAGCATTTTTTACACATTTCTAAACCTAAGTTTCCTTCTCTAGAGTTGGATTAAGATCCAAACTCTCCTCTTGATATTTTGGATTGATCTTCATCATTCATGCCACTTTGGTGAAGGATTCTTCATCTCTATCTTTATCTTTATGTTTATGCACTTTTAATTTGTCTTTCATCATGTTTAGTATCTAGTCTTTTGTTGGATCATGGGTTATGTTAGATTAGGATGATTTGATGGTTAGATGATGATGATATAGATTGATTCTTATTAGATCATTCATTTAGGTTGATCTTAATGCTAGTTTTGACTTGATCACTCAAATTCTAGAACTTAAGCGATTCATGACTAGAAGGTGTTTGCGAAAATGCTTGAACCAAACCTTCTATGAGTTTTACATTCCTAGCCAACGGAAGTTGATGATTAGGGTGTTTAGTGAACTAATTGGACTTGTTTTTAATGCTCAATGATCATTTAATTGCGAACAGAAGTTAATGACAATTAGGTGATTAGTAAAGTGATTAGTGCCATAAAAGTGGATTAGTCATATTTGTGAGTTCCATGTTCTAGGATGGTGCTTAATTCAATCTCTTGAATCATTGTTTGATTGTTGATCCATTCTCATGATAGTTATACTCATGGTCCAATGTTTTATCTTCATTTTACTTCTTGCATTTCTTACATTTTAATCAAAACAAAACCCCAAAAACTTATTGCTCTAAATTAGTTTGAATCTCGCATCTCTAGTGTTGCAATCTTTATTCCTCATGGGATCGACATCTAAACTACTACAACGCTTGCACTTGCACTTGGATGATTTAGAAATATAAATTTTATAACTTGTGTTTTGAAATTAAATATTTCTCTATCAGAAACAACTATGTTTTTTTTGTAGTGATCAAATATCTCGAAAACTAGATAAAGTTTATATACAATAACAAAAGAGAAACGTACAAACGACATAATGTTATAAATTATTACAATCCAAATTGATATCCATTTCCTTAATTTGTTAAATACGATATTACCTTAACTGCGAGATATAATGAATCATGCATTGCTCCCTCCTATTTCGTTCCTTACTTCTTCTGCTCTTGAATGCTTCCTTGTTGGTTCATGCGCTTCTTTTTCCTCCTTTGTTTTCTTCCTTTCTTTTGCATTAGCAAATGCTTTTCGTGCGTCATTCAGACAATCTTTTGAGGTAAAAAGGCATGGTTTGCAATGTGCTCCAGTGACGTAATATAACGAAGATCAATAGGGTGTGTAACCTACAAAACTCTTACTCTATCTTGGGTGTGTGTAGCTTGTATGATGATGTTCTCAATAAGTGATGTTTGTAATCGTTTTGTCTGGTAAACCGGAGTTAGTCACTTTCGTGATAATTTGTTCCAATTATTGATCAAGAAGAAGAAATAAGCTCATCACCCGTACAGACGTTCGTACGTCCGTACCGCACACGTTCGGATGGGTCAAAAGAGATGAGGCCGAACGAGAATGGAGAGGAGCCTTTGAGAACATGTCTAGCTGAGGCATTTTAAGGCCCATTGTGCCATATGACCGTTGGAGGAGCGCAACAAGATAAGGAAAGGAAGAGAGCGCGTGGACGGTGTGGACCACAAGTGTGTGGACCACTTTTGTGTGGACCACTTGTGGTCCCTTGAAGAAATGTGGCGCCTCCTTTCTCCTCCCTTCTCTCTTATGCGCATCTAGGTTTAATTAGGCTAAGTGAGGTCGTTTTGATGTCAGCTATATATACTCTTTGTTCTCATTTTGTAAAATATACTCTTTTCTAATCAATGAAATGATTCTTACTCTTCTCTAATCTCTATTCTCTCTCAGTTCCGCTCATGAATTCTTACATGGTATCAGATCCATTAAGGCTATAATCTCTCATTCTAACCTCTATGCTCAACCATGCTCCATCTAAATCTACTCGTCCATCTTGTTCATCCATCCGTCCGCCTCTTTCTTCATCCGTCTGTCCGAGTTCTCCATCCGTCCGTCCGATTTCTTTATTCCCTCGTCAGATTCAAATACTCTTTCTTCTCCATGGATACAAGCAAGTCTCTGATTCTCCCAGTCACTCTCAAGGGAGAAAACTACCTCCTTTGGTCAAGAACAACCAAGACAGCACTTTGTGGGAGAGGGTTGTGGAACCATGTGGAGAAAGGGCTTGAAATCAAGAATGTCACCAAAGAATATGGAAAGAAGGCGGCTGAAGAAGCTATGGCTGAAGAGGCCAAGTGGTTTCAAGAGGATCAGACCGTGCTTGTCATCATTAAAGGGTCATTTGAAGCCTCCATTCTAGAGGCGTATTCTTATTGTGAAACGGCAAAGGAGCTTTGGGGAACTCTCAAGCATGTCTATGGGAATGTATCCAACCTCAGCCGAGTTTTTGAAGTCAAACATTCCATCACAACCTCAGCCAAGAAGATCTCGAGTTCACTAACCACCTAGGGAGGTTTAGATCTCTATGGGCCGAGCTAGAGATGTTGAGACCAAGTACCATGGATCCGGCTTTTCTTAATGAAAGGCGTGAGCAAGACAAGGTCTTTGGTCTTCTTCTCACTTTGTATCCAGCCTTCAATGACCTCATCAAGCACATTCTCCGAGCTGACAAGCTTCCTAGTCTTGATGAGGTGTGCTCTCAAGTACAAAGAGAGCAAGGTTCACTTGGTCTCTTTAGTGGGAAAGGAGATCTCCTCATTGCCAACAAAGGAATCTATCGAAATGAGGAGAGGAAGGTGTGGATTTGTGATCATTGTAAGAAGAAAGGCCATACTAAAGACAAGTGCTGGATCCTTCACCCTCACCTCAAGCCATCCAAGTTCAAAGAATCCAAGACCAACGTCTCCTTCGAGTCTACATCCTCACAAGGACAAGTTGGTTCATCTAGGCAAGAGACGGCAATGGCGGCTTCATCTCAAGGAGACATTTTCATGAAGACGTCAGACTTGGAGGCTCTCTTCCAATCCATTGCATCCCTAAAGGAATCCGGTACCACTTTCTACACTCATAGACCTAAGGACTTGCTAGTAGTAGACTCGGGTGCTTCTCACCATATGATTAGCAATCCGGAACTTCTTAGTGAGATAGAACCTGCCTTAGGTCGTGTAACAATATCAAATGGAGATAAGGTGCCTTTAAAAGGAGTATGGAACCTTAGGATATTTGATAGAGAATCTAAAGCCTTCTTTATGCCTAATTTCACTTCCAATTTACTATCGGTTAGGAGAACTACTAATGATCTCAATTGCAATGCTATCTTTGGTCCTAATGATGTATGCTTTCAGGATATTAAGACTGGAAAGTTTCTAGGCAAAGGAGGCATAAAGGATGAACTTTATGTTCTTTAAGATCTCTCAAGCTCTCTTGACTCTCTTTCCTCATCTGTTTTTTATTCTAATAATGATGTTGCTTATGATGTTATATGGCATGCTAGATTAGGCCATCCTCATTCTCGTGCTCTAAGTTTAATGTTCCCTAATGTGTCATTTGATACTCTTAGTTGTGAGGCTTGTATCCTTGGCAAACATTGCAAAGCTATTTTTCCTAAGTCATCTACTATTTATGAGAATTGCTTTGACTTGATTCATTCTGATGTATGGACATCNTGCATAGTTTTTGGTATCATTAGCTTAGCTTTTACCTCATTTATTAACTAGTTCTAGCACATTTACATTAGTTAATTGTCATTTGGTCTTGGTTTTGCATTTTAGGAGTTTAGGTTAGTTTCTTTGCATTTTGCATTGCATTTTGTCTATTTTTGTAGGGTTCTTGGAGTTTGGAGGTTTAGGAGATGGATTTGGACGAATTGGAAGCAAGAGTTAAACACTCGTGGGACTTGAAGCTGCGGAAGAGCTCGAGAACGGAAGCTAAGAAAGAGACGGACATTTTCAGAGAAGGATCGGCCTTGTGTATCAACCACGTGAAGCCGATTGGTGGCCAGCGGACACTTATACCGACCTCACAAGGTTGATATACGTCGACCACCTATACCGACCTCACCTGCCCGATGGAGACTCGATTTGCAGAAAACCATAAAGTTTCAGAGGTTAACAGCGGGCACTTATACCGATCTCACAAGGTCGATATGCGCATATCGACCACCTATATCGACTCCACTTGCCCGCTGGAGCTGTGCAGAAAACCCAACTCAACCTGGTCAATACCCGATTTGTCCCGGGTTGACCCGGTTCGAATACATTTAGTATTTAAGCATTTTTTACACATTTCTAAACCTAAGTTTCCTTCTCTAGAGTTGGATTAAGATCCAAACTCTCCTCTTGATATTTTGGATTGATCTTCATCATTCATGCCACTTTGGTGAAGGATTCTTCATCTCTATCTTTATCTTTATGTTTATGCACTTTTAATTTGTCTTTCATCATGTTTAGTATCTAGTCTTTTGTTGGATCATGGGTTATGTTAGATTAGGATGATTTGATGGTTAGATGATGATGATATAGATTGATTCTTATTAGATCATTCATTTAGGTTGATCTTAATGCTAGTTTTGACTTGATCACTCAAATTCTAGAACTTAAGCGATTCATGACTAGAAGGTGTTTGCGAAAATGCTTGAACCAAACCTTCTATGAGTTTTACATTCCTAGCCAACGGAAGTTGATGATTAGGGTGTTTAGTGAACTAATTGGACTTGTTTTTAATGCTCAATGATCATTTAATTGCGAACAGAAGTTAATGACAATTAGGTGATTAGTAAAGTGATTAGTGCCATAAAAGTGGATTAGTCATATTTGTGAGTTCCATGTTCTAGGATGGTGCTTAATTCAATCTCTTGAATCATTGTTTGATTGTTGATCCATTCTCATGATAGTTATACTCATGGTCCAATGTTTTATCTTCATTTTACTTCTTGCATTTCTTACATTTTAATCAAAACAAAACCCCAAAAACTTATTGCTCTAAATTAGTTTGAATCTCGCATCTCTAGTGTTGCAATCTTTATTCCTCATGGGATCGACATCTAAACTACTACAACGCTTGCACTTGCACTTGGATGATTTAGAAATATAAATTTTATAACTTGTGTTTTGAAATTAAATATTTCTCTATCAGAAACAACTATGTTTTTTTTGTAGTGATCAAATATCTCGAAAACTAGATAAAGTTTATATACAATAACAAAAGAGAAACGTACAAACGACATAATGTTATAAATTATTACAATCCAAATTGATATCCATTTCCTTAATTTGTTAAATACGATATTACCTTAACTGCGAGATATAATGAATCATGCATTGCTCCCTCCTATTTCGTTCCTTACTTCTTCTGCTCTTGAATGCTTCCTTGTTGGTTCATGCGCTTCTTTTTCCTCCTTTGTTTTCTTCCTTTCTTTTGCATTAGCAAATGCTTTTCGTGCGTCATTCAGACAATCTTTTGAGGTAAAAAGGCATGGTTTGCAATGTGCTCCAGTGACGTAATATAACGAAGATCAATAGGGTGTGTAACCTACAAAACTCTTACTCTATCTTGGGTGTGTGTAGCTTGTATGATGATGTTCTCAATAAGTGATGTTTGTAATCGTTTTGTCTGGTAAACCGGAGTTAGTCACTTTCGTGATAATTTGTTCCAATTATTGATCAAGAAGAAGAAATAAGCTCATCACCCGTACAGACGTTCGTACGTCCGTACCGCACACGTTCGGATGGGTCAAAAGAGATGAGGCCGAACGAGAATGGAGAGGAGCCTTTGAGAACATGTCTAGCTGAGGCATTTTAAGGCCCATTGTGCCATATGACCGTTGGAGGAGCGCAACAAGATAAGGAAAGGAAGAGAGCGCGTGGACGGTGTGGACCACAAGTGTGTGGACCACTTTTGTGTGGACCACTTGTGGTCCCTTGAAGAAATGTGGCGCCTCCTTTCTCCTCCCTTCTCTCTTATGCGCATCTAGGTTTAATTAGGCTAAGTGAGGTCGTTTTGATGTCAGCTATATATACTCTTTGTTCTCATTTTGTAAAATATACTCTTTTCTAATCAATGAAATGATTCTTACTCTTCTCTAATCTCTATTCTCTCTCAGTTCCGCTCATGAATTCTTACATGGTATCAGATCCATTAAGGCTATAATCTCTCATTCTAACCTCTATGCTCAACCATGCTCCATCTAAATCTACTCGTCCATCTTGTTCATCCATCCGTCCGCCTCTTTCTTCATCCGTCTGTCCGAGTTCTCCATCCGTCCGTCCGATTTCTTTATTCCCTCGTCAGATTCAAATACTCTTTCTTCTCCATGGATACAAGCAAGTCTCTGATTCTCCCAGTCACTCTCAAGGGAGAAAACTACCTCCTTTGGTCAAGAACAACCAAGACAGCACTTTGTGGGAGAGGGTTGTGGAACCATGTGGAGAAAGGGCTTGAAATCAAGAATGTCACCAAAGAATATGGAAAGAAGGCGGCTGAAGAAGCTATGGCTGAAGAGGCCAAGTGGTTTCAAGAGGATCAGACCGTGCTTGTCATCATTAAAGGGTCATTTGAAGCCTCCATTCTAGAGGCGTATTCTTATTGTGAAACGGCAAAGGAGCTTTGGGGAACTCTCAAGCATGTCTATGGGAATGTATCCAACCTCAGCCGAGTTTTTGAAGTCAAACATTCCATCACAACCTCAGCCAAGAAGATCTCGAGTTCACTAACCACCTAGGGAGGTTTAGATCTCTATGGGCCGAGCTAGAGATGTTGAGACCAAGCACCATGGATCCGGCTATACTTAATGAAAGGCGTGAGCAAGACAAGGTCTTAGGCCTTCTTCTCACTTTGCATCCAGCCTTCAATGACCTCATCAAGCACATTCTCCGAGCTGACAAGCTTCCTAGTCTTGATGAGGTGTGCTCTCAAGTACAAAGAGAGCAAGGTTCACTTGGTCTCTTTAGTGGGAAAGGAGATCTCCTCATTGCCAACAAAGGAATCTATCGAAATGAGGAGAGGAAGGTGTGGATTTGTGATCATTGTAAGAAGAAAGGCCATACTAAAGACAAGTGCTGGATCCTTCACCCTCACCTCAAGCCATCCAAGTTCAAAGAATCCAAGACCAACGTCTCCTTCGAGTCTACATCCTCACAAGGACAAGTTGGTTCATCTAGGCAAGAGACGGCAATGGCGGCTTCATCTCAAGGAGACATTTTCATGAAGACGTCAGACTTGGAGGCTCTCTTCCAATCCATTGCTTCTCTAAAGGAATCCGGTACCACTTTCTACACTCATAGACCTAAGGACTTGCTAGTAGTAGACTCGGGTGCTTCTCACCATATGATTAGCAATCCGGAGCTTCTTAGCAATATAGAACCTGCCTTAGGTCGTGTAACAATATCAAATGGAGATAAGGTGCCACTAAAAGGAGTAGGGAACCTTAGGATATTTGATAGAGAATCTAAAGCCTTCTTTATGCCTAATTTCACTTCCAATTTACTATCGGTTAGGAGAACTACTAATGATCTCAATTGCAATGCTATCTTTGGTCCTAATGATGTATGCTTTCAGGATATTAAGACTGGAAAGGTTCTAGGCAAAGGAGGCACAAAGGATGAACTGTATGTTCTTGAAGATCTCTCAAGCTCTCTTGACTCTCTTTCCTCATCTGTTTTTTATTCTAATAATGATGTTGCTTATGATGTTATATGGCATGCTAGATTAGGCCATCCTCATTCTCGTGCTCTAAGTTTAATGTTCCCTAATGTGTCATTTGATACTCTTAGTTGTGAGGCTTGTATCCTTGGCAAACATTGCAAAGCTATTTTTCCTAAGTCATCTACTATTTATGAGAATTGCTTTGACTTGATTCATTCTGATGTATGGACATCTCCTTGTGCATCTAGGGATAACAATAAGTACTTTGTGACATTCATAGATGAGAAATCAAAATACACTTGGATCACTTTACTATCCGCAAAAGATCGTGTGTTTGATGAATTCGTAAATTTTTAAAGTTATGTCACTAACCAATTCAAGGCTAATGTGAAGGTACTTAGGACTGATAATGGAAGAGAATACACAAGTCATCGATTCAAAGAACACCTAGCTAAACATGGGATCCTACACCAAACAAGCTGTCCATACAATCATTAACAAAATGGAGTTGCCGAGAGGAAGAATATACATCTTATGGAAGTAGCACGGTCGATGGTGTTTCATATGAACGTGCCTAAACGGTTTTGGGGAGATGCGGTCATGGAAGCATGTTATCTTATTAACCGGATACCAACAAGAGTCTTGAAGGATCTCTCTCCATTTCAAGTATTGAATAATATAAAACCCTCTCTCGATCACTTACGTGTCTTTGGGTGTGTGTGCTTTGTTATGGTGCTAGGTGAATGATAGCTCAAATTTTAATCCCAAACTAGTACCCCAAGTGCAAGGCAGTCGAAGTAGTAGACTAGGTATCGATCCACATGGACATAGAACTAACACACTAAGTATACGAGAAACTTCTTAAACTAAGACGATATGATTTGTTGTTTTAACGTGATTAAACTAATAAGAGCTAATATTACCAATTGAAATGCAAATTAACAATTAAAAGCAACGACTAGACATAAAACAATAACAATACGCAAGGTAACAAAGCTAGAACTAAAATGACACAAGCAAAGAAAATCGCTTAAGGATGACGGTTTTAGATTTTTACGAAACAATGGATTATGGATGGGATTTCGAATTATGAATGCTTGACAATTTGTATGCAATGAGATGATAATCAATTAAACCTCCTTAGAACATGGAACACTTAACAAGATAAACCCACTCTCGTGGCATTTATCACTTCATAAAAACCTATTCTTGCTAAACTCTCATTTGCAGAATTTGGTCTAAATGAGCATTAAACAAAAGTCCATTTCGTTCACAATTCACCCTAACATCAGCTTTCGTTGGCTAGGGAAGAAAAGCCAATTTAAATTTGGTTACGGCATTTTATCGAACACCTTTAGGGCGATAAATTGCCTAAATTCAAGATATGGGTGATCAAACCATACCAAGCATTAAACACACCCTAAATCGAAGGATCTAAGCATATCTCATCTAAACCAAAGCATAACAATCATCAAACATCACAATTCTACCCTACCATAATCCATAATATGACTACTCACTCATGGTGCAAGAACAAGAAAAACAACTCAAGAAACAAGACATAATTAAAGATAAGAAGTAGATGAGTAAAGATTAAGAAGATTTCACAAAGATTCAAGATTTGATTTTGATCATAGGTCACAAAACAAAACAAAGTGTTCTTGGGACAAAAAAAAATGTAGAAGAAGAAGAAAGAGTAAAGTTATCCTCCTAATACAATTATTAGAGGTTAATATAATCTTTAGAAATCGGTTGTGGGTTGACCCGACAGAAAACCCGAGTCAAAACCACAAATCTCACGAATGTTGGATTTTATCGGTCACGTATATCGGTCAGGGTGACCGATAAAATCCAACTCTTGTAAGCTCGTCGAGTTTCTGGTCTCAAGCCTTTGCATTTTATCGGTCCAGCTGTATCGGTCAAGTGACCGATATTTCTTCACTCCAGAAACATGTCTCCAGCTTCAGTCACCTCTAATTTTCTCGGTCCGTTTTTCGGTCCAGCTGACCGATAAAAATTCCTTTCAACGCCTCTTGAGCTTCTTCTTCACTCCTAGACCTCGTCTTAGCCATCTGTTGGCCGTCCAAACTTCTAACGGCACCAAAACACCTGAAAAAGGCTAAAAACCACCACACAAGACACATATATACATCCTAGGACTCTAAAATGCAACTTAAAGCTAAATGGGACACTTATGTACAAATATGATGCATAAATGTTAGAAATGCACACAAATCAATCCTAAAAACTAAAGAATAAACACCTAAATCTAGCATTATCAACCCCCCGGACTTATCCTTTGCTTGCCCTCAAGCAAACATAAGGAAAGAAACCAAAGAAGAGGTTGAAAAGTCGGATCTCATATCCAAAAGAGAAAATCAAAGCCTTAACCTCAAGGTTCTTTAACCAAAAGTACTATGATGCTCAAGTCAACCCTACTCCTTAGAGCTTATTCACAACTTAGCACAATTCACCATTCACTCAATGCATCAAAATCCATGTGCAATCCTAGTCTTAACTCCTTAACATTCATCAACACATAAGATGAATCTTGCAATGTACATATCAAGTAATCCCACTTGGCTAGGAAGAGAAAGGTTTTAAAATCATTTACAAAAGAAGGCTCATTAAGATCAAAGGTTCTCTCAAGAAAAGGAATGAAACTTTATGCAAAATACTAAGAGTAAAAAACAATTAGGGCATACAAGCATTGAACTTTCATCTACCCATCCCTTGTTTCTATTGACTATCCTCATGTAAGTTTCATCCTATTTTACCCAAATGTAAAGGCTCTTTTAGCCTATCTACCATCTCTTTCATTATTTTTCTTCTCTTTCTCTAGGTAATTCTTTCTTCTTTGATCACATTGATGTTTGATTTCCAATCACTTTTTATTCAACTAGCTCTTTCATTCAGTTATCTTTAGCCTCTTACTCATCATTTAGACATTAGACCTTTAGTCTTTCTTACCACTTAGAGACTATACTCATTTGCATTTAGAGCTATCATTCATGAACCAAACAAACAAGATTTTTGAAATTCCCTTTTTCTTTCTCATTTAGAACAACACCCTTAGAGCCCATCCTACATATCCTTAACCAAATTCTAGCTCAACGAGGTAAGAGCTAGTTCTACAAGAAAGTTTTGTTCCTTGTCGTTTTCAAAACTCAACATGTTTTGCTAAGATCATTCCGGAAAAGACCTCAGAAACGCACACAAGGATAATAGGCTTGAAGGAAAGGCTTAGCTAGGGTGTGGTGAACCGCATAACGGCTATTTGGGTCAACAAGAAGAGTGGTAAAAGGAAAAATATAACCCAAATATGTATGTTCTATCCATGGGTTTTAACTCATCAATGTACAAAGCAAGATAATTGAAGATCAAGTTTAAGTTTAAGTTCAAGTTCATTGGAGTTTAAGATCTATTCATGCACATTTCAAAATCGCAAAGAGGTTCAAGCTAATCGAAACAAGAAGTGAATACATCATAGTCTTTTCAAGATGGTTCAAGCATCATATCACTCTTAGAAGGGCTTTGGTTTTAAGTCTAAACTTAAACTCTTTACAAGGAATTCTAATCATTGATCCTATGCATATGCAAATGCAAACTAAGATGATACTAGACTAGACTCAATCCTAAAAGTCATACAAAACATGAGAAACTATATGATGCAAATGCAGAAAAACAAATTTTATGTTTTTTTTTTTTTTTTCGATTTTTTTCTTTTTAGTTTTTTTTTTTTTTTTTTAATGCAAAAACACCAACTAATTACAAACCAACTAATAGACTACCACTCCCCCGGACTTATTTCACACCGTTCTCGGTGAGAAAACAGAAACGAGAAAGTGTGTCTAAACAAAACCTAACCCAATGACGAGAAATCTAACAATTAAAAGCAAAAATATATACAAGGTGGTAGTGTTACCTCGTTCAAGGGTTGTAGTTGGTGCTTGGTCCGCCTTCGTCGTTCTCCGCCCGAGCTTGTTCTCGCTCTATCTCCTCTTGGATATCCTCTCCATCGCTCGCATGCTCCGCTTCCTCCGGTTCTTCATCATCCGAGACATATCCCGGCATTTGCTTCAACTTCTTTTTACCAATCAAGTTTTAGCTTTGTGATCTTGTTGATCTTTTCTCTTGACTTTGTAGCATCCAAAGAAGATCTTCTCCCTAGCGGTTTTTGGCTTGATCCGTAGGTAAGGTAGCGTCGGGATCTCCATATCTGAAGGTTTTTGTCTTCTTTTTGGTGGCGGACTCGGAATTGGATTCTCCGCGGTTTCCCCATCTTCTAGTAGCAAATCCGGTTGTCCCACATGGACAAACCAAATGTTGTCGTATTGGTCTAGCGTCGTGAGGCTTGGTTGGGGGAGTTCCATTACACGCGGGTTCTTGTGATGGATCAAAGTATTGGTATATGTACCTCGTGACCGATCCGGTTTCCTTGAGAAAGCGACAACGGACCAGGAACTCGTGATCAATGTAGAGCTTCCCGGGCTCTCGGTAATGATCATCCAAATTTTGCCGATATGGCCGAAGATTGGTGTAAGCATACCACCAATTGATAGCTGCGGCTCGGAGGTTGATCGTGCCCATGAACGGTATTAAGGCATCTCTTGGCGAAGAAAGATGCGAACCGAGGTTGTTGAGGTGGATTCTGTTGCTACAAGAGTTTTGATCTCGAGATCAAGGATAAGAAAGGAATAGAAAACGGTGTGCGGTCACGCTTCGTCGAGATTGAGACATCGAGGAAGGGATTCCAATAGATGATCCTTGCCGGAAGAGAACAGATTAACTTCATCAAGGCCTTAAGTTTGAAGATATGATGATAGAGAAGATTTTTGCGATTGAAAAGATTGAGGAAAGCTTCCTTGGTATGTTGATTTTGTTAACTACTTGGCTTGCGAGAAAGAGCACCAAATCTTCGTTGGGTACCGAGAGAAAGAAATTCTTTAGAGATGTGTTGAGCTACTATTGGAGAGCCTTACCTCTACAAGAGGTGTAAGGATGGTATTTATCGGAGGTGGTATTCCCGAAGAAAAAACAAGAGGAATTTTGCATCATTGCCATAGTTGTGAGTATGGAGGACACTTTGCAGCTTTCAAAACGGTTACAAAAGTTTTGCAAGCTGGATTTTGGTGGCCCTCGATGTTTACCAAAAACTTGATAGCTCAAATTTTAATCCCAAACTAGTACCCCAAGTGCAAGGCAGTCGAAGTAGTAGACTAGGTATCGATCCACAGGGACATATAACTAACACACTAAGTATACGAGAAACTTCTTAAGCTAACGACGTAATGATTTGTTGTTTTAACGTGATTAAACTAATAAGAGCTAATACTACCAATTGAAATGCAAATTAACAATTAAAAGCAACGACTAGACATAAAACAATAACATTACGCAAGGTAACAAAGCTAGACATAAAATGACACAAGCAAAGAAAATCGCTTAAGGATGACGGTTTTAGATTTTTACGAACAATGGATTATGGATGGATTTCGAATTATAAATGCTTGACAATTTGTATGCAATGAGATGATAATCAATTAAACCTCCTTAGAACATGGAACACTTACAAGATAAACCCACTCTCGTGGCATTTATCACTTCATAAAAACCTATTCTTGCTAAACTCTCATTTGCAGAATTTGGTCTAAATGAGCATTAAACAAAAGTCCATTTCGTTCACAATTCACCCTAACATCAGCTTTCGTTGGCTAGGGAAGAAAGCCAATTTAAATTTGGTTACGGCATTTTATCGAACACCTTTAGGGCGATAAATTGCCTAAATTCAAGATATGGGTGATCAAACCATACCAAGCATTAACACACACCTAAATCGAAGGATCTAAGCATATCTCATCTAAACCAAAGCATAACAATCATCAAACATCACAATTCTACCCTACCCATAATCCATAATATGACTACTCACTCATGGTGCAAGAACAAGAAAAAACAACTCAAGAAACAAGACATAATTGAAGATAAGAAGTAGATGAGTAAAGATTAAGAAGATTTCACAAAGATTCAAGATTTGATTTTGATCATAGGTCACAAAACAAAACAAAGTGTTCTTGGGAGAAGAGAAACGTAGAGGAAGAAGAAAGAGTAAAGTTATCCTCCTAATACAATTATTAGAGGTTAATATAATCTTTAGAAATCGGTTTTGGGTTGACCCGACAGAAAACCCGAGTCAAAACAAAATCTCGCGAATGTTGGATTATCGTCCGTATATCGGTCAGGGTGACCGATAAAATCCAACTCTTGTAAGCTCGTCGAGTTTCGTCTTCACCTTGCATTTTATCGGTCCAGCTGTATCGGTCAAGTGACCGATATTTCTTCACTCCAGAAACATGTCTCCAGCTTCAGTCACCTCTAATTTTCTCGGTCCGGTTTATCGGTCCAGCTGACCGATAAAATTCCTCTCACGCTTCTTTGAGCTTCTTCTTCACTCCTAGACCTCGTCTTAGCCATCTGTTGGCCGTCCAAACTTCTTAACGCACCAAAACACCTGAAAAAGGCCAAAAACCACCACACAAGACACATATATACATCCTAGGACTCTAAAATGCAACTTAAAGCTAAATGGGACACTTATGTACAAATATGATGCATAAATGTTAGAAATGCACACAAATCAATCCTAAAAACTAAAGAATAAACACCTAAATCTAGCATATATCAGTGAACAAAGGAACAAGCTTGATCCAAAGAGTGTCAAATGCATGTTCCTCGGGTACTCACCTATACAAAAAGGCTACAAGTGCTTCGATCCCGTCAACAACCGAACGTATATCTCCAGGGATGGCAAGTTCATGGAAGAGAGAGGGCTCTATGATAAGAAGGATTGGGACAACCTCAAAGATCTATCTCAATCACCCTCGGATAGGGCAGCAAACCTCAAGATTCTACTTGATCACCTTGGAGTTACACTACCATGGGAACAAGGGGGAGAAAGTGAGCACACACAAGCTGATCAGAATGAGCAAGTGGAGGTTGAAGATGGCTCCAATGATGAACAAGAGCCCATTCAAGAGGAAACTCCACCTTTGGACATGAACTTGGATGAGGAACCAGTAGAGGATATTTCCTCACAAGTACAAGAAGAGAATATGAGTGAGTCCCTCGAAGAAGAACAAGTAACGGATCCTACACCAAATCCCCAACTTCGGAGAAGCACACGGATTAGACATGATCCGTCCAATTGGGTGAATACTAGGGTGTATTACAATAACCAGGTTGTAGCTCATCCAATACAAGCCGTATGTTCTCTTGCCCTTTTGCCATCGAATCACCAAGTCTTTCTTAGGAAGATTGAACTCAACCGTATCCCACAGACCTATGAAGAGGCCAAGGATAAAGAAGAATGGCTGGGAGCTGTTGATGATGAGGTTGGAGCCATGATTAGGAACCATACTTGGGAAGAAGCGGATCTACCACCCGGGAAAAGGGCAATGAGTTCCAAATGGGTATTCACTATCAAATACCTAAGCAATGGAGAAATTGAAAGGTACAAGGCACGGCTGGTGGCAAGGAGCTTTACATAAACCTATGGGGAAGACTACACGGATACATTTGCTCCAGTAGCTAAGCTTCATACGGTCCGAGTAGTCCTCTCTCTTGCTACAAATTTGACATGGGAACTGTGGCAAATGGATGTGAAGAATGCCTTCCTACAAGGAGAACTTGAAGAAGAAGTCTATATGACTCCTCCTCCCAGTCTTGAAGGCATGGTAACTCCCGGCAAGGTGCTCAGACTTAAGAAAGCAATATATGGCCTCAAGCAATCCCCAAGAGCGTGGTACCATAAGCTAAGTTTCACCCTCAAGGAACACAGATTCAAGCGATCGGAATCAGACCACACCTTGTTCACTCTTTAAGGACCAAAAGGTTTAGTTGCTGTCCTGATCTATGTAGATGATTTGATCATCTCCGGGGACAACACCGAAGGTATTGCTTGGACCAAATCTGTTCTTAAGGGCTCCTTTGATATCAAAGATCTTGGTGCTCTAAAATATTTCCTAGGAGTAGAAGTGTGCCGTTCTCCGGAAGGCCTCTTTCTTTCTCAAAGAAAATATACTCTTGAATTGTTGAATGAGACAGGGAAACTTGGAGCAAAACCGGCCAAAACTCCACTTGAAGATGGCTACAAGGTCAATAGAAAAGGGGAGAAGGAAGATGAGCCATACACGGATGCAATGCAATACTGACGCCTAGTAGGTAAGCTCATATACCTTACCATTACACGTCCTAACATTTTTTTTGTTGTAAATCAGGTGAGTCAACACATGCAATCACCCACGATGTATCATTGGAGCATGGTTGAGAGGATCTTGAGATATCTAAAAGGAAGTCCGGGCCAAGGGATTTGGATGGGGAAGAATGAAAGCACCGAGATTGTTGGGTATTGTGATGCTGATTATGGGGGATATAGATTGGATAGAAGATCCACTACTGGTTATTGCACGTTCGTAGGAGGTAATCTAGTCACTTGGAAGACCAAGAAGCAGAAGGACGTGTCATGTTCAAGCGCGGAAGCTGAGTATAGAGCTATGAGGAACATCACCAATGAGCTGACATGGCTTAAGGCTCTCTTTGAGGACCTAGGCATCAAGACAACTCAACCCATCACTCTTCATTTTGATAACCAAGCAGCAATCCACATAGCATCCAACTCAGTGTTCCATGAGAGGACAAAGCACATAGAGATCGATTGCCACAAGTTCGGGAGAAGATTGAAGAAGGAGTTATTCTCCCATGCTACACACGGAGTGAGGACCAATTAGCGAACATATTCACCAAGGCTGCAAGTCTCAAGGTTTGTGATCACATCTACAACAAACTTGGACTTGTAGACTTCACTAGGCCTTGATCAACTCCCCTCGCTTACGATTGTCATACTCTTTTTCTCTTGACACGGTTTTGTCCCATTGGGTTTTCCGAGTCAAGGTTTTTAATGAGGTGATGATCGTAGGCAATCCAAGCTTAGTCTCCATGTTCTTTGCGGCTAAGCTTGAGGGGGAGTATTGATCAAGAAGAAGAAATAAGCTCATCGTCCGTACCGCACACGTTCGGATGGGTCGAAAGAGATGAGACCGAACGAGAATGGAGAGGAGCCTTTGAGAACATGTCTAGCTGAAGCCTTTTAAGGCCCATTGTGCCATATGACCGTTGGAGGAGCGCAACAAGATAAGGAAAGGAAGAGAGCGCGTGGACGGTGTGGACCACAAGTGTGTGGACCACTTTTGTGTGGACCACTTGTGGTCCCTTGAAGAAATGCGGAGCCTCCTTTCTCCTCCCTTCTCTCTTATGCGCATCTAGGTTTAATTAGGCTAAGTGAGGTCGTTTTGATGTCAGCTATATATACTCTTTGTTCTCATTTTGTAAAAGATACTCTTTTCTAATCAATGAAATGATTCTTACTCTTCTCTAATCTCTATTCTCTCTCACTTCCGCTCATGAATTCTAACACCAATGAGCCCATGTTTACTCTTCGCAGCTAAGGCTTTGGATTCATAGATAAAAATAATAATACACTAGAAGAAAAAATCCTATGGATTCATAGAAATTAAAATATAAAAATACTTATAAAAAGATCTCAAACAAATCCTATGGAACCACTTAATCTAACACATATCAATATATACGTTCTCTTTTGTAAATTCTAACCACTTAATTTAACACATACATTTGAAAACCTAAAATCTAAAACTTTCACCTAATCTAACACATATACATTCCAAAATAGCCTAATTAAGATTCCATGTACTAATTTTATACTAAAAGACAATTAAATATGAAATACGAAGCAAACACTTACATTGAATTGTGATTTGGGGAAAGAGCAGGCAAACACTTACATTGTTTTAGAGAGATACAAGAAATGGAAAGAAAGAAGAATAGAACCTGAGTTATGTATTCATTTTGCGTGGAAAAATTCAATTTTCAATAGAAATTTTCTATCCGTCGAAAACCCAAATTTGTTAGTATTTAAATTTGCCGCATGGATTTTTATTTTGCAGGCAAATTTCTATATTCCAACAAAAACCATCTATCACTAAGAAGTTCAAATTTATTAAAACTAAAATGTGCGGTGTCGCAACAAGTTGATTAAAAAATTAATTATATTACTATTTGAAATCCAGATTTTTGACAGATTACCAACGGGTTTTACATATTTCAACGGATTTCTAAAGAAAATATATGTAGATTTCTTTATTTTATTTTCTTTATTTGTAAATAAAATAAAACAATTAAAACTCTGTAGTTGTCTCATGACTCGTATCTCTCAACACATGATAGAATTTTGAAATTCGATTTTTGAAATTGTAATTTTTACAAATTGTGCATATGTAAGTCTTGTTGGCAAATGTCGACGGTTTGGAATTATATATTTTGAAGGGATTAAGTTTTTGGTGTTGTGGAAGTTTTACGGAATATGCAATATATCTTCAGTCATCAAGAGAGCGATTGTAAGGGAGATTAGGGTTCGTCTCGTCCGCTGCAAGGAAGTATCTAGGTCAGCTCAGGCCGGAGAAGTATCTAGGTCAGGGTAAAGTGTCCAAATTCACCTAAAATGTGTGCAACTTATGTAGTTGTTGAAGGCAACAACTATTACGTATATGGTTTTCTTTCCATGTTTCTGATTTCATCAAGATAAGATCCTTTTATATATATAAAAAAAAGAACAGATTTATTTAATGATTCATTAATGTCTATTAGATTTTATTCTATACCTCTCAGATTTGATTTATAGTTCAAAACAAAAAGAAATGAAATTTTAATACTATATATTTTTGGGTATGTTACTACAATTTAAGCAAAGTGCATTTCTTCCTTTTTACCGTATAATATACTGTATATAAACACGAACACATATCCAAAATATTTACTCTTTGAACAAATATCAATCGAATCATCCACCATCTACAAGCAATAATGGTCACAAAAACAAAAATAATATCTCTATCACTGATACTTCTCTTGTTCACCCTAGTATCTACCGTCTCCGTGACATCAGCACTAAGAAACCTCTCACCGGCGGCTGAAAATAGTGGAGTATGGTGCGTAGCGAACAAGAAAGCAACAGATGAGCAGCTACAAGCGAATATAGATTGGTGTTGCAGCTACGAAGGAGGATTCCGTGATTGTACAGCGATCAGTCCCGGTGGACCTTGCTATGAACCAAATACTGTAAGAGACCACGCTCGTATGTAATGAACTTGTATTACCAGAACCTTGGTTCCACCAAAGACCAATGCACTTTCAACGGTACTGGCACTGAAGTTCGTACCAACCCAAGCCATGGCGCGTGCGTTTACATATCTTATTAACATATGCATGTATGTGTGGGAACTGTAAAAAGGGGGAAGAAGAGAGTGAAACCTTTGAAATAAAATGCTTTGTTTTTTAATTCATTAAACACAAAACACATTACCAAGCTTTTATAGAGTATTACAGAAAGATCTAGAAATAAAGTAAGCCTTATCTTTAACACAGCGGTAGTCTTGACTAGTCTTCACATATAGGTAGTAATGTATCAAAACGGTTTTGCAGCTGGAGCGTCTCTTTTGTTGATTCAATATTTACTTTTGCAGTTACAGGACTCTTTGTCTTCATGTGCAGAGGAGAAGCTGAGCTTGACGATGGGCCTTCGATTGGTGAGATTTTGTGGGTTGGACTAACGCCCATCATTGCTTTATCTCTCACATGCCCCCTCAAACTCGGTGTAGGTGACTCAACAACGCCGAGTTTGCTTCGAAGCTCGATGAACGGTCGTCTTGACAGTGGTTTGGTGAAAATGTCAGCTAATTGGAGTGAAGCTGGAACATGTCTGGTCTCGATGTGTCCTAACGCAACCTGCTCTCTGATATAATGGTAATCTGTGTCGAAATGTTTGGAGCGATTGTGTAAGGCTGGATTTGTACTGAGATATACAGCAGACAAGTTATCACATTGCATCACAGTCGGATTTTCTTGAGGAATTTGGAGATCCCGCAGGAGAAAAGCTAACCAAGTGATTTCTTGAGCTGTTGCAGCTAGTGCTCTATATTCAGCTTCAGTAGAAGATTTGGAGACAGTTTGTTGCCTTTTCGCAGACCATGAAATGAGATTAGGTGCAAGTAAGGTACAAAAACCTGAGGTAGAGCGACGAGTTTCTTTACAGCCTGCGTAATCACTATCACAAAAGGCTGAGAGAGAGAGGTTTGTACTTTTCCTTATGTGCAGTCCCATTGTGATTGTTCCCTTTACATATCGAAGTATTCTTTTGAGAAGACCAAAATCTGATATTGTAGGTGAATGCATTCGTTGACAAACGAAGTTGACAGCGAATTGGATATCTGGTCGAGTGATGGTGAGATATTGAAGTTTTCCGGCAAGACTACGGAAGTATGTTGGTTCAAGGAACAGTTATGAACTTTGATTGTTATAATGTTGCGGAACCGGAGTGGGCATGGGATTACAATTAGACATTGCTGCTTGATGAAGGATGTCTGATGCATAAGCTGTTTGATGAAGGAACAAGCCACCTGGATGATTTTCTATTTCAACTCCAAGAAAGTAGCGTGGTGGTCCGAGATCTTTCATAGAGAACCGATTGTTAAGTGCTTCAAGAATCTCATTAAGTAGAGTTTGATGACTTCCGGTGAGAAGTATGTCGTCTACATAGAGAAGGAGAACAAGTGTTTTACCATTCTTGTGATAGGTGAAGAGAGACGGATCTGATTTACTGCAGGTGAAACCAAAGTCGATGAGGAAGCTGCTGAAGGTGTCAAACCATGCTCTGGGAGCTTGCTTCAGACCATATAGCGCTTAGGTGAGTCTGCAGACATGAGCTGGTCTGTTGGGGTCAACAAATCCGGGTGGCTGGGACATGAACACACGTTCCTTGAGTTCTCCATGTAGAAATGCGTTGGAGACATCCAGTTGTTTGATGTTCCATTCCTTGGCTGTAGCTACATCAAGAACCAATCGGATTGTTGCTGTTCTGACAACCGGGCTGAAGGTCTCTAGGTAGTCCAAACCTTCTTCTTGCTCAAATCCCTTTGCCACCAATCTTGCTTTAAGTTTTTCTACTGTACCGTCTGGTCTTAGTTTTGTCTTAAATACCCATCTCGAGCTCAAGATATTCATGTCTTCTGTAGGTGGAACCAGAGACCATGTGTGCAACATATGGATTGTCCCCATTTCGTCAAGAACTGCTTGGGTCCACCCTGGGTGTTGTAGGGCAGCTTCAAGATTTTTAGGTTCTTCAGTTGCAAATTTGGAGGTGAGCAAAGCGTACCTAGGATTAGGCTTGTGAATTCCTGCCTTTGCTCTTGTTGTCATGTGATGCGTATTCTCTTGAGTAGTTACTTCTGTAGGAGCTGTTGCACTGTCATCTGTTTCTGAATCTGCTGCAACAGGTTCCTCATTTTCAACAGGTTCCTCCTGACCAGAGTCTTCTTGAGTAGTGTTAATGATTGGTTCACAAGTAGGCTCTGTATTTGTAACGTTTTTTTTTTTGCAGGCCATGACAATGGAACATGGGTGCTTTGTTCCTGAGGTTCTTCCTGTGTCAGAGAAGTAGAAGATTCAGTTTGCCAGGCTTTAAGAAGAGGAGTTTGATACCTGGGAACATAGAGCTTGTATTGATGTTTAAATGGGAGATGATCTTCATCAAAGATGACATGGCGTGAGATGTAGACTTTGCCAGTTGGAGGGTGAAGACATCTGTACCCCTTATACTGGGAGTGGTAGTCCATAAATACACACATTAGGGATCTTGGCTCAAATTTGTGACTTGCTAAGGGGCGGAGACAAGGATAGCAAGCAGAACCGAATACTCTTAGCATAGCATAATTTGGTTTCACCTTAAACAGAGTTTCATATGGACTTTTGTTGGCCAGAACTTGAGAGGGAAGAAGATTTATGATGAAATTCACAGCAAAGAAGGCTTCTACCCAATAATGAAGAGGAGAATGGCAATGAAACATCATGGAGAGACCAAGCTCCACCAAATGCTTGTGTTTTCTTTCAGCCACCCCATTTTGTTGGGGTGTATAAGGACATGATATACGATGAAGAATACCATTCTCTGTAAAGTGTTTCTTGAGTAAGTTGCTTGTAAATTCCCCACCACCATCACTCCGAAATTCTTTTATTTTTGTGTCAAACTGATTCTCAACTATTTTTTGAAAAGCTGAGAAGACACTGTAGAATTCAGACTTAGCTTTGAGAGGATAAAACCATGAAAACTTTGAGAATTCATCCACAAATATTGCATAATATTTAAAACCTTGATTAGATACAACCGGTGAAGGTCCCCAAAGATCACAATGAATCCGATCTAAGGGATGCAATACTTGAGAAGAAGAAGTTATGAACTGCAATCTAGTGTTTTTCCCCATCTGGCAAGGCTCACACACAGGGGAGATGCTGCTCTTATTGATATTTATTTCCTTGCAGGCTTTTAGGTGTTGAAGGATTTGAGTGTTGCAATGTCCGAGTCTGTGATGCCAAATCTCCTCGGAAGCAGCACACTGACGAGTTGAGTAGAAAGCAACACAGTTTTGGTCCTTCAACACATATAATCCATTATTTCTGGGACCCTTTGCCACCACTCTCTGAGTATTCAAATCAATTACACAGACCTTATTAGAATCAAAATAAACACCACATGGATAATCATCACATAGCTTGGACACAGAAAGGAGTGATTTCTGAATATCAGGACACACCAAAACCTCATTTAGCTGAATGGTACCTGAAGTTGAGCTAATGGTGGTGGATCCAACATGAGTAATAGGCAGAAAGGCACCATCTCCTACTAAGACTGTATCATTACCTTCATAAGTGGAAGCGGAATGGAGATTGGTAGTTGTAGGAGTGACATGAGCCGTAGCACCGGAATCTGGATACCACTCCTTCCCAGTTTCATCAGACACACGTAGAGATGCAAAAGCTTGAGATATGTTTCCTCCTTGGTAGTTGTTATCGAACCGATTATAACATCTGACAGCTGTGTGACCGATTCTTCCACAAATTTGACAAACAGGGCGCTCACCAGCTGGTGTTGGGTGAAGCCTCTGCCTCGACTAGAGTAGCCACTCCTTCCTCTGTAGTTTCCTCTACCTTTGCCTCTTTGACAGTTTCTGTAATTTTCACCATAATCTGTTTTCTGAACTTGAAAGGCTAGGTGTGGTGTGACAGAATCGGTATCCTCATAAGATCTGAGTTTGGAGTCGAAATTCTCAACCTCTGAAACAACATCGTTGAAGGTGGGTGGTGGAACCTTGCTGAGAGAACTCTGTATAACTGTTGTGACAGAGTCGTATTCTCTGCCTAGACCATTAATAAATCCAAAGATCTTCATGGATTCATCTATTGGCTTGCCAATAGAACTCAAATGGCGAAGGTTTTGTCCTTCTTTGAGAGCAGCCATAGATTGCGTCTGAGAGAGAACTCACGTGCTACACTATTTTTGCTGAAGTTTTCTGCTAAAGACATCCAAACCTGACGAGACGTTTGGAGATTGTGAACATACCCGAGCACTTCTTCGGACAGAGTACCAAATAACCAAGAACAAATAAGTTGATCCGTACAGAACCATGACTCATAGGCTGGATTTGCGACTTCAGTGACGACGTCTCCGTTGAGGGTGGTGTACGTGAGCGATGGTGGTGTGACGCCGCCGTTGACAAAGCCGATGAGCTTGTGACAAGAAAGTAAGGACTCGAACTGTGTCTTCCACAGAAGATAGTTGCTATGAGTTAATTTGAGAGTGACAAAACTTTAGACATGGACATTATCAGGGAATGGATATGAATTCACCATTGTTGAACCTGTTAAGGTTACAGTAGCTCTGATACCATGTAAAAAGGGGGAAGAAGAGAGTGAAACCTTTGAAATAAAATGCTTTGTTTTTTAATTCATTAAACACAAAACACATTACCAAGCTTTTATAGAGTATTACAGAAAGATCTAGAAATAGAGTAAGCCTTATCTTTAACACAGCTGTAGTCTTGACTAGTCTTCACATATAGGTAGTAATGTATCAAAACGTTTTTGCAGCTGGAGCGTCTCCTTTGTTGATTCAATGTTTACTTTTGCAGTTACAGGACTCTTTGTCTTCATGTGCAGAGGAGAAGCTGAGCTTGACGATGGGCCTTCGATTGGTGAGATTTTGTGGGTTGGACTAAGGTCCATCATTGCTTTATCTCTCACAGGAACTTGTTAAGCCGAAGCTCCAAAATAAGTTGACAATATTATAAATGCATCAAATTTCTTCAATCTCTATATAAGTTATTCCATTGTATCCCAACGTATAGTATCTCCCCATATTTCTCATATGCTGTAGATATACCATCTTAGTACATCTCGATACTTGTATAAATATTCTTAATGATATATAATACAAAACATCTAATCTAAAAGTTATAGTAATTTCATGTTAACATAAATATACATGTCTCAAATCATTCTCTTCTTTTACTTAAGTGTTATTGGCAAAACAAGCATGCCGCAACATTCTTTTTGGAGAGGAACTTTTGGAAACATATTTGAAACGTTTAGTTGAATCGGCCGAAGAGACTATGGTTTGTCTTTGACTCGTGGATCTTTAATGAACGACCAAAGACACTCTTCAACCCAAATAGAGTGGTAAATGTAGGATTAATGGTTCTTCTACCTCATAAACGCAAGATCCGACTTATGAGAGATGGTCCTATCTTGAAACAGCCCAAAGATTTTGAGGGGTGATTATACACACATTGAAAAGGTGTGAAATCTTCAAACTAGCTCGAAGATTAGAGTAGTCGTCCTCTGGAAAGCTACAGGTGGAGAACTCGCTAGCTGTGGCTTATCTATTGAGCAAGTGGATTGAAAGTTGAATTACATTGTCAGCTACGTGGGGGTGATGAAGAAAGTATAAATTATATTCTAGTAGATTTTCTTTGTTTGCAAATGCGATCTCTTAAATAATTCATTAAAATATACTAGATTTGTCTGCACTTTTTAGATTTTATTTATGATATAAAGCAAAGAAAGAAAATTTACTAGTATAATTATGATCCACTACGAGGAAATACAAATATTGTAAATGAGAAAATACATATTTTTGAAAAAGTTATTACAAAACCTTCTGTTTTTTTCTTTCTCTTTATTTTCATATTACTTTTTGATCAATTATATAAAGACATCAACACTATAACACATATCCAAAATGCATACTCTTTGAACAAACATTGATCGAATCATCCACCATCTACAAACTGTAATGGTCACGAAAACAATGTCTCTGTCATCGAGGCTCTTCTTCTTCCTCCTCTTATCCATATCCGTGACCTCCACACTAAGAAACCTCTCGCGGACGGCTGAAAACAAAGGAGTTTGGTGTGTGGCGAGTGAGAAAGCGACAGATAAGCAGCTACAAGCAAATATAGATTGGTGTTGCAGCGACGAAGGAGGATTCGTGATTGTTCAGCGATCAATCCTGGTAGACCTTGCTTTGAACCAAACACTTTAAGAGACCACGCGTCTTTCGCAATGACCTTGTATTACCAGAACCTTGGTGCCACCAAGGCACAATGCAATTTCCACAATACTGGCACTGAAGTATATACCGACCCAAGCCATGGCGCCTGTGTTTACGTTTCGTATTAACATTCTAGTTTCCGGTTAGCATATCATATACGTATGTGGGAACTTGTTAGGCCGAAACTCTCAGTTAAATAAGATGAAAAGTGAAAACAATCTATCCATTAATTTTCTCTAATCTTTGAATATAAAATTTACTTTAATTATAAAAACAAGTGTCTAATTATGACGTTATGTCAGTTTGAACATTGGGGTTACAAATCCTACCAAAAACAAAACATGGGGGTTACAAACATCCATTAGAATAGTTAATATAGTGCAAACAATTAATTAAGAAGTTTTGGTGAAAATATATATCATGATATTTTTAATAACTTAAAGAGAGTTATGTGTAAATATTTTATTTATTTACTACATCTTCCGATTATCTCTCCTCAATTTTTTTCTCAAACAAGAAAAAAGTATATATATATATATATATATATATATATTGCACAATTATATATATACACGGAAATTATAGTTCTTGATTCCTCTTTGGAATTTCACACTTTCAATGTCTTTAATAAAAAAAAAATATAGAAATCTTAAACATAATACTTGAATTCTGGGTTTCCATTCTTAAACCGAAATTTGGAAATCTAATAGGAAATATATGTTTTTTTTACAAGTTTCTAATTTCACACGTCTACCATTTGTTGTTTTATCAGCTCTATATTTACATGTTTTTTAAATTCTTTGAACTAAGTCATTGATGGCTCGTGTACATAATTTCCCAAGTTGATTAATCAATCTTACATTAAAACAATATATATATATATATATGGTTTTTTCATGGAATAATTTATACAAAATGATGGGCATATATTCAATTTAATCTTCTAGTTTATACAGAATCAGTTTGGAAAAGTCTTTTGTATGTATTTTTTCTATGTACTTGCAAAGTCTTCTGTATATTTTCCATGTACTTGCAATAACGTAAGCGTCAACGGTTACTTTCTCAATATATAATTTCCGTATCATTGTGATTCCATAATCAATCAGTCTCTTGTAGTCTTCGGTCATAACTCTTAGTTTGATTCTCCATTAATTGTATTGTGATTCCATAATTAATCAAAACCCTTGTAATCTTCGGTCATAACTCATAGTTTGATTCTCCATTGTATCTATATATAAGAACTTTGCAATCACATCAAATGATATACAACATTACATTCTTACAAAATACACATCAAAATTTCTTATTTCTTATTCAATGTCATCGCAGCTTTTAGCGCTATTTCTCCTTCTATCTGCAGTCGCGATCCCTGTCGTAACTAGTTACAGACAATGGTGTATGGCGTTGCCGACTGCGACAGATGAACAACTCCAAGCTAATATTGATTTTGCTTGTAGCCAGATTGATTGTACACCGATCCAACCTGGTGGAAATTGCTTTGAGCCTAATACTTTAAGAGACCATGCATCGTATGTCATGAACGCTTATTATCACAGTCATGGTCGTATCGAAGCATCTTGTGCGTTCGACCATACTGGTTGTTTTGTTTTTGTCGACCCAAGTAATGGCTCATGTATCTACTACACTTAAAGGAGAAGAAGTTTAATTTTTACTTTTTTTTAATTATGTATTGATTATATATATCTTCGGGTTGTTTTCAATAATATGGTTAAGACATATATAATAATATGAAATGGTGGTGGAACAATGTCAATTATTGTTGAAACATGCCAAACATAACAAACAAATACTACTCGACTAGGATAGATATTTGATGCCGAGAAGAAAAAGTTGCATTCGTACAAATAAACGTGGTTTCATCTCTGATATCTAAACTTTGAGTGGTTGTAGATCTCTTTATTACCATCTTTGATCACTGTAGATAGACTACAAAACAAAGTTATTGTAAAATTCCTATATTCACAATATTTAACAATAAATTTCTTATATTTATTTGTTTATAATAATTTGGCTATATAAACAGTCATTTCATTACTAGATCAACTCTTTCTCCCATTTTTTTTTGGTTGACAAAAAAAAAAAAAAACCAACTCTCTCACTTTTTTTTCTTCTTTTTATCAATAACATATATTACAAGTTCAAGTATATTCGACTTATTTTTATATACAAGTGAATACTTATAACAACGTAAATCCTATGAATTGAATAAGTCATAATTCCTTTAAAAAAAAACTTTATAAACTGAACAAATATATACTACAAAACTCATCAACAAATTGGAAAAGTTTTTGGTGCAGGGAAGTTTCTTTTATGTAACTTTTACTTACTTCTTTTCTGTTATGAGAATCAACTTTTTTTTTCTCCTATAAATGATAATATATTAAACATTTGAAAGAGTACATAACCAAAATAGAAGCCTCTTTAGAAATTACAGAAAAGATGAAGCCCAAACGAGAGCCCACCAAACTAGTCAACTAAAGAAAATATACGATCATTTGAATCCAATACCATATGTCATCAAAATAATATAACCTCAACACGTGTTAGATGAGTAATCAGAAGATTTTCGAAAACAACTTCCGCCATTGAACACCATTCCGGTGAGAGAATCATCGTCGAAATACAATTGACCAGTGATTCCTTTAATTATCACCGAATCTAATCCATCGAAACTATAAAAAATTTAAATTCTAAATAAACATTAAAAAATACATCGTTCTTTCTACCAATGACATCATAGCTAAATATACTTCGTTGCTTAAACATATTAATTTCCAACTCGATGTTTTCAAAATCCTGGGTTGCATCAACTTTTACTTTAAGATAGTAGTATGTACTAACTAATAAGTATATATTTTGAAGTAGATTTCATATACAAAATAGTGTGTTTAAAGATATATGTTTTTGTAATATATAATGTATTTATTTTGAATTCCAAAATTATACTATAGATAATTATTTAAAGATTTTATACAATAAAATTAGATAGTAAAAAAAGAGAGAGGGTGAGGTGAAAGAAGATTTTTCTTTTTTTGAGATTTTTGTTTTCAAATATTAAGAAACAAAGGAAGAAAAAGAAAACATAAATGACATTATTAAATACTTTGTTTTTGTAATATATATTTTGAAGTAGTACCATATACAAAATATTATGTTTAAAGATATATGTTTTTTTGAAATATATAAACATATTACAAAAAATGAGTAGGAAGTGAAATAATATTTTTACTTTTTCGAGATTTTAGGTTTAAAATAAAAAAAAACAGAGGAAGAAAATGAAAAATTAAATGACATGTATCAATATTGTAGAAGACACCTGTCAACTTATAAGAGCACGAACCTTACTTTATTCTATAAATTTTATAACAATTTTTATTCTATAATTAATAAAGTTCAAAATAATTTCTTTTAAGTTATAAGTTATAACTTTATTTTGTAACATATAAATCACATATTCTTTTATAAATACCAAGACACACATTTCATTATCCATCATATTTCAACTACTACATAATTTTATAAATTTTATAACAATTTTTATTCTACAACTAACAGAGTTTAAAATATTTTCTTATGTCAACTTTGTAGTTTTGTACGTAATTGTAATTTGGATGTTATATATATATATATATATATATATATATATATATATATGTAGAATTCATTTTGAATATAGACGATCATATTCAACTTAACACATCATTCACACAACGTATGGATACTACCTAAATTTCAATAAAGTAGACTCACATTGTTGTAAGGCATATACAACCACGTCGATCATCTTCATCATGCATGTTTTTGAGCATGTACAATCACGTTGATCATTTTCAAATTATTCATCATAAAATTTCATAAGCAAACCAACTACAAATGAAAAATTACTTTTTAGTAAGAAAACGTTTTTGAGCTACATATTTCATTATCCATCATATTTCAACTACTACATAATTTGAAAATTAGAAAATAAGACCTACATATATTTTCTTTATTTTATTTCTTTTTGCATACATAATATATATTTTGAAGTAGATTTCATATACAAAATATTGTGTTTTAAAATATATGTTTTTGTAATATATAATGTATTTATTTTGAATTCCAAATTATACTATATATAATTATTTAAAGATTTTATACAATAAAATTAGATAGTCAAAAAAGAGAGAGCATGAGGTGAAAGAAGTTTTTTCTTTTTTTTCAGTTTTTTTTTCAAATATTAAGAAACAAAAGAAGAAAAAGAAAACATAAATGACATTTTTTGCATACATAATGAGTTAAATACTTTGTTTTTTGTAATATATATTTTGAAGTAGTACCATATACAAAATATTATGTTTAAAGATATATGTTTTTTTGAAATATATAAACATATTACAAAAAATGAGTAGGAGGTGAAAGATTTTTTTTTCTTTTTCGAGATTTTAGGTTTTAAATATTAAAAAACATAGGAAGAAAATGAAAAATTAAATGACATCTATCAATATTGTAGAGGACACATGTCAACTTATGAGAGCACGAATCTGACTTTATTACTTTATTATATAATTTTATAAATTTTATAACAATTTTTATTCTACAATTAATAAAGTTCAAAATATTTTTTTTAAGTTATAAGTTATAACTTTATTTTGTAACATATAAATCACATATTCTTTTATAAATAGCAAGACACACATTTCATTATCTATCATATTTCAACTAATACATAATTTTATAAATTTTATAACAATTTTTATTCTACAACTAACAGAGTTCAAAATATTTTCTTATGTCAGCTTTGTAGTTTTGTACGTAGGTTGTAATTTCGATGTTATATATATATATATATGTAGAATTCGTTTTGAATATTGAAAATCATATTCAACTTAACATATCATTCAGACAATGTGTGGATACTACCTAGATTTCAATAAAGTAGACTCACATTGTTGTAAAGCATACACAACCACGTCGATCATCTTCAGCATGCATGTTTTTGAGCATGTACAATCACGTTGATCATCTTCAAATTATTCATCATAAAATTTCATAAGCGAACCAACCACAAATAAAAAATTATTTTTAGTAAGAACACGTTTTTGAGCAGTGTTAAAGAATAACGATGTTCTATTGGTTTTGATTTATTTTTCTAGATTATCTATGTTTACGAAATTGCTTGATATGAGAGACAAGGGTGAGGAGTTACCAGATAACAAATTCTGTTTTTATTGTGCTTTGCTTTCAATTGTATGTACTCAAATTTGTTTAAAAAAGATATATTCGATTAAATCACATATTCTTTTATAAATAGCAAGACGCACATTTCAACTACTACATAATTTTATAAATTTTATAACAATTTTTACTCTACAACTAAGAGAGTTCAAAATATTTTCTTATGTCAACTTTGTAGTTTTGTACGTAAGTTGTAAATTCGATGTTATATATATATATATATATATATGTAGAATTCGTTTTGAATATCGACTATCATATTCAACTTAACACATCATTCACACAACGTGTGGATACAACCTAGATTTAAATAAAGTAGACTCACATTGTTGTAAAGCATTCACAACCACGTCGATCATCTTCAACATGCATGTTTTTGAGCATACACAATCACGTCGATTATCTTCAAATTATTCATCATAAAATTTCATAAGCGAACCAACCACAAATGAAAAAATTAGTTTTAGTAAAATAACGTTTTTAAGCAATGTTAAAGAATAAAAATGTTCTATTGGTTTTGATTTATTTTTCTAGATTATCTATGTTTACGAAATTGTTTGATATGAGAGACAAGGGTGAGGAGTTACCAGGTAACAAATTCTGTTTTTATTGTATTTTGCTTTCAATTTTATTTATTCAATTTTTTTTTAAAAAAATATATTCGATTAAAAGTATTTATTTGTTAAATATAATGGGCTATTTAACCAAAAAAAACTAAAAAATTAAATTAAAGGAAAAATTTGAAGAAGAATTAATGACAAAAACCAACATTTTTAATGTTATTATTAAAAAATACAATTTTTTTAAAAAACCCAACAATCAAATTCTACTTAAAACATAATCCACACAACGCGTGACAAACTACCTAATAGTAAATATATGTAGCTTGCTTTCCTCAGGTTGGGTTTGGTCCTTTGTTTTGATATATCTTTTTACTATTTCGCTATTGTACCTTTTAATATTCTCATTCCCAAAAAAAAAAAAATATAAATATAATATTTTCTCTTAATTGCACATTTAAAATTAATTAATATAAATTTACCATACACATTTACAATATTAACTACCATTAAACACCATTAAAACTATTATAAGTTATAAATTTATTTTGTAACATATATAATACATATTTCCTATAAATAGCAAGACACACATTTCATTATCCATCATATTTCAAATACTACATAATTTTATAAATTCTATATAAAATATTTTCTACCGCTACAACAAATAGAGCTCAAATTATTTTCTTATGTCAACTTTGTAGGTTTATACGCAAGTTGTAGTTTCGATGTTGTTGCAGCCTCTAACCTCTATCATCGAACTAACTACAAATAAAATTACATCAAAATATTGTTGATAATATTATGAAATTCTGATATTAAATATGAAAATAAATATTTTAAAAGTTTTAACAAATGTAAGAAGTTTAATTTAAGCTAACACGTGACATCCCTTATTTTGAAATATCTTTTTACTATTTCTCTATTGTACCTCTCACTATTCTCATCCCTAAAAACAAAATATAAAGACAATAATTTATCTTAATTAATTAAACATTTAAAATCGATTAATATAATTTGAACATATACATTTACAATATTAATACTTGACCATTAAACACTATTTAAACCATTATAAGTTATAACTTTATTTTGTAACATATAAAACACATATTCTCCTAAATAACAAGACATACATTTCATTATTCATCATATTTCAAATACTACATAATTTTGTAAATTCTATAGCACTTTTTCCTACAACTACAATTAATAGCGTTCAAATTATTATTTTTTGATTGGTACTACAACAAATACAAAAAGTATAATTTTTTAATATGTTTATATATTTCAAAAAAACATATATCTTGAAACATAATATTTTGTATATGGTACTACTTCAAAATATATATTACAAAAAACAAAGTATTTAACTATTTATATATGCAAAAAAAAAAGTCATTTATTTTTTTCTTTTCTTCCTTTGTTTCTTAATATTTAAAAACAAAAATATCAAAAAAAGAAAAAACTTCTTTCACCTCCCACTCTCTCTTTTTTGACTATCTAGTTTTATTGTATAAAATCTTTAAATAATTATCTAGAGTATAATTTTGAAATTCAAAATAAATACATCATATATTACAAAAACATATATCTTTAAACACAATATTTTGTATATGAAATCTACTTCAAAATATATATTATGTATGTAAAAAGAAATCAAATAAAGCAAATATATGTAGGTCCTATTTTTTAATTTTCAAATTAATATTGAAAATTTTGTTAAAATGTATTTAACCGTTACAATATTAACTACTCGGCTATTAAATACAATCTAAACCATTATAAGTTATAAATTTATTTTGTAACAAAAAACGCATATTCTTCTATAAATAGCAAGACACATATTTCATTATCCATCATATTTCAAGTGATGCATCGGTTTTCAAAGTGATGTAAATTTATATTATATGTCAATTTTGTTAAAGTGATACAAACAAATAGAAACTAAATCAATTTTATTGAATTGATGCGAAACAAATTAATAATAACATCAGTTAAGATAAATGATGTTAGGAAATACATATATTGTATTATTTATTAATAATTATTCAAAATAATATTTTTTAATTAATGATACTATTTAACTTATGTAACTTAACATTTTTTGTAGTGAATTGAGTGGCAGTATTTCGAAAAAAGTATTCAGCAGGTTTATTTGTGATTCTTGTCTACAAGCTGTATAGTTTTACACGAAAATTGTTGATGGTACATTTTAAGCTTTTTTGTTTTTGGAGACCCTAACAAAAAACACTTTGTGCTCTCTTTTTTTGGTTCATAATTGTACTCTTCTTTTTTTTTTTGGTTCATAATTTATACATAGACCATGTTTATTCCTCATCCAAATGAATCATCTTGATGGAGATGAAAATTAATGTTCATTTATTATTAAAAATGACAAACATTCAAACGGTTTATCACAATGAGTTTTGTTAATTTAGGCAAAATTTTGAAAACTAGTTGGATGAACCAAATTAAACTCTTTTTTTTCTTTTTTTATGTCAGACCAATCACTTCTTGACAAGATTTTGGACTACATGATCATTTGGATGAAGATAATTCTTCAAAAATTGTAAATGTCTAAAATATCCTCGTTTAAAATTATAACTCAAATGATGTAAATTTTATATAAATTATTTGTTTTTATTTAAAAATCATAGTATTGCACAAAACTTTATCTTTAAACCCGTAAAATCAAGAATTATCATTTTCTTTCAAAATCATATAATCTTGGAATTGTATTTTTTTTTACCAAAATCATAAAATATTTTTTTCCCAATCGAAATAAAATCTTTTCGGCGATTTTTTTGCCAAACCGTAAATCAAAAATTTGGAAAAAGATTGCATAATACTGTTTTTCAACCAAATATTTTTTTGGAATTACGTTTACTTTCGACTAAACCGTGAATTCAAGATTTTGACTAAAAATTTGCATAATATATTTTTTTCAACCAAAACCAAAAATCACAATATTGCATTTTCCATTCAAACTCACAAAACCTTATTCCGTGATTTTACGGTTTTAGCAAGAAAATGTAATTTCACAATTTTCATTATATTTTTAATCAATAGTTAAAATCAATAAGTCAAAATTAAGATCAAAAATACAATTATATCAAAGTATGTGTATTTTAGTCATTCTCCTATTAAATTCATCAAGATGGAGATGGAGAGAATTAAGCAAACAAACAAAAGTTCATTCAGATGTTTCATTCAAATGAACATCTTAAAATTGAAACAAGCAATATTTAGATGGAATATCTGGACATAACATTTAGATGAATCATCTGGATGAAATTAGCAAATGAACAAACGAACAAGGCCTATTCATGATAGTTGACACATCAATACATGTGTACACAAACAACTAGCAACACAAAATTGAACTTAAGTAATTCTTCAACGAGTATAACATTTTTGCAGAAAACAGCTTTTTCTTTGCAAGTAATTAAAGTATGATTGACATCATACAAATTTGTAAAGTTCTGAATTAGAAAAAGCAACAACGAGTTGAAAAAATGTTATATGATCATCATCAGTTGTAGTATTTATTATTTTTGACATATACTAGATGATTTCACGAGAATAATTAAGTATAAGGTTTTCGATGAAGTTTTGTTGTAGATTATATATATGTTAAGGATTTGATTATACAATTAAAAAGGTGACAACATATGTGTTTCAAAACATTTTAGTTGTTGACACGATAAAATAATTTTAAGAAAATTTAATTAATTACTTACATAGAAATTTGAAAATTAAAATGTCTTGCTAATAAAATAAAGTAATTTTCATGCTAAGGATAGAAATGTCATGCTAAAATATTTGAAATGTATAGTAAATATATAAATGCCTTGCTAAAATAGCAAAGAGATTAAAAGATTTTCCTAATTGGAGAGAATAATTGAGATGGTCTCACTGTTTGAGCCGGGATGATGAATCAACCAGCGTAATTGGAAACCTGAAAACTCCATGATTGCTTGCTCAACTAACATGTTTCTAGGTGTTTCCTCTAATCGGTTTAATGTTAACTATGCTTGTGAAGAATCAATGAGGTTATATCAATGATTTTTATACAATTTAATAATTTTTTAAATTTCATTTTTTTACTATGGTTATATTTGATTCTAAAAACAATAATTGTTTAGGTTCTGAAAGTGTTGTTGGCTCATCGATAATTCCAATAGTAACAAAACTTTTCGAGTTTTAAAATGCAATATCATGCACTCATAAACTCTGTCTGATTAGTCTAGAGCTCACTGATCTCTTCTTTGTGGGGGTATGTGTGTAGCTGATATGCTCAAATTTAATATCCTAAGAGTACCTAAGCAGTAGTTGCAGTATATTAGGGGTCGAACCACAAAGACTCAAGAATTCACTCAATAGATATTAAGACTCGAATTAAGCTAAGCGAATAAAGTAATGCAGGAAATAAGCAGACGATTAGAAACTGGTTGTAAAATCAATGGAGGAAAAACGCTAAGCCTAGGGAAATTCTCCGGTAAATGAGAATTGCAGATCAAATAGAATGTCAGGAGGATATTCAGCACTATTCTTGAACTTGAAACACAAATGTAAAATCAACCAACCGTCGCTGCGAAGATTATCTATGTCTAAACCTAGAATTCTAAATTTCTTTGCAAATCCTATAAATTCAAACAAGCATTAATGATCATGTTCAATTGTTCACAAAATCCTAAACCAAATTTCTTTGCGAATAGGTCTTTTGCTCATCTAACACTTGTTCAGGCAATCAATCACACTTTTGTGCCAATCAAACAACCTAAGATCAGATTCTAGGTCATGAAGCTAGAATAAGCAATATATGCAATTTGGCTGTGTGATGATCCCAAAAACAAGGTTTTGTGTTTAGAGGACTATCCATTTGGCAGAGAAAAAAATGAGAGAGAGACGCCAAAACTTAAGGCTTTCAAAAAAGCTAATAGCTATTGGGAAAACCATTCCTGCATTTGAGCAATCTGCATTCCCAAAACTGCATGTTAAATTCGATCCAGGAAAACTATGATGAACCAAATTCAGAGAGTAAGGATATGAAAAAGCAAAATAAACCTAGAGATTAGTTTCCTTATTTGCCTTGTAATTCTCTGATATGCACAAATATAATACCCTAAAAGTACCTAAGCAGTAGCTGTAGTATATTAGGGGTCGAACCACAAAGACTCAAGATTATCACTCAATAAATTTCATAATATGAATCAAGCTAATTAAGTAAAATAAATGTAATTGAAAACAGCAAAACGATTAAAAATAGGTAGTCAGGTCAATGAGAGGAAAGCGCTAAGCCTAGGGAAATTCGCAGGTAAATCAGAATTGCCAATCAAATAAAAAGTCAGGAATGTAATAAGCAAAGTTTTTGAACTTGAAAAACAAATGTAAAATCAACCAACCGTCGCTGCAAAGATTATCAATGTCTAAACCTAGAATTCCAAATTTCTTTGCAAATCCTATGAATTCAAACAAGCATTAATTATCTGGTTCAATTGTTCACAAAATCCTAAACCAAATTTCTTTGCGAATATGTCTTTTGCTCATCTAACACTAGTTCAGGCAATCAATCACACTTTCGTGCCAATCAAACAACCTAAGATCATATTCTAGGTTATGAAGCTAGAATAAGCAGTAATCACAAGTCTAGATGAAGAGTTCTATTGAATTTCTCCTATCAATTCAGATCAACCTAACAATTCATCAAACACCTTTGAATAACCCTAAACCTGACAAGGAATCTACTCAGACATGGTGAATAAAGCAAACATCATGAATAAAATAGATTGCATAAAAGAGTAGAGTAAAGAGTAAAAAGGGTTTGAAATCTCCTCTCCCAAGAACAGAGTTTCTGACTTCTCTCCCTCTCTCAAAACCCGAATAATGAATAAAATCCAGTCTCCTCTCTAAAAGTGGCTAAAACCCTAAATATAATGCTTAAACACGTTCTGGGCTTAATTGTAAATAATAGAATCTTTTGAGCCAAGTTGTAGAATCTTCAAACTTGTAAAATCACGTGTTTTCTATTCCTGCAGTCGGTGTCGATCGATATTGGGTTGGTGTTGTTCGACACCAGGACTCTGTGCTCGCCAGACTGGACTGTTTTCACGAAAACTGGCATAACGTTTGATCGCACCGTTAGAATGGCCTCAAACCACTCCCAAATGAAAGCTAATCGATTGATCTGTCTTGTATCCAATTTTGAGCTCAATCTAACGGTGGAAAATTATTCAACGGACGCCAAAAAGCTCCAGACCTATTATTCAACGGACGCCAAAATTATTCAACGTGCCAAAACCTGAAAAGACTCAAAAAGAATACAAAAACACTAGAAAGACTCTGAAACAAGACCTATATCATGGATAAAAACGGGTAAAAACCATGATATATCAGTAGCCGCAAGGAAAATGGAGCGATGCTTGGTTTCTTGAGCCACAACAAAAGCTAGAAACCATAAAATCAAGAGAGAGCTACCATTCCAAGCTCCTCCATTTCACTTTTCTCATAAGCATATGCGTGTGTGGCCAACATTTATATGGAAAAATAACCGTGATTTTTGTCTGACCGAAAAGAAGCTAGATTGTGAACTCTTAAACTCAATCTCGTTATCTCTCATGAGGCCAACATCTAAATGAAAAAATAATTGAGATGTCAATCCGACCAAGAAGAAGCGAAGTCGTGCACTAATTTTTACAATTTGTTCTTCTCAAATCCAACATGAATGTGTTTTAACCCAATTTCATACGACTTTACGAACACCCATTCAAATGTGGTCGGAAATCTGCATTAAATTTATTATACTGCGAATGACATTCTATGAATTTCTGACGAAACTCATATCCTATGGCAAACGAGATTTTCCTCTCAAATCACAATCCCACAAACTCCAAAAAAAAAACTCATCATCTCCTTCCCTCCATTTCTAAAAAACAATAACTTAAAGGTTTTATTTTTTAACTTAATTTAAATTTTATAAATTTAAATTTTTAAAAGTTTTATAAGAATTCTAGTTTTTGTACTCAATATATTAAAAACCCCCATAAAACGAAAATAAAATAAAATAAATAAATGTCGTAAGAAAGTCGTCACATAATATACGACGACTTACAAACAACATATTCAAACGATTTTCTAACTTACTATTTTGTCTGTATTTCCAACGAATTTCTGACCAACGTTCTGAGGCTTTACTATTAGTCGGAATTCGTTGGAAAGCCAGTTTTTAATGAAATCCCTACTAATATTTTTGTAGGAAACAACTATGTTTTCTTTGTAATGATTTAATAACTCGAATACTAGATAAAGTTGATATACAATAGCAAAGGAGAAACATACACACGACATATATATCTATTATAATAAAGTAGAGTTTGTTTAACGAGAATGCGACACATGTACATGTAAAGAAAATCAATATTAAAAATATGGAGAAAGTTACACTTTAAAAGAAGGTAAAACATGTAATAATTGTCCACTTAAATACAATAATTGACCATTTAAATGTATTAGTCTCCCAAGTTAAAACATGCAATAATTGTCCACTTAAATACAATAATTAACTATTTAAATGCATTAGTCTCCCCTTAAAATATTTTGGATTTAAAACAAACTTTATACTAATAATTATCCATTTTAATACATTAGTCTCCCATCTCTCCAATTAGCAGATTCCGTAACTCCCACCCACAAAATTTTGTAATTAACGCTCCACTAATTCAAATGCACTAACTCATGATTCCATAACATACAAATATTAATTAGTATTGATTCAAAATCATTAACCAAAACCATAACCTCTATATATGTTTCCATGTTTCTTCTTTTTATTTCATTCTCAAAATTCAAACACTTTCTCATTCCTCTTCAACCCACTCTATCTAACTAAATGAATACCATGAGACAATGGGGGACCGAATGTGTGTATAGGTAACTGTAATGTGTAGTAATATGAGGACAAAATCTCATAATCCGTAAGCTGTACTATTTTAATAGTTTTCCATTCATGATCAATACATTCGCCATATTTAAGATTTATATGCTTAATTTGTTCCTACCAATGTTTGTTGATATCATTACAGAACACACAAAGATTCAAGGATCCAATCTAGATGACATCTCTTTCCAAAATAAAATTACTTTATACATTCTTTTAGATGAGTAAGTTATTTATTTACTCCATATGTTTTAACCATTTGCCAAACTAAAAACTTGCAATATTATTAAACAAAATCATATATCCAACTTCACTTGGGTGAGAAAGCTATTAGGGAAAAGTCTCACAATAAAAAGACGGTAGATTTGTACCAAAATAAAATATTATTATTAATCCAAATCAAAAAATGCAATATTATTAAAATTTCAAATAACGTTAAAAAAAATAATTTGCAAATATTTTTCATTAACATGATATAAATATAATCACATTTAAAGTTTTTTCACTTGCTACTTTTCAAATCATAAAATTCACCCCATAAACTTGGAAGACCAATGAAAGTCTTCACTAATACTTTATAAAGCATCAAAACACTAAAAAATATATTTTAATTATTTCATTTTTCTAATGGTGATCTTTTCATTATTTCATTTTCTTAATATCTTTGATATAGTTATTTCTCTCCAAGCTATTTAATCGAATGGAAACAATATAATGTCGCATACTCTTCCACCTTAAAATGATTATTATATTGTTGTTTAGCCTATTATTCCACCTTCATAGTTGTAACATGTTCATTTAACTTTTTGTTTCAACCACAAATAATTTTTTTTAGCTCAATCATATAAATAAACATTAGGATAAACTTTTTAAAATAAAACTTAATTTAAGGAAAAAAAATATAAAGAATAATCAGTGACAAAAATATATTCAAGCGAATATATCAACATTTTACTCATAACAAAATAAGCAGTTTACTAAAATAATTATGAAATAGTTTCCATCCAAAACGTCGTCGTTTTGGTCGTGGTGCATACGTAGACTCAAAATAACACCGTTTTAACAATTTTAATAATTTCAAAATATATTTAATAAAATTGATTTTAGTTAAAAAATTATAAAAATAAAAAAACGAGGTCGTTTTAAGTCTATGTATGTATAATGAACAAAACTTTGTCGTTTTCAACCAATAAATTGTCATTTCAAACGCACAGTGGCGCTTTAGTCATCAAAACTTAATAGTTGACTAATATTGTTTAAGTCAAAGTTGGTTTTCGCTAATGTGTAATAATTCGGGTATACATTTGAAATTAATGACGGTTTAGGTTGAAAAATACATTGTATCGTAATTTGAATATGAAATTTTATTCTGCAAATTGATTTTTGCCGTTTTCCTCCAACCTATACAACTGAATATGAAAATATGTATTCTAACAATTTTAATAAAGTTTTAATAAAATTAAAGATAAAACTGTAGGAAAGTCTTATCAATAACAAAAACATTATTTTTAATAAATTAACGATCAAATTCAACTAAACACATAATCCACGCAACACGTGTGCAACTACCTAGTATATATATATTTGTCAACAGAAAAAGAAAAACGACATATATAATGTTATAAATTATTACAACCCATATTGATATCCATTTACCTTTATATCTTAAATACCATATTACTTTAACCGCGGGATATAATGAATCATGCATTGCTCCCTCCTGTTTCATTCCTTGCTTCTTCTTCTCTTGTCTGCTTCCTTGTTGGTTTACGCGCTTTTTCTTCCTTCTTTGCTTTCTTGATTTCTTTTGTATTAGCAAATGCCTTTCGTGCGCCATTCAGACAATTTTTTGAGGTAAAAAGGCATGGTTTGCAATATGCTACAGCGACGTAATATAACGATAGGGTGTGTAACCTTCAGAACTCTCTTACATTATCTTGCCGTGTGTAGCTTGCATTATGATGTTCTCAATAAGTGATGGTTGTAATTGTTTTGTTCTAAAAACCGGAGTCATTCACTTTTGTGATAATTTGTTCCAATGAGCGCATGTTTACTCTTCACAGCTAAAACCTTGGATTCACAAATAAAAGGGATAATTCACTAGAAACAAAAACTGTTATTTCCATCGAAAAAATCATCAAAATTCTTTTGGAATCGGTTCTTATCGACGGATTCTGACAAACACACCACGTCGGTTCTATGTAATCAAAATAACATCAGGAATATCTTACGAATTTTTGACAACATTTGGATTTTAAATGATTTTCAAAATCTTATATATATAATTAAAAAGAGTTTACTAAAGATTTTAAATAATTGAAAAAATATTACTAAATATTGCACTAATTCATTATAATTTCAAATAATTTGAATGGCTTCTTCCTAAACTAGACATTTATCTGAAGTTAAATGCAAAACTAGACCCCTCATCCTCCTTCTTTCAAAATTTCTTAAAATACCCTTTCCAAAATCTTTTTTCAGAATAATGCCTAGCACAACTCCTCATTCTTTCAAAATGCCTTCAAATACCTCTTCCAAATTCTTTTTTCACAGTAATACCTAGCCCAGACTTCACTTGTGAAGTCTGATGGTTCGGTTTATTTCATAATAACCCCAAGAGTATCAAGTAATTACAAAAATGTCATCGTCTTCAATAGTTCTAAACCATAATTACCAACCAAAATTGATCTCTAAATACTTCAAACAACCGAATATAGATATGTCAAAGCTCTATAATTGATCTAAAAGCTCTATATTTGATCTAAAATCTCTATTTTCGTCGATCTCCTCTCTCATTAAACCATTAAACTCTAAAATCTTGTTTCAAAATTCATCGTCCTTATATCTTGCGATATTAAGATTCATGCATAATTACGCTTGGGTGTCTTGGGTATTGGTGGTATGAGTAGTTCTTGGCTGTCAACGAAGCAAAAAAAATAAGCTCAAATCGAATCTTGGTAATCTTTAATTGCTTTTCAATGATTTTCCAGAAGGCAGACTTCTCAGGTGAAGTCTAAATAGTCATCTGAGGGTTATTTTTGCAATTGTCTTTTTGCTTCACAGACTTCACGATGGAAGTCTCAAGTTCTTCTTTAAAACAAAAATCGGTATTGAGAATTCACCTTTGAAGTCTGCGTACAAAATGTTAGTTTTGCAATTGAGCGTAAGTTTAACTTTTTACAGTCTCCAAAAAAGAGGTTAGTTTTGCAATTGACCAGAACAAAGACTTTTTATTGAGATTTCATCTGAGATGTCTCCGTGGAAAAATGGTTACTTTTCAATTTGCAGAAATTTCAAAACATTGAATAGAGGAGACTTCTCACATGAAGTTTGTAACCATCGGAAACTCTAAAATTAAAAAAAAAATCAAAAATTTTGGACAATTGCAAAAGTGACCCTTTTTCTACTCAGACTTCTCAAATGAAGTCTGATAAAAAGTCAAACGTGGTCAATTGCAAAACTAGACCCTACTTTATGGGTAGACTTCATCGAAGAAGTCTCAGAAGGCACAGAGACTTCATCGTTGAAGTCTAATAACATATAAGACTTCAACGATGAATTCTCATCCCAGTGAGACTTCACATATGAAGTCTAATGAAAAAGTCTAATGATGTATGGGACTGTGACGTTTATGTTTTCAAAAATCACTCTACTTAAGTTTTTATGCAATTAGCTCATGGCATATTTAAATTGGGCATATTTTTATGGCTCATGACATTTTTAAACTGGCCATATTTCTACGGCTCATGATATTTTTTAGATGTGTTTTTTGGTATTTAAGATTTTCAAGGTTAAGGGTCACCATATGTGTTGGAATCTGGAACTGAAGTCTCCTTTCGAAGTCTCGGTGTGAAGTCTTTGTCTGAACTCTCCTTTAACGAACACTACTATCTGCCTAGCTGATTATAAATTTTTTTTTTGTTGTTGTTGTTCCACTTTGTATTTCACAAGAACAAGAACAAGGTTCTCTCTAAAGTAAGGACTTTGCAAGATGTAGAATTAAGACTTGATGTTTGATTTAATAAATTTTGCAAGATGTAGTTTTTCTATCAATATAACTTTTATTAATTGGAAATATCATTGTACAAGAGATTTACAATCCAAGAAGGAGGATTACAATGATTTGTTCTTACATCTACAACATTATATGTAAGAATTTATAAGCTACGGGATTTATATAGTCTTGTTGTGAAGTCTCGTTGTCAAGTCTCATTGTGAGTCTCGTCGTCAAGTCTCACTGTGAAGTCTCACTATAAAGTCTCAGAGTGAAGTCTCAGAGTGCAGTCTCACTGTGAAGTCTCGGTGTGAAGTCTCTTTGTGCAGTCTCACTGTGAAGTCTCGATGTAAAGTCTCAGTGTAAATCTGGATCTGTAAAAATAAAGGAAAAAACGAAGATTTTTATACAAACACAAAAACAACGCGAAGAAACCTAGATAATCAACAAAAAATTTAGAAATCATACTCGACATAAACTTTTTTAGACTCAAACTTGAAATTCATTATGAAGTCTCTAGATGAAATTCCAAAAAACAAATCAAAACGCTCAGACAATTCAAGATTCAAATATGAACTTTTGTTTAAAACATAAATTGTTGTATGAATCTAAAGAATAAACAAACTTAATTGTTTTCTATTGGTGTTACGCCTTCTGTAACAAGCAAAAAAACATAAGTTAGTAAGATGAAGACGCCGGTGAAAAAAAATGCAACAATACTGAGCGACTTGTTAGTCAGATCTGATGATAAAGAGAATAACACTTTTGAGGAGAGATTAATAGCGACGAAAACGGAGAAAGAATAAGAAAATTGAGGTCTTACCAACGACGATACGGTGGAACGGCATAAAAGGTGGAGAGATCCTTGCTATTTTAGAGGTTTTAGAGAGTGTGTGTTTTGTTATTTTTATAAGAAAGAGGAGTATTGAGAAGAATAGATAAATTTGAGTTTACATATGGGAGTAAAACTAGGGTTAGTTTAAAAGTTCTTACTTTAGCAGACTTCACTCGTATCAGACTTCATCATCGAAATCTCTTTTTAGTAATTAAATTTTAAATTTAAATTAGAAAAAATATATATTTTCATTGCAAATTTGTATGCAGAAATTAAGTTTATCCAAATATGAACTTTATAAATAAAAATTTCATAAAATTTCATAATAGTAAAGCATGTAAGGTTGATTATGTTCTAGAAAACCCAAAAACAAAGGTGAAATCTCAGAAATCTTTTTCATGTTTTTGAAATATTAGACTTAACCTTTGAAGTCACAACTCATAAAACGTTACACACTTCACAAGCGAAGTTCCAAAAATCTTTTGAATTTTTTTGAATTTTTTTGAGTTTTTCGATATTATTTTTTTTTTTTAATTTCAGACTCCGTTCATAAAATGTTAGAGACTTCACTGAAGTCTCACATGTGAAGTATCTATACCCTAAACTCTAAAATCGAATAATTTTTCACTTTTTATTAACAATCCCTAATAAATACTTACATTTGACATCAGAATAGTTTAATATATCCAAAATCTAATAACTACATAAAGGATCGGCATTTTATATCAAAAAAATATCAACATAAGTCTAGTCCTAAATATATATACATGAACTCTTACCCATTAGCAAACCCTAAACATAGTATGCCCCACATGGTTTACCTCACAAGGTTTAATTTTATGAAATTTTACAAAATTTTATTTTTTAAACCTTTTGTTTTGATTTATATTAATTTATCTATCAAAACGTTTTATCCAAATATTTTTAATTATTTTATTAATTTAAATTTAAGATTTAATTACGGTTTGAGATTTCGCATGTCAAGTCTCCGATTGTTTTTGGATTTTCTACAATATAATCAACTTTACGTACTTTACTATTATGAAATTTTATTAAATTTTAATTTATAAAGTTCATATTTGGATAAACTTAATTTATGTTTAAAAATTTGCAATGGAATTATTATTTTATTATTTTTCTAATTTAAATTTAAGATTTAATTACGGTTTTAGACTTCGCATGTGAAGTTTCTGATTGTTTTTGGGGTTTATAACATAATTAACCTTACATTTTTTAATTTTGGGACTAACCCTCTACTTCAAAAATGCAAGTCAACACCTTAATATCAAATGTTACCTGCAATATAACCCTTAAGTATATAGATGACATGGCAAAGATTAACGTCGTAACGGGAATAACACAGCGTTTTAGCCAACAAAAAAACAACAAATAGTTTTTTTTCATCTCTTCTTAAACTAAATGGGATTTTTCATCCCACTGCTTCCTCTGAGAACCGTCCACTCCTCCTCTCTTGCGCCTCTGATAATTCCGATGGACTCATCTCTCATCTCGTTACCCATCTCGATTGCTCATGTTCGATCGATGAGCAGAAGCAAGCTGCCATGGAGATTAGGCTCTTATGCAAGAACAAACTTGAGAATTGGATCAAAATCGCCAAGCTCGGTGCGATTAAGCCTCATTTCTCTCATCTCGTCTTCGGATCTCAGCTCCAGGAGTACGGTGTCACTGCAATCTTGAATCTCTCTCGCTCTCAGCGACGAGAACAAAGACTTTATTAATTGTTCTGGCGATCAAGCCACTCGTTAGGCGAATCGATTGTGGCGATCTATCTCTCTATCTCTCTCTCTCTCTCTTCATTATCTCTTCATATCTCGGAGCTTCAATATTTTGATTCTCACTCTGTTTTTCACCACTACCTTGCAATGTAATTACTATTTTAATCGACATGTCAATTAAAATAGTAATTATATTACTGTTTGAAATCCATCAACAATTTTTGACGGATTACCAGCGAGTTTTAAATATTTCAACAGATTTCTGACCAATTAGAGGTTATTTAGGGTCTTAACCTTGAATCGTTTGTAACCCGTCGGAGACTCGGATAAAGAAATAACATGATTAATTTTGTAATTTACCTGTTAATATTCATTGTATAGCAAATTTTTCAGAAATATTTTGACGGATTAGGAGATCACGTGATTTATTTGTTTCCCACATGTGTAAATGTCATCCGTCAAAACTTTTGGACTGATTTCAAATGAAAATATATCCGTCAGAAATATCCAACGGATTTCCAATAAAATTTGTATTGTCAAAAAAATGTCGAAAATTGGTTGAGTTCTGTCGAAAATTTCCGACCATCTTCTTTTTTTTTTGTCAACCAAATTCATTAAATTAAAAATCTACAAACGAAAAGCTCTCCGATAAGAAGAGACCGTCGGAGACCGAAAGACTTACACATACAAGGAAATGAGAAAACGGTTCACAAGACGACCGTACAATGCTACAAAAGCAGAGAAAGCAACAACTAAGAGATAGGAGAAGGAAACTAGAGCCCTTCAAAGTGACAAAAGCCACCACAAAAGTAACTTGCTGCAGAAGGAACTTGAACTTCCGAGTAGGCTTTAGACTCCATACTAGTGCCATGAGTAGCAAGGTACTCGATCCCTGAAAAGGGTAGCAACTTGTAGGACGGGAGGGGGCTCCCGCGGTTGGACACAAACGAACTATGCTTGGAAGAGAACTTGTAATCACGAACTGCTTCTGGGACACTTCCGATGCGCGAATTCTTGAAGGGGAGAACAAATGCTTGAGGATGGAGGAAATACAAAGGGATAGCCGCAGGGATTGTCGGGGGAAGAGGTTTTGAGCAGCTAGATATGTCTCCCATGCTAACCGGAAAGAAGGCTCTTTATAGAACCTAGCCAAGGCGGTACTGATCTCCATTGTACCGATAGAATAATTTTTCAAACTAGATAATGAGACTATTTCCAACAAAAAGGAAGATGGGCATTGCACCACCAACAAAGGTAAACCTTGAGAAGTGTTATCACAAGTTGGTGTAGAATTTAAAACCCTAAACCACAAATTCACCAAAGCCAAGGCCCATCAGTAAAAAATCTCATGCTTAGGAAGATCCACAAAAATTATAATAAAAATTTGGATATGGCCCAAGTTCTCAGTCCACAACTTCTCCGAGGCCCAGGCCCATGAGAGGGATCTCTCCTGAAAGGAGGAAAAAATTAGAGCCCAACGCACTTCTGCATACACAAACTTGGCTGGCTTTTTTGTATCTGGTTTGGGCCTCTCTTATTTTTGTTTCTTTCTTCGGCCCATTGGCCTCACACAATTCAACCTCTGCACTGTTTGCCTTTGACGTTTTCTTCTTTCTAGTGGAGGGAGACGCCGCTTCAGTCATCACCGCCTGGGGTGGATCCTCCATCTCTATTTCCTAGAGGTCATCGTTTACTATGTCAAGATCGTCGCCATCGGCGAAAAAGACGTGGTCGGAGACATGGAAGGCTTCCTCTTCCTCAACCGTCCATTCAAAATCAAGCTTGTCGAGATCGGTATCCCGAGAAAACATTGCCGTTGGTGCCAGGAATTCTACTTGATTCAGATACCCAACTTTCTCCACTTGCACAAACGGCTGTTTGTTTGGAGCTTTAAGGAATTCTACTTGATTCAGATACCCAACTTTCTCCACTGGCACAATCGACTGTTTGTTTGGAGCTATATCACCAGACTCTCCGTCTAGGAGGGTTTTACACTTTTCATCCAGCCAAGTTGCTGATCCAGATACTCCTTAGGGAAATCCTCTTTTTTCACGGACCAAAGCCGGAATATAAACTTTCTCCCTTTCAACTTGTTCATCATGCAGGAAACATAGTCTCACCCTATAAAATAAGGAGAGGTGGGCGAAAGGCAAGAAAACTTTGGCTCCTAGTGCAAACGAGGAATATGGGATTAGAAGACATGAAATATTTTCTAATCTACCAAAAAAACTCCCACTTAGCAGTCCTGCTGTCCAAATCTGGAGGAAGTTTGACCAAGATTGGTCACAGGGGGGAACTCGCCAATGGCAAATAACCTCGGCGGAGAAAGCTGACCACCTTCACGAGTTGGTCCGTCACTGGAGGGGAGAAGATCTCTTTGAGAAGAAACAACTCCTCGATGAATCAGTATCTAGGATCTTCGCCATATCAAAGCTTCCCACCAGAGATGCTTGTTATAACAACATAGGTGGAAGTAGTGGATCGTCGTTTGTTAAAATCATCCAAACTGGAGAGTGGTGCAGAGGAGGAAACGACAGCACTACAAGGCGAAGATGACCTTTGGGAAACTTCCGAAGGATTTCTAGATCTGGTAGATCTGAGGGAGACCTCCGAAATGGGGAGAGATGAGGAAAATACTCGGCGAAACATGGTAGGGAAGTCTTTGGAAACCATTCGAGATAGATCGAGATCCGGCAGAACTGAGAACACTTGCGAACAGAAGGACTCGCCGGGACAGTTTCGCCTTTGGAGCCACATCTGTAGGCAGATGGAATGTCGGAAAGGGATTCGCCGAGGTACACCATCTTGTTCCTGCCCAGCCGAGAACCAAGGAGAAAGAGGGAAAACTCAGAGGAGGAGGAAAAGGAGCGGCTCGACGCCAGCGAGCAACGACTCTACCGGCGTCGGAAAACCAGTCCACATTTGTTGCCTCGATAGTGGTGCTCGAAAGCGTTTATCTCTTTTAACCAAAAGTCTTTCTTAAATAATTCAATCAACTATTGTCTGTTTGCATTTCCGACCATCGTTTGTCTCTCAGTAAAAGCTTTGTTTTCGTGTAGTGCTTTATCAGAAACTTAGAACATCACATTTTGAAAACGTCGTTTCAAAGTTTAAATATACAAGCTTGGTGTTAACCACAAGGTGTGTGGAATTGTGGATGGATGCAATTGAAGAAGAAAGATAAATTGAGAAGATGGTGCTTTGCGAGTGTGTGGGGGTTGGTTAAAAGTTTAAACCATAAATAGTGCTTCTACAACCTAGCTATATATAGTTATTATAAATGGATTTATAATATTGATTAAATTTCAAATGTTAATTTTAAATCAGTGGATTGAGTTTGTCACTAAAGATCAAAAATGCAAGTCAAATGGATTGTATAATGGTTTTGTAGTCTCCTACAAGTTTAATGAACAGTAGTGATTAATTCTCCAGTTATTGAAAATGTTATGATTTATCACTGCCTAAGAGTTCCACGAACATATGGATAATTTTAAATCCGTATTGCTATTCATGTGTCCAGGTTTGTGTCTTAGTTACATTAGCCAAAACTATCAAACTCTAAATTTAGTCTATTAATCATATTGCAAATTAAGTTTTACTACAAATTCCCTAAACATATAGTTCATGTTTGACTCACCTCCGACCTATAACAACTAATAGTCTGATAAACCAGAATTCAATAACATCTAAGAGTAAAATCTAACAATAAAATCTAAGAACAAGGCCTAATAGTATCAATAACTTCAATAACCAAAACACCGAAAAGTTTACAAAATAGATTTAACCAAAATACGCTGTTTACGTAACTAAAAATCGTAAATCATGTTGTAACTATTGATCAAGGAATAAGAATAAGGCCGAACTCGAGGTTCCCGAGCTCGATGTTCCCGAGCTTGGTTCTCGTACAAGGCCGAACTCGAAGTTGAGGGAAACGAATAAGCAAGAGTGAGGTCGAGGTTCCCGAGCTCGATGTTCCCGAGCTCGATTACCGTACAAGGCCGAACTTGAGATTGAGGGAATCGGGCGAGCAAGAGCGAGGCCGAACTGGGTCTAGCAAAGCCTTACGAGGCCATAGAGAAAGAAGAAGACGTGTGCGGGGCGCAAGTTGAATTATAGCTGTTGGGCGTGTGGAAGCCACCACCGTGGTGTGGACCACTTCACTATTTCTCCGGTGTGGACCACTTCACTCGCTTCTACTCTCCTCCTTGGATGCTGCGCTTTCTCTTTCCTTCTTAGGGTTTTCTTGTAACCTAGTTGAGGCTATTTAAAGCCACACACTTGTAACCTTAATCCCTTAATGAAAAATTGTAAATTCTCTTTGCCTCTTTCTCTCTTGTTCTTCTTTATCCTCCATTATTCTTCACTAAAATTAACATGGTATCAGAGCACTCTTGGGGTTTTTAACTCTCTATTCTCCATTACTACTATTCTCTCATTCGATTTTTCATTCACCATTCTCCATTTATTCGGCTAAGCCATGGAAATTAACAAACCAATGGCGATTCCGGTTACGTTAAAAGGAGGAAACTACCTCCTTTGGGCAAGAACCACAAAGATAGCTCTTTGTGGACGAGGTCTATGGCATCATGTGGAGAAAGCGTTTGAGATAAAGGAAACCATACACACCACAGATGAAGAGACCACCGTTGAAGAAGGGAAGAAGAAGGTGGAAGACGCCATGGCCGAAGAGGCTAAATGGTTCCAAGAGGACCAAAATGTTCTTGCTATCATCCAAGGATCCCTTGAGCCCTCCATTCTTGAAGCCTATTCCTATTGCGAGACAGCCAAAGAACTATGGGGAACTCTCAAGCATGTGTACGGAAACATCTCCAATCTTAGTCGGGTTTTTGAGGTTAAGAGGTCTATCAACGAGTTGAGCCAAGAGGACCTCGAGTTTACCAAGCACTTAGGGAAGTTCAGATCCTTATGGGCCGAACTGGAAATGTTGAGGCCATGTACACTTGATCCAATCATCCTCAACGAGCGAAGGGAACAAGACAATGTCTTCGGCTTACTCCTAACACTCCATCCGGCATTCAACGATCTCATCAAGCACATTCTAAGGGCGGACAAGCTTCCAAGCCTAATGAGGTGTGCTCTCAAGTTCAAAGGGAGCAAGGGTCACTCGGTCTCTTTAGTGGTAAAAGTGATCTTCTTATGGCAAACAAAGGGGTGTACAAGAATGAAGAGAGGAAGGTGTGGGTGTGTGACTATTGTAAGAAGAAAGGTCACATCAAAGACAAATGTTGGATTCTCCACCCTCACCTCAAACCATCCAAGTTCAAGGACACCAAGGCCAATCTCTCCTTTGAGCCAACAAGGGACAATGGACAAGCCGGATCTTCTACTCGAGCTCGGGAACCAGTTCGGGAACCAGCTCGAGAACCAGCTCGAGAACCATTTACTCAACAAAGTGCCATGACCGCCTCCTCACAAGGAGATATCGTCATGAAGAAATCAGATTTGGAGGCTCTCTTTCAATCCATTGCATCCTTGAAGGAGTCCGGTACCACCTTCTTTACTCATAAACCTAAGGATTCTCTAGTTGTTGACTCGGGTGCTTCTCATCATATGATAAGTAATCCGAATTTGCTCAGCAACATAGAACTGGCCTTAGGTAGAGTAGTCATAGCTAATGGTGATCACGTTCCGGTTAAAGGAGTAGGGAATCTTAAGATATTCGATGTGAATTCTAAGGCATTCTTCATGCCTAAATTCACTTCAAACTTATTATCGGTTAGAAGGACCACAAAGGACCTTAATTGTCATGCTATTTTTGGACCTAATAACGTTTGTTTTCAGGATATTGAGACCGGGACAGTCTTAGGCAAAGGAGGGACGAAGAATGATCTCTACGTTCTTGAAGATTTCTCAAGCCCTCTCAAATCTATCTCTTCTTCTTCCGCCTTTCATACCAAGAATGATGTTGTGTTTAATGATGTGTGGCATGCTAGACTAGGACATCCTCATTCTCGTGCTCTTAGTTTAATATTTCCTAGTGTTTCGTTTGATAGCTCTAGATGTGAAGCTTGTATCCTCGGAAAACATTGCAAAACTGTGTTCCCTAAGTCTTCTACTATTTATGAAAAATGCTTTGATTTAGTTCACTCCGATGTTTGGACATCTCCATGTGCATCTAGAGATAACAATAAGTATTTTGTGACATTTATTGATGAGAAATCAAAGTATACATGGGTTACTCTCCTATCATCTAAAGATAGAGTCTTTGATGCATTCTTAAATTTCCAAAATTATATCACTAACCAATTCAAAGCTACCATTAAGGTACTCAGGTCGGACAATGGAGGAGAATATACAAGTCATCGATTCAAAGAACATCTAGCCAAACATGGAATCATACATCAAACGAGCTGCCCTTACAATCCACAACAAAATGGAGTAGCCGAGAGGAAGAATAGGCATCTCATGGAAGTAGCTCGGTCGATGATGTTCCAGATGAACGTGCCAAAACGGTTTTGGGGAGATGCGGTCATGGCGGCATGTTACCTCATTAACAGAATACCAACAAGAGTTCTAGAGGATATCTCCCCTTTTCAAGTCTTAAACCATATCAAACCTTCTCTTAGTCACTTACGAGTGTTTGGTTGTGTATGCTTTGTGTTGCTACCAGGAGAACAAAGGAGCAAGCTTGATCCTAAGAGTATCAAATGCATGTTCCTCGGCTATTCATCAACACAAAAGGGGTACAAATGCTTCGATCCAACCAACAATCGTACCTACGTGTCTCGAGATGTGAAGTTTATTGAGGAAAGGGGATATCATGACCAGAAAGATTGGGAAGGGATCAAGGATATAGCTCAATCACCGTCCGACCGAATGGCAAGTCTAAAATTCCTTCTTGATCATCTCGGATGTGGAACTCCTTGGGAACAAGAACGGGACAGGAACAAAGGTGATCAACAAAGAAATAAGGGAGAACAGAATGACCACAATCAAGACGGAAATGGACCGGACAATGAGAGTGTAACAATACAAGATACAACCCCAAACTCAGTTCGGGAACAGAATTCGGGAACCCAGAGTTCGGGAACCCCGAGTTCAGGAACCCCTCCAAACTCAGTTTGGGAACCCAGAGTTCGGGAACCCCGAGTTCAGGAACCCCTCCAAACTCAGTTCAGGAACCGAGTTCGGGAACCCCTAGTTCGGAAATCCCGAGTTCAGGAACCGAGTTCGGGAACTTCGGAAACGAGATGGTGGAGGAACTACCAAACCAAAGTCAACCGTTGAGGAGAAGCACTAGGACTAGGTTCCCCCCTTCAAATTGGAAGAATACAAGGGTGTACTACAACAACCATGTCATGGCTCACCCTATTCAAGCCATGTGTTTGATTGCCCTTCTGCCATCCGAGCATCAAGCATTCCTTGGGAAGATTGATCTACATCTTATCCCTCAAACGTATGAAGAAGCTAAACAAGATGAAGCATGGGTGAATGCCGTAGATGATGAGGTCGGAGCGATGGAACGAAACAAGACTTGGGAAGAGGCTGAACTACCACTTGGGAAGAAAGCAGTGAGCTCCAAATGGGTATTCACAATCAAGTACTTGAGTAATGGAGAGGTAGAACGATACAAAGCTAGACTGGTGGCTCGGGGATTTACTCAAACGTATGGGGAAGACTATACGGATACCTTTGCTCCCGTGGCTAAGCTTCACACAGTCCGAGTAGTACTCTCCTTGGCTACCAACCTTGCATGGGAGCTATGGCAAATAGATGTTAAGAACGCTTTTCTCCAAGGGGAGCTTGAAGAAGAAGTTTATATGACTCCTCCTCCCGGACTTGAGAACATAGTGGCTCCGGGAAAAGTGTTGAAGCTTAAAAAGGCTATCTACGGTCTTAAGCAATCACCACGGGCGTGGTACCATAAGCTGAGCTCAACCCTCCAAGAGAATGGGTTCAAAAGGTCGGAGTCGGATCACACCTTGTTCACCCTTCAAGGCCCGAAAGGTATTGTGGTTGTCCTCATCTATGTAGATGATTTGATCATCACCGGGGACAACATTGACGGTATTGCTTGGACTAAATCTCTTCTTCATTCCTCGTTTGATATTAAGGACCTTGGTGCACTAAAATATTTCCTAGGGATTGAAGTGTGCCGTTCTCCGGAAGGCCTCTTCCTTTCTCAAAGGAAATATACCCTTGATTTGTTGAGTGAAACAGGGAAGATAGGTGCCAAACCAGCTAAGACACCGCTTGAAGATGGCTACAAGGCCAATCGAAAGGGGGAGAAAGATGATGAGCCATATTCGGATGCACACCAATACCGACGCTTAGTGGGTAAGTTGATCTACCTCACCATCACACGTCCGGACATCTCCTTTGCCGTGAACCAAGTAAGCCAACATATGCAAAAGCCCACCGTGCATCATTGGAGTATGGTCGAAAGAATATTGAGATACCTCAAAGGAAGCCCGGGACAAGGCATATGGATGGGAAAGAATGAGAGCACCGAGATAGTTGGGTATTGTGATGCTGATTGGGGAGGAGATAGAGAGGATAGGCGATCCACAACCGGTTATTGCACGTTTGTTGGTGGCAACCTAGTCACTTGGAAGACAAAGAAGCAAAAGGTTGTGTCGTGTTCGAGTGCGGAGGCAGAATATAGAGCTATGAGGAACATCACCAACGAGTTGACTTGGCTTAAAGCTCTTCTTGAAGACTTGGGCATCAAGACAACCAGCCCTATCACCCTACACTGTGATAACCAAGCCGCAATTCACATTGCAACAAACCCGGTGTTTCATGAGAGGACCAAACACATAGAGATTGATTGCCATAAAGTCCGAGAGAAGATTGAAGAAGGAGTAATACTTCCGTGCTACACAAAGAGTGAGGATCAGCTGGCGGATGTCTTCACCAAGTCAGCAAGTCTCAAAGTTTGTCAAAACATTCATAGCAAACTGGGACTTGTTGATCCCACACGGCCTTGATCAAGTCTCCTCGCTTTTGACCGTTATACTCTTTTTCCCTTGATATGGTTTTGTCCCATTGGGTTTTCCATATCAAGGTTTTTAATGAGGTAATGTGTCAATGGCAATCCAAGTTTAGCCTTTACTTCCTTGCGTCTAAACTTGAGGGGGAGTATTGATCAAGGAATAAGAATAAGGCCGAACTCGAGGTTCCCGAGCTCGATGTTCCCGAGCTCGGTTCTCGTACAAGGCCGAACTCGAAGTTAAGGGAAACGAATAAGCAAGAGTGAGGTCGAGGTTCCCGAGCTCGGTTACCGTACAAGGCCGAACTTGAGATTAAGGGAATCGGGCGAGCAAGAGCGAGGCCGAACTGGGTCTAGCAAAGCCTTACGAGGCCATAGAGAAAGAAGAAGACGTGTGCGGGGCGCAAGTTGAATTATAGCCGTTGGGCGCGTGGAAGCCACCACCGTGGTGTGGACCACTTCACTATTTCTCCGGTGTGGACCACTTCACTCGCTTCTACTCTCCTCCTTGGATGCTGCGCTTTCTCTTTCCTTCTTAGGGTTTTCTTGTAACCTAGTTGAGGCTATTTAAAGCCACACACTTGTAACCTTAATCCCTTAATGAAAAAATGAAAATTCTCTTTGCCTCTTTCTCTCTTGTTCTTCTTTATCCTCCATTATTCTTCACTAAAATTAACAGTAACATCCCAAAATTTCTAGTAAGCATTTTCGAAATTTACCAAATCACTAATATAAACAAAATATAAAAAATCGTTTAAAAAAAAAAGTTGATGTCGTCTAACTCTAAACCTGAATTCCTAGAATGACAAATTAACTTAATAAATTTCTCTAATTCCACTTTTAAACATGCATGCATGAGACAATTATGGCCTAGGGAGCAATAATAATAAAAAATCACCAAACTCATCTATTAGCACGATTCAGTCAGCAAACAAATATTCACGAATGTACACCAAACACTATTTCAGCTACAACAAAAGAACAATATGTATACCATCATCTACAAGAACAATCAATCATCAATATTAGAACAACCTACCATCAATAGAAATATGTCAATATGGTATAGGCTCCAATTGATAACAGACAAAATAATGTATTCTAATGCGATTATGCTAGTAATTTACTACTTAGAAAAATTTGCCTTATATTTAACAAAATGTGAAAATACCTAAAAAATACAAGTAAAAGCTCATTATGAAAATAAGTGGATATAATATATAGTTGTTAGGCGTGTGGAAAGATTCTCACTGGAGTCCATCTTTAAATACCTTTTCTGAATCTAGCAAGACAATCCAAACATGTGCGAGTTTTGGCTCGTTTCCACAAACTCAGAACAACCGCAACCGCATCTAACTCTAAAACGCGTATAAACTTTAAACCAATCGAGCCACATAAAGGACATCGTACTTGATGGCTTAAAGGAAAGATTCAATTCATAAACAAGATTGGATTCATAAAATGATAAGAGATCAAGATCTTTTAAGATTAAAACCATAACACCACCCTTGTCCCATTCAACATAAAAAAAAAAAAAGATATCTAAATATGACAATAATGTCAGATTGATAAAAGCCAAGCATAGAGTTTGGAACGCAAGTAAAGATCTTTTCATCACTATTAGTCTCTCATTATCGAACCCAACCTGCTTCGATATTGTCAAAACTACCAACGAGACCGTCATCAATGAAATCCCCTCCTCCTCGTTTCACCTTAACTTCTGTGGGCTTCACGGGATAGTCACCTGTGAAGCACGCATAGCAGAAGCTCTTAGAGTCTTTCCCTAAGTGTTTCTTCAAGGTATCGAACGATAGAAATGCAAGAGAGTCACTCCCTATGAACTCGTTAATTTCCTCAACACTCAATCTGTTGGATATCAACTCCTCTGAGCTAGGTGTGTCCACTCCATAGTAACAAGAAGCTACAATAGGTGGACTAGCAATCCTCATATGAACCTCTTTCGCACCCGCTTCTCTTAGTAAACGCACAATCTTAGATGATGTCGTGCCTCTCACAATCGAGTCATCCACCACAACAACTCTCTTCCCTTCTAAAACCCCACGAACAGGAGATAGCTTAAGCTTCACTCCAAAGTCTCTGATCTTCTGCGACGGCTCAATGAATGTCCTCCCTACATAATGAGACCTAATCAATCCCTGTTGAAACGGCACACCTGATTTTGCAGCGTACCCGAGAGCAGCCACAACGCCAGAATCAGGCACAGCGATCACAACATCGCACTCAACAGGCGACTCAGTTGCCAAAATCTCCCCAAAGACATGCCTAGATTCATACACAGATCGACCAAACACAATCGAGTTAGGCAACGAGAAGTAGATGTGTTCGAAAATACATTGCTTGATCTCAGGACGAGGCATCAAACACTGAGACTTCACACCGTCCTTGTCCACAACCAACACCTCACCAGGATAAACCTCTCTCTCATAAGTAGCTTCAATCAAATCAAGAGCACAAGTCTCCGAGGCGAAAACAACAGCTCCATTGCTTCTCCTACCCATCACTAATGGCCTAAACCCATATGGATCACGAACAGCAACAAGCTTATCCTCAGTAACAAACACCATAGAATAAGCACCTTGAAGTTTCTCACAAGCATCAATAATCCTCATAAAAAAGGGTCTAGCTTTAGAAATCGCAATCAAATGAAGCACAACCTCAGTATCAGAGCTAGTATTGAAAATGGAACCGTTCTCTTCAAGCATAGCTCTCAAAGTCTTGTAATTTACTAAATTACCATTATGGGCAACACCGATTGAACCGAAACGATAACCCGCAACGAAAGGCTGAACGTTCTTGAGCATAGAAGCGCCGGCGGTAGAGTAACGAACATGGCCGATAGCGAAATTACCAGGTAATTGGTCAAGTTTGGATTCGTTGAAAACCTCAGAGACTAAGCCAACACCTGTAATGGTCTGAAGAACCTTTTCATTGCTAACTGTTACAATACCTGCACCTTCTTGGCCACGATGTTGAAGCGCGTGGAGTGCTAAGTAACAGAGCCGTGAAGCTTCTGGATCACCGTAGATTCCGACAACGCCGCACTCTTCTCGAGGCTTTTCATCATCGTCGTTGTAATCAAAAGGGGTATGAGAATTGTCTTCGATTGGTGAGGGAGATGAGAAGTACGAGGAGACTCCATGGATGAGCGAAGGAGAAGAAGAGATGGAAGAAGGAAGGAGAGAGAGATGGGGAGGTTTAAGGAAGGGTTTGGGGAAGAGAGGGAGAGGTTTATTGGTATAAGGATTGTTTGGTTTAGGGGTTAAAGAGAGGGAAGAGGAGAAGCTTGTTGTGGCCGCCATGGAAGATGATGGGTCCGAAGACAAAAAGGGTTCGTAGGTTTTTTGTTGTTTGGTTTGGTCTGATTTTGGGTTTGGGGCTAAACTATTTGTGTTCTTGTGTGAAAGCGATAGAAACCGAGCGGCTAAGGGTTTTGACTTTTTGACTTTGTCGCCTCCTGAGAATCTTTTCTTTTGCTTTCCAGGGTTTATTGGGGTTTTCGAAAATTTGAAATTCGAAATAGAGAATAGAAAAACGATTCTATAAAAACAAAAATAATAAATAGGGGATTTTAGTACTTAGCACAATTCTATAGTTATTAAGATCCACGTACATACACGGATATAAAAGGTTAATCTAAAATTTTATTGATAACATTTAAATTTTAAATGGTAATTTACACGGATTAGACCTCACAAATTGCATTTTAAATCTAGTTTAATAATATATTTTATCATGATAAACAGAATTTTAATTATAAGCATTCTCTCTTAATAAATAATAGATCAGAGATAAAATTTTGTATCAAAATAATATGTGTATCTTATCAAATCTATATCTTAGTTAATATTAGAAAAATAATTAAAATTTTATCAAAACATAATTAGAAAAAGAAATAAAATCCAAAAACCATCATTGTTTTAGATTATACCGTAATCTCATAAGTTATAATTCTATTTCATGTCAAACTAATTTTAAATGAGTTAGAATTCATAAAATAAAAGATAAATAAAGATATAATAAAATTATCATCAAATAATCAAAATTTCATTCTTGTAAGCTTATTATTTTTTCAAATTTATTGTGTTTTCAGTTACAAATAATAAAAACATCATATCCATTAAAATTTATAAAATATAGATAAAGTAAAACTATACTAACATTTTCATCAAGTAATCAAAAATTTACTCCTATAAACTCATTATTTTTTCAATTTTTTTTATGTTTTCACTTACGAATAACAATCATTACATTACAACGATAATTTCAATTTTTATCCAATTAAATATATGTTAAAACTTATATTGTTATTTTTAACTTCAACATTCATGTTTATTGGGTAATATCCATGCTAAATGAATTGAATATTTTGATACATGTCAATATCCAGTGAGTTATTTTTAGATAAATTAGCATATATAAATATAACTTTTTCTTAGTTTTCTTTTTGGGTTAAGAAACAAAAAGTTAAGAAAATAGATTATTGTAAATTAATATATGTTAATTTTTTTTTAATTATTTTTTTCCGTTGAAGAAAATAAATTTAAAGTTTTTGACACATGTCAACATCTGATCTATATACTTGACATGTGTTTCGATCATGTTAATTAATAACTTTGAAATACCGAAATTTGAATAACAAGCAAGATTACCAAAGTTAGCATTTAAAGAAAATGGTTGGCATTAGCATAGAAAGCGCGGGTGTGGATGGGAAATAACATGTAAAGGTCAGGAACGATTAATTAAAAGAAAAAGGTCAACAATCTCGTTCTATATCCAATTTACTAAACATATCTTCTCCGTATAAAGCTCTGATATCATGTTAAGTTATATGGACTTCCAACTCAAAACCAATTGGCAATGAGTGGATTGGGCCGTGTCCTTTATATACCAGTCAGAATCCATTTTAACTCCCGATGTGGGATATTCATCCTTACTATCCCCTCGAGATGATAACTCATTTGGCCATTGATCTCGATATGTTTGGGTTTAGATAGATGGCATTCGAGTCTGGTTAATGATTGGACCAACGTTTAGTCGGATCAGATTGGACTGTGTGGATCAGATTTTAATATCATGTTAAGTTATATGCCTAATATATGATAGATGGTGTTCTTATCTTCCGGCCAAGACATGCCACGGCCGATGCAATCTCAAAACATGCACTTTCCTCTCCTCTTATGTATCAGATTGGCTTTACTCTTTTGTAATCGCGGACAAACGCAAAACACTTATTCCGGTTGATGAAATATTTATTTTAGAAAAATAAAAATTAAATGTAATTAAATAAATCATAATATTTTGGATTAGAAAAAATGTGGGGGGGGGGGGGGATTGTTTGGAAGAAAACAAGAAACACTTGACGAGGGCTTGTTTTGAAACAATCACTAGTAAGAGAGAAACATTTTTAACGTCTACACTAGGAATATACCTAAATTTGGTGTCCCTAAATTAAGTAGGGTGTATTTAACCCTATATTTTAGATGATTTGAGATTTATTGAGTTTTTTTTTTGATGATGATTTTTGGTGAATTTAGGGAATTTATTATGATGTGTCGTAAATCTCTTTGTATTTAACTCAAAACTATATGATTTGTTCCACATATTTCATATTAAAATCCCAAATCATGTATTGTTCTAAATCATGTATTGTTCTAATACATGACTGGTTACATCTTAACATACCAACATAGTATAAAAGATGGGGGAAGAGAGTTGGGTATAGTGGATATGACTAAAGTATGTATTCTTCTTTCACTTGTAATTTATGCTATGCACAAAAAGTTCCCATCCCATTTAAATTGAACTGATACCTTGTTGACTTTAGTGTCAGATATAACAAGCTCTTATCATCCATAGAGGTAAGGAAACTACGTATATTTGGAATCACTTACCTTTTGCATATCTACTTTTTCATCTTCATCACTTTGCTGCAAAAACCATTAACGAAAAAACAAGAATTTGTTAATAACATAAATACATTAATTAATTATATGTATCGTGAACTCAACGACTTGTTTAATGAAGGGACTATGACGAGCTATTTTTGATGAAACCACCATCTCTACACTTTTCTCTGATAAAGGAATTATATTCTTTTCAAAATAATAAAAATCTGTTTCATTGCAACTCCTAGGCATGTGAGGGATCTCCATGTCTTTGACATGAGATAACATGAATGGTTTAGCATCCTTCATTTTGTCAATGCCTCTCCCTGATAATTAAGAGATGTCGGGGATGAACACTATCCAGAATCATTTGAATGGTAAGATCAATGTCGGATGAATAAACAAGCCGATGTGCAGTCAATTGACCTCTATAAAGTGATACTGCCCAACATTCATTTGCATCTTGTTCATGAATGACAAAGTTATGTTAATAGTTTGGGTGAAGTACTACATTTGCTTGGAGCAGTTTGGGGACATTTTGCTATCAATTCACATCCTCTCCTCACTCAAGATGGCTCCACTAACATTAGCACATCACTATTCAGTTCTTGGGCCATATGGATTCTTGCTGCTGTTTTAATTACTCTGAGCTCCAGCAGAGATGCTTTGCTTGCTTGAGAAGCATTACTATATGTGATTGTTATGTCACGGATGTTAAGAAAAATCACTGATTTGGTTTTAGATGGCGTGTACACGAGTTTATAAGGACAAAATTTAAACTCGCGACAATAATGTTAGTTTGTTATATTTTCTTGTTGAACATAAATCGTCCAAGTCAAAACGGAGTTCTTCGACATTGAGGAATTGACAATCACACGCTACAAAGTGTTCTTTTACTACACTAGTACTTTCTAAAAGTTATTATCTTTTCAGTCTTTTTTCTTTATGCTAACGTATGAAAGAGTATAATAACTCTGCGATTTGGCTTTTACTGTGGATGTTTGTACTCGGCGAGCAGCATCTACCAACTGCTCGGAGTTTTCAGGGATCGTTCTTGTATTCATCTCTGGTGATTGTTGCGATTTTGTCTTTCGTTTTGCTTCCCATTGTCCCGACCTCTTTTAATCCAACTCTCACCATACAGGTTTCCTTCATTTTTTTGGTCAGCTCGGTTTTAGTTGAGTCATTATTCCTTACATCTACTGGGTGATCTTGTTCTGGTTTTACTTTGTGCTCCACATTATCCATTTTATGGTTGTCTTTGGACTGACCAAAAAATTTGATGTAGTTGGGGTTTTACTCAAGTTTTGTTTGTACTACTCTATTTGATGACTACGGCAAAGTGGCAGGTGGTGCCACTAATAATTGGTACTGTAACTGTTACTTGCTATAAAACCTTGGTGATTGAAGGTGTCAGTTGTGCTGACTGGAGAAGTATGATGAGTTCACTTTAGTGGCAATAGTTGCGAATAAAAAGGAAGAGGAAATATACTTAGACAATCATAAAAAAACATAGAAAAAAAAAGACTTACTCTATAAATATTTATTAACGTTATTGGAATTTAATTTATTACGGAGCCGATGGAGTATAATAATATTGTGATATTACTTTTTGCTCTCATTACTCAAATCTTTTCTTATTTCTTTTTGCTAAAGGTTTTACTATTAATAAACTCAAATCTCTTGTTACGGCTTTAATTGATTGCGACTCCAAACATGATTAAGGGTCAGAAATTTTGGATACAACTAAATGCGTTTTGAAAAAGGTTTGGACACAACCGCTACTCTTCATCACCATGACTCATTTTCTTTTGCTTTATGTTTATATTAACATATCCTTTAGTATATTTTCCTCTTTCCTTCGTATAATATAGTTTATGTAAGATAAAGGCAATATACCTTTTCTAAATGAGAAGATTTTGTACAATTCACTTATCATCATGCACGTTGACAAACCAATGGGCGAAGACAAGACAAGAAAAACATTAAGAACAGCTACCACACGGACTACAGAACAAACCCGTGAGTTGGCAAAATAAAACGAAGAGGTAAAATTAAATTTATTCTTGTGTTTAGACCGTAAATTCAAATGTATTAAGAACTCCTTTTTTTTTTTTTTTGGTATTCATATGAAACCACTTCGGCATTCGTATGTTCAGTGATCATGAAATTAGTTTTTGATAAAATCGAAAGAAAAATATTGAAGATCCGTAAGTGATCGAACTACTTGACCAACCCATGTTTGAAGTATATATGCAATTCAATAATATATTTTTATCTACTCTACCCAAAGGTTTGGTAATTAGCTTTCAGTTTCACATGACTTGGTTTTACTTAACTATTGTGTATAGAGAGCGACGGCTGATTTGTTGTCAGCTAAATTTGTTGTCAGATGTATGAATCTAAGATTCCAATTTCAATTGTTTAACTCCAAAGAAACTTGTGTATTCGATACTATTAAACATTCTTATTTCCCTTTTTTTTTTTTGGGTAAGAACTCTAATCTAAAGTTTAAGCACGCTTAGAGCATCTTCAATGTATTGCACTATTTTTTTACTCTAAAAAAGAATAACTCTGAAATAGAGTTGCATTTCTATTATTTTATTTTTCACTCTAAAACAAATATTCTAAATATATTCTTATTTTCTGTTTTGTTACTAATTGCTAGTAATACATTTTATTTATAAATTTAAATATTGACCGATTAATATTTTTTTCTTTCAAAACTTTTGAAAATTATGATAATATTTAAAACTAACCATATTAATTTAGTCATTTGAGTAGATCCGGAAACGATTTACCAGATTATTAACTTATTAAATCATTCATTATTGTTGTTTTAAATTTATCATATGTATTTTAATTTCAGTTTTTTAAATTTATTATCAGTTTATAGCTTTATGTCATTATATTTTTTTAATAAAAAATATTATAAGATTATGAGATTTTGTTTGTCAAATAAATTATTATAGATCTTAAAATAAAATAACTTAAAATTATAAAGACTGCTTTATAAATAAAAATTTTAATTCTAAAATAGAGTGTAAAATGAGATTAATCTATATTTGGAGTAAAAAATAGGTTTACAATATTTTTGTGTTGAAAATAGAGTGGGGTTGGAGCATATTTTACTCTAAAATTGAGTTTGGTTAGAAAATAATTATTAGCCTTTAATCTCTTTTTTAACATTGGGTCAATGTATGTTAACTATTTTGCTTGTAAAGAAATGCACAAGAAGTACATTTTCTTTGGTAGATGTAATTGTAAACGTACAATTTTTTCTCAGAACATAATCATCAAAGATCATAATAACTTCTCTCACAAGTTCAATAACAAAACAAATATCCGTGAGGAAAATATTACAAGCTATCTTGACAGATCTTAACAGATCTTAACAGATCTTAACCCCAAAAAAAAATTCATATCGTGGGTTTTTTTTTTGTTATCCGAGTCAAATTTTATTGACTCGTAAAAAGACCCAAGATGAGATTAAAAATAGAACAAAAAAAACAGAGAAAACATAGGAAAGACATTGAAGAGTCATAAAACTAAAGGAAAGAGAGAGGATGTTAAAAAAAAAAAAAAAGAGAAGCTACTAAAAAAAAAAAAAAAAAAACTTCATCTTTAACCATCTCGATCTTAATCTCCTTTAGCTAACTTCTTCGTCTTCTTAGTTTTGTTCTTAAAACTTTTGAGATCTCATCGGATCATAGAAGTCAGATCTTGAAAGAAGAGTTCGTCGCAAGGTATGGTGAGACCCATGTCATGATCAAAACCAAACTCTTCCTCAGCTCTTCTAAGGAGACATTGGAAATCAAGATTGGTCAAGAAGGAGATAGGAACTATGTATCTGCTCCTGTTGTGTCCTACGTAGACAGGGAAGTGTCCCTTTGGTACATCAAGTGGGAGATCATTTTCTTCATATCCACCTCCTCCATTCTTCTTACCCAAGCTTGAACATCTCTTCATAATCTGCCTAAGCATTGCTGTTTGAGCGAGTTTTGTAGATTTCTTGAGGATGGCCATTTTTGTGTGTGGGTGGGTTTGAGAGAAATGCTTTTGGTTGTGTGTTTGGAGAGAGAGAAAGAGAGTTGGGTGGATATTGAAGGGTGAGGTGTAAATACATATAAAGACATGCATGTGTTGTGTAATGTCTATGTGAGAGATATGTGTGGAAGCCACAATGCCAAAAAGACATTAGAGGTTATAACCATTTTTTGTTGGTCCTCTTATGACATTATGCATGGTCCCTTTGATTCCCACCTGGTTTGTAACAAGATAACTCATAAATGCTATCTGGATTTAGTATAATGTGGACTTGAAAGTTTAAAACATATCTACACTAGTTTAGAGATGTTAAAAGTGGATTCAAAATCTGTGACTCGAATCGATTTATGTTTTAGTACGGCCTGATCTTAATTAATGGTTTTGGTCCTTTTGGAAAAGGAAAAAAAATGAAGTGCATTTAGATCGGACGTGTCAACTAAAACATATGGTAATGGTATCTTGTATGGCTACCTGCATGCAACTTATTAGTCCTCATTATCACAAAACTTATCTAAATCCGCGCATCTTATTATATAAATACGGTTGTTTAAGACTTAGTTAGTTACACACCCAAACTAAGTCATAACCAATTGATCCATTGAGTTAGGGAAAGTGATGATAATATATTTGTAGTTTAAGAAAAAATGTTTCTATATAACTCCCATTATAGTGTTGGAAAAGGCCTACACAGATGTCATATAGATCGGTAATAGATTTTCACAAAAAGAAAAAAGACCAGTCTTCTTCTCATCCCCAGAAACTGCTATTTACTAGGAGTATTACAATAATATTTGGATTTAGGAGTACCCACGTTAAACAAGAACTATATTTAAATTAGTATGCCTTTTAATTGGAAAACAATTGCCTTTTAATATTGGGACGTTTTTTTTAAATGCCCTTTTAGTTTCAATCTTCAAACAATATACTAGTATTTAGAATTTTCATTAAAACCAAAAAGAAGAATTTTAAAAGTTTCATAATCATTATTAATTATTTTGGATCTCTTCTTAAAAGCTTTAAAACTATTTTTCGACTTATAAATAATTTTCTTAATCATTTTGGTTATTTTAGATATATGTTATGGTATTTTTCGTAAAGAAAAATAAAATAAAAGGTCTAGTTTATGAAATTTCTTTTAGTATTTTTACACCCAACCCCCACCCCACCACATCCCCAAACAATCACAAATGAGCAGAATAATGTAGGAATATGAATAATATATAAAACAAATTATGAAATGAGTATTGTACGATTTAATTATTATGGACTTACAGTGTATTTTTACGTGTAATATTCCATCCATCATTTTATCACTTCTAACTTCTACTTTCACTTATGAAACTTTATCTTTATCATATGCAACATTTGTCCACAAAAAAAATATTGTTAATTAAATATTACTTTTCACATTTTAATTTTCATAACAAATATTTTTTTAATCCATTTTTTTTGGTTAAAAGAACATTTCAAGATGTGTCAATTGGTGTCTCTCTACCTGCAGAACAGAGGTGTCGGTTAAAGAGCGTAAATCACGGACTTTGGAAACAGCAATGTACTGAAGAGTACAAAGAAGGGCAGGATTTGTGGTCAGGAAGAGCTTGTGACACTTTCAAACAAAACCCTTTCAGTTACTATTTTAATTTCCCTTCTGCACACACCACCCATGTGCTCTCCCCTCTAATATTTCTATCACATTATTTTGTTATTGTTTGTCATAATTCTGAATGAATCTCTCTGTTCATCTTTTTCCAAGGTTAGGTTTCAGTGATTCCCTTAATTTCAGCCCATTAGCATCTATCGTAGCTATGACATAGAGTCGTAGTTAAAGAAAAATTGCCGTGGACAAGTGAAAAATAAGTGACCTTTTAAATATTGGTTTTGATCTAAGGTCCAACAACGCTTAACCAACATCTCTTTAATATGCTAAACTACCAATGCGTGGATAAACATATTTCTTTATGGAAAAATGAGTGTTTGTGAGCTTTTGTATTAAATATTTTAGTGTTATAAAACTTGCTTTCATTGAAATGTTGTTATATATGTTGGTTTGAATAAAGAATTATATTAAAGATATCGCTTTTTAAATTGAAAAAAATAAGATATCCGAGAAATAGACCGCAATTTCCATAATCAAAGGAGCTGATTTGGTCAAAAAGCCATCTGATGAACGGTATAAATGTAGAAAGATTGTCATAAACTAAAACAAGTATTTGTCTTTCAACAACTCCATCTGCTTTTCTCTTGGGAGCTATGGCCCCATGTGTTTAGGAGAGCCACCTATGTCTCTTAACTCAGCTTTTGTTGTTATATTATTTTAATATTTACACTTTATAGCATATAATGTTTTTTCAAACATAAACTAGAAATATTTTACAATTTTTTTTATTAAATTTAAATTAACATAACCGGAAATCGCAATGGGTCCGGTTAGGGTTATAAACCGGAGACGATAAGCCACAAAACCCAATCGCCACCAGAGAGGGCGCATATTGTCGCAAAATAGTTACCAGTCCAAAAGAGCAAATCGACAAGCGACGGGAAGAAGTTTACTGACTCAAACATCTAAACCGCCAATTGAGAGAAAGCAAGCAACTACACCTACTTCGTCAGAGGAACACGAGCGCCTAAAAAATCAGCAAGGATTCCGAGGAACGGAAGACGAGCTATGGGGAAAGAGACGTCGTCCTCTAGCATCTACGATGACCCATGGAGTTCATCGACCAGCTCTCCACCCTTTTCATGCCAAGGCTTATAGGATTTTGAGGTGAATTTTAAAAATGAGACTTTTTCTATATAATTTTTTTAGTAATAATCATAATCAAAGTCTTAAAGATATAAAATATCTAACTAACATACTAAATATTTTCACTACCATTTTTCATTTTACCATCAAACTTATGTTTATTCTTACATATTCCATCAAACTTATGTCTTTTTTCTTTTTTCTTTTTTGGCTTCCGATTGAAATTCTTTAATAAAATCAAATACGTATTTAAAAACAGGAAACATATAAAAAATAATTTTTATAATTGGAAGGCTTATAAAATAATTCTCTTGAAACTAAACAAATATCATCAATGTCATGTAATTATTAATATTTTTGAATAAAATATTTATAACGTTGAGTAAGGAGAAAAACAAAAACCTTTATTTAATAAACAAGGGTTGATTTATTAAACTGCAGAGGAATTAAAAGTCTCAAATATAATATTTTCTAATCACTAGACTAAACCATAATTTTGTATTTTGGGGGGCTTGAGACAAATGTCTCATTCATAACACTATAGGCACGACCCTGCTCTCGCCACAAAGAGCCACCCTGACCCGCTCTCACACCAACGTAAACCACCCCTCACCACCTAAACGCCACCAGAATAGAACCTCATGTTAGATCGGAAAAATCTAGAGAACAAAACACGAATATAAAACCGAATTAAGGAAAAATTCGTAGAGGCAAAATTTGATCTTTTTTCTTAATTCAAACGATCTCCCGCAGTGTGGCGGTTTGTGAGACGATGAATCCCAAGATACAATTACGGTGAGACCGTTTTCGCAACACTCGAGAAACGGAATCTACGAACTGTAATTCTACGATATACTCTTGAGACACTTACTCTTTGCAGAAAAAAAGTTGTGGGAGAGAGTTTTTGTTTTTTGTTAGAACGATAGAGAGAAAGAAAGAATGAGAATAATTTTTAAAGTGTCGAGAGAGGTTGTGCGATCCGCAAAATCCGCGACGTGTGCGGAGATCGTGGAGCATTAGAGTGAGGCGCACGACTCGGAGAGAATCTCGCGGACGTTTAAGACTTGGTCATTAATTGCTTTTATTATGCAAAAATTTGATTCTAAATTGGTCAAATTTTTAAGCAAAGTTGCATAAAAATTTTCTCCAAAAAGAATAATCTTTGTAGGCTGAAAGGCCCACATTCACCAAGACCCAAAACCCAAGACCCAAGCCCGGCCCGGCCCGGCCCGGCGGCGGCGGCGCGTGTGTGTGTTTTTGCATAATGGCCCTCCTTCTCTTACACTATGGTCTCTCCTTCCCATCTAGCTATTGAACACTCTCATAAGTGTAACAACATATATACTAGAGGGAAATTTCTCATACAACCAATGTGGGACTTTGTAATAAAAAGTTATTATAAGCTTTCAAGTTAACCACTTTAGAGCTCAATTTCTCATTCAATTTCACTTCAATTTTTACATGTAACTACACTATATTTTAGTGTTCATTACGAAGAATCCAAAGACTCTAAGACTCAGTCATTCCGGTGACGGACCTCACCGGAAAAGTCGCCGGAAAGTTGGCCGGAGCCACTTGTCTAAATTGAAGTTCCAACAATCCCCCACATGAATTTATTTGACTCTAAACATATGAAAATTTTTTCTAACTTAATAACTTAATACTTGACATACTAGACTGACTTGACTTTCAAGAGTATATGCGAAAAATAACTGTGTCTGAGATGGTAGCAATGTTTCAGCCTTGAACCACTCATTGTTAATATCTGTCGGGTTTACTTGGCTGGGAGGTGAACATGATGTCTTGAACCGCCCAAATTTTTATGTATTGTGTTCATTTTGGCCTTCAACATTTCCTGGATTTCATGAGTGAACTTAGAGAATATAGTCTGACCTTCATTCCCCTAGAAACGGCCTCATTTCACACTCACTAGGTGATTTGCCACTAGCCTTTGTTTTCAGAAGTCTCCTGTAAGAACTTCACTGATATTTCAAAGCTATGGACTCAAATCATTAAAAGCATTGCTTATCCTTTACACATAAAGGAAACACTGTTTATCATCTTGGGAACTGGGCTGTGTTTTACAGTGCTCCACAGATTCTATTTGATTAAGTTTTCCCTTTGAACCTAAATCTTGGGATCTCTAGTCATATAGGTGGGGTTTCCATCAAACATCCTCTTAATTTATAGGCTTTAAACCCATTCCTCTTGATGATTTTACAACTTGATCTCGAGCTAAACCTTTGGTAAACGAATCCGCTAGGTAATCAACTGATTTAATATAATCCAGTGTAATTACTCCACTGGAGATCAAGTGTCTAATGGTTTTATGTCGTCTTCTGATGTGACGAGATTTACCATTATAGAGAGTATTTAGTGCTTGGGCTATAGCCGATTGACTATCACAATGTATACGTAGTGCCGATACTGGTTTCTCCCACATTGGAATATCTTCCAAAAAACTTCGAAGCTATTCTGCTTCTTCTGCGGCTTTATCTAAAGCTATAAACTTAGACTCCATGGTTGACATGGCCAATAGAGTTTGTTTGCAGATTTCCATGAGACTGCTGCACCTCCTAGAGTAAAGACATATCCGCTTGTGGATTTCGAGTTTTTGGAGTCAGATATCCAATTAGCGTCACTGTATCCTTCCAAAATTGCAGGTTCTTTACATAGTGCAGTCCATAACTTTTTGTGTATCTCAAGTAATTTAATACTCTTGTTATAACTTTTCAGTGTTTATGGCCTGGATTATTGGTGTAGTGACTTAGTACATTTACTACGTGCGCTAAATCGGGTCTGGTACATTTACTTAGATACATCAGACTGCTGATTACCCGTGCATACTCTATCTGTGATACCACTTCACCTGAATTTTTAGTTAGGTGAAGTTGAGCATCCACAGGAGTTTTTGCGGTCCCATTTAAATAGTTCTTGAATCTCTCAAGAAGTTGAGCATCCACATAATGAGCTTATGACAAAATAATTCCGTCGGAGATTCTAGTGATTTGAATTCCTAGAATGACATCTGCAAAACCCATGTCTTTCATATCAAATTGTCTATGAAGCATGTTTTTGGTTTTCTGGATTATATCTTTATTGCTGCCAATGATAAGCATATCATCAACATACATACATAACAAAATATACCCGCTAGGTGTACTTTTGATATATATACATTTGTCACATTCATTAATGTTGAATTCATTTGACATCATTACTCTGTCAAATTTTTCATGCCATTGTTTTGGAGCTTATTTCAGTCCATACAATGATTTTACAAGTCTACAGACTTTATTTTCTTGTCCTGGAACTACGAAACCTTCAGGTTGTTTCATATATATTTCTTCTTCTAAATCTCCATTTAGAAAAGCGGTTTTTACATCTATTTGATGTATTTCCAGGTCTCTTAACGCTGCAATTCCGATAAGCATTCTAATCGAAGTTATTCTCGTTACTGGAGAATAGGTGTCAAAGAAATTCTGACCTTCTTTTTGCCGGAATCCTTGCACCACAAGTCTTGCTTTGTACTTATCAATTGAGTTATCGGTTTTCAATTTTGTTTTGAAAATCCATTTACACCCAAGTGCTTTAAACCCTTCGTGTAGATCGGTTATTTCCACGTATGATTTTGCATTATGGAATCGATCTCACTATTAACGGCTTCCTTCCATAAAGGAGCGTCCGGTGTATTCATGGCTTCAGTGTATGTTTTTGGTTCGTTCTCTGCGAGAAGAACCATCAAGAAATCTTCACCAAATGTTTTTTCCTTACGTGCTCTTTTACTACGTCTAGGTTCGTCTTTTGCATCTTGTACAGAGATTCTTGACGTACTAGAAACGTCGGAAGAGGCGTTTACATCTCTTTCATCACGTGTTCTCTTAGAACTTTGTTTATCCTTACAAGGAAATATGTGTTCAAAGAAAGACGTATTTCTTGATTCCATAATTGTATTTACCTGGATATCCGGAATATCTTATTTGTGTACCAGAAACCGGTAAGCACTACTGTTGTGCGCATATCCGATAAAAATACAAGCTACGGTTTTAGGTCCAATAGTGACCTTCTTAGGAGGCGGTACTATGAATTTTGCTAGACACCCCCACACTTTCAGGTATTTGTACGAAGGTACTGTACTTTTCCAAAGTTCATGCGGCGTATTTCCAGTTACTTTGTGCGGTATTTTGTTGAGGATATGATTTGTGGTGAGCAACGCTTCCCCCCACAGATTCTGGGGTAGCCCAGATTCCTTCAACATAGCGTTCATCATTTCTTTCAGAGTTCAGTTTTTTTTTTCCGCAACTCCGTTGGATTCTGGTGAATAGGGAGCTGCTGTTTGGTGAATACTGCCATTTTCTTTACAAAATGTATTAAAAGGACCGTCATATTCGCCTCCTCTATCACTTTTAACTGTTTTTATAGTTTTCGAGAGTTGGTTTTCAACTTTGATTTCATATTCTTTGAATTTCTCCAAGACTTCATCTTTACTACGTAGCAAATATACATAACAGTATTTTGTACAATCATCTATGAAAGTCACAAAATACTTTTTACCGCTTCTACTTTGTACATATTTTAGATCATGTGTGTATTGATGCGAGAGGTTCGTTGTTCTTTCAACACGAGGAGATGAGATTTTTGTGAGTTTTGCTTGTACACAAATTTCACATTTTTTTTTGCTTATTTTGCATTTCGGGATTAGGTTCAAATTAATTAATCGTTGCATAGATTTATAATTCACATGTCCTAACCGTTCATGCAAAATATTAAAAGACTCAACCAAATAAGCAACTGAATTTTTATTGATAGAAGCCTTAGAGCTCGAAGTTACATCAGTTTTCTTAACAACATGTTGAACATTCATTTTGATAAGACCATCCTTAACAAATCCCCTACCAATAAACACCCCATTTTTCCTAATCACCAGTTTGTCTGCCTCTTGGTTGCAAACCCGTGCTTGCTCAGCAGAGTCCCGGAGATCAGTTTCTTCCTCATGTCTGGAACATGCTTCACGTTTGAGAGGGTGACAGCCATCCCAGAAGTCATCTTCAGGACCACCTTCCCAGTTCCTACAATCTTGGAGCGAGACACATTTCCTATCATCAGGCTCTCTTCAGACCTGTACTTCTGATAAGTGTTTAATGTGTCTCTGTCAATTCAGATGTGAGTAGTAGCACCTGTGTCATACCACCACTCCAAAGGATTTTCGTCAGGCATGACCATATTTGCCTCAGTGACCACCACACACAGGTCTTCTTCGGTCAAAAAAGCCTGAATCTTGCTGCTTCTGGCCTTGTTGCGACAATCCGCTGATTTGTGACCAAACTTGCCACAATAGTTGCACTTTCCAGCGAATCTCTTGCCTTCACCTTGCTTCTTGAAGGTGACGGAGGGTTGAGGTGCCACCTTGTTTGGCACGGCCTTGACAGGCACAACAGCTTTGTTGTTGTACACAACCTTGGCTTTCCCCTTCTTCTTGTATTCAGCAACATTCGCGTCATGATCAATGGTGATCCCCAATCTCTTTTCGCGGTCAGTTGACTGGTTTTGAAGTCTGGCATTCAAGTTAAGCAAAGAGATGGGCTTCTACTTGAACTCGAGATAGGACTGAAAATCATTCCAACTAGGGGGTAGCTTGTCGATGAAGGTATTCGCATAGAAGGTGTCGCAGACCTTCATTCCTTCATCTGCTATCTCTTGCACGATCATCTGTAACTCATGTACCTGCTCCATGATAGGCCTAGAGTCCACCATTTGATATCTGAGAAACTTCCTTGTGGCTGCTTTCTCCGCGCCTGCATTGTACGTTCGGTACTTCTTTTCCAGAACTTGCCAGAGAGCCTTGGAAGTTGGAGCGTGGCGGTAAACCTTAAACAGTGGCTCCTCCAGGCGGTTTTGAATGTATCCCTTACAGAGGAATTCCGAGTGGACCCACGCTTCAACGCTAGCCACCAGATGTGGATCTGTGTTGTCAGCAGCCAGAAACGGTTTGTCCTCTGTGAAGTATTTCTGGAAGTTCAACGTACAGAGGAAAAAATGCATTTTCTGCTGCCACAAGTCAAAGTTCTTCCTGTCAAACTTCTCAGGCATCACCACCTGGGATGGCACAGACTGGATCTGGACATCTGCGGGTTTTGTAAGAGCAAGTGGCTGACCATCCCCAGTTTGGGTTGTCGGCTCACCATTCCCGTTAACCACGGTTGTCTCAGCCACGTTGATTTCACCACCGCTAGACATTTTTCTGTATAGAAAAATAGATTGTGTTAATAATTGGAATAATTATTAATTCGCTCAATTAATTTGATTAATTAATCTGCAAAATTAATATAAATTAATTTGAATAATTTGCACAATTAATATAAATTAATTTGCATAATTTAAATAAATTCGATAAATTAATATTAATTAATTATCAGAATTTAGATAAATTCTTTTAATAAGCGATTTTAATTTTAGCGATTAAATCACTAAATTAAATTTGTGGAAATCGCCAAACGATATTCCCAGAACCGCTTTTAACATTTCGTGAAACTGCTAAAAAAGGCCTTCACGTAAATCGTGCTCGTTGATCCCGAAGATCAAATAATCAGATATGGAGTTATTTCGAGAAACTGCCGTAAGGCCTTCGCGGAAATGACTACCAAATCTTATGTGTTGCAAAATCGTTTGGAAAACGTTCTACAGAATCGCTAAAGAGCGTATGCAGACCCGTTTTCTATCGGTTTTGAAATCGTTTTTGAAAAACTGTTCGCGTTTTGTAAATCCGTTTAGAGTAATAAGCAGAAAATGAATTTTCCTTTGAATTAAGACTGTTAGACCGTGAAAATCTGGAGAACAAAACACGAATATAAAACCGAATTAAGGAAAAATTTGTAGAGGCAAGATTTGATCCTTTTCCTTAATTCAAACGATCTCTCGCAGTGTGGCAGTTTGTGAGACGATGAATCCCATGATACAACTACGGTGAGACCGTTTTCGCAATACTCGAGAAACGGAATCTACGAACTGTAATTCTACGATATACTCTTGAGATACTTACTGTTTGCCGAAGAAAAGTTGTGGGAGAGAGTTTTTTTTTTTCGTTAGAACGATAGAGAGAAAAAAAGAATGAGAATATTTTTTAAAGCGTCAGGAGAGGTTGTGCGATCCGCAAAATCCGCGACGTGTGCGGAGATCGTGGAGCATTAGAATGAGACGCACGACCCGGAGAGAATTTCGCGGACGTTTAGAACTCGGTCATTAATCGCTTTTATTATGCAAAAATCTGATTCTAAATTGGTTTCACCTGAACAATATTCACCTCAGAGAAAAACTGAGCAATATTCACCTGAAATTAAAATAGTTTACTTAAAAAAATACCATAAATTATTAAAACAATAGAAACAATTTATGCAAATTATGAGGGATCTGAGTTATAGACGCTGCAACGCGCGATTTACATTTGGTGTAATCGCTTTATATAATATAAACTCTTAGTCCTTACCCAAAAATCTAAAATAAATTTATTTTATTTTAAATGTTATTTATTCATTTAATTAACAGTTGCAAATTTATTAGACTTTATACAATGAGCATGTTATAAAAAATTATCAACTGTTGAACACCCACAATGAGAGTGTGTATAATGACTTAGTAAAATTTTGGTTGAAAACTTTCAACGGGTTGATAATCTGACAAATAGGGCCCTCAACACTACTTGCTCACTTTTAATTGGTAAGAAAAAATAAGAAAAAAATAAATAATTACAAATCACATGCCAAAGTTCGATGAATGTCGATAAGGAAGCGTGGGTGAATTTAATTGGTGGAAGAAATATTTATCCCACCCAATAATTCAAACTCAATTATTTCATATCACATTACTTTTTTATTTTTATTTTTTAATACCAAAATTCATCACTTTTTTTTTCTCTATAAATAGAAACTTGTTTCATTGGATTTGGACACAAAAAAAAAATCAATTTTTTCTACTATAAATTTTCATCTAGTCTTTGATAAAATCTTGTTCAAAGTTTCAAACACCTTTTTAAGCTAAATGGATCCCAACAATAACTCTTTTCACACCCAAAATTCTTCTAATTACCCTTTTAACTATCCAAACCCCAACAATTACAAAAATCAGCCTTCCAACCAACTCCATAATATACCAAATTATGGGTTTTCACCAAGTTTTTTCATGCCATCAGCAGTTCCAAACTATCCACCATATTATGGATCGATGATGCCATATCCATCTCCACCACCTCCTTACTCTTCTACTCCAACCGGTAATGAAAATGTTGCAAATGTTGAAGCATCTGAGTTCCCCGAGTTTTCTATTCAACTCGCTCTTGGTGGCATGAGCGGTGCTAACGAAATCACTCCAAATGCAAAAGATTCATCTCACGCTCGCCGGAGAAGCCCCAAATGGACCACTGCCCAAAATTTGGTCCTAATTAGTGGTTGGATTAAATATGGAACAGACAGCGTTGTTGACAGAAACCAAAAAAGTGAAGCGTATTGGGGTAAAATTGCGGCGTACTGTAATGAGCATTGCTCGTTTGATCCTCCGCGTGATGGAGCTTCGTGCACAAATCATTACAATTACATCAACAAAATATTGGGCAAGTGGATTGGCGCTTATGATAACGTTAAGCGTATGCAAAAAAGCGGGTGGTCGGAGAATGATTTATTGGCGAAAGCGCATGAATTATATTCAAGCGATTGTAATGGACATTTTAATTTAATGTCAGAATGGCTCGCTGTCCGTGATCAACCACGTCATGGTAGTCATATAGGAGGAAATACTGGTTCTGAAAGCAGTGGATCTAAGAGAGCCCGTGAGAGTGATGCAAGTGACTCCAACTCGGTGAGATCTATTGCTCGTCCGATGGGGAGAGATGCAGCTAAAAAAAGGGTAAAAAGAAAGGCAAGGGCGCAGCCTTGGAAATGGTCAATGTAGAATGGAATGAATTCAAACAGTTTAAGGAAAAAGAGTTGGAACGATTGGATACAATAGCCTTAAAGCAAGAGGAGGCAAACCATTTGATGAGAGAGAATACTCGTGCTAAGAAGATTAAGATTTTTGTGAAGCTAAGTGCAAAGGAACATCTTGATGATAAGAACAAACAGTTGTTAGAGGAGTTGAGCCACGATCTATTTCCAAATTAAATATTACCAAGTGTCTGTATTTTGTCAATGTCTGCTTTAATAATGTGTGTCCAGTGTCTGTCAGTATTTTGTCAATGTCTGCTTTAATAATGTGTGGCAAGTGTCTATCAGTGTAATATCTTTTTTGCTTTAATAATGTGTGGCAAGTGTCTATCAGTGTAATGTCATTTTCTGCTTTAATAATGCATGACAAGTGTCTATCAGTGTAATGTCATTTCCTGCTTTAATAATGTGTGGCAAGTGTCTTTGTGCATTGTATTGTATTGTTATGTGCTTTAATAATTTTCATCATGGGTCTTCCTCAATAATTCATGAACTTTCGGTTTTTACTAAGAGAATCTTTTCTTATCTATTAATTAACTATATTCGATTATGTGTTGGAGTCCGTGTATTTCAACCACTCAATTTTCTATAAATGAGGAATCCTTCTTCCATTAATACAACATTACCATCTCATCTTACTAAAAACATATCAATGGATCCATCAGACTTTCCATTTGATATTGAAGCTTACAAAAGGCAATCTGAAATCGAACAAAGCTATGTTGTCAACCGGTTTAGGGAGCGTCGAAACAAAATTGAGGAGGATTATGCACCTCGTAGCAAGAGGAAATACTACAAGAGAGATCATGTAGCGGCAAATCAAAGACTGATTGACGACTACTTTGCCAATCAACCAACGTATGGCGATGCAATGTTTCGTCGGCGATTCCGGATGCGATAACATGTTTTCCTTCGGATCGTTGGGGACCTATCAAGCAGTGACAACTACTTCACCCAAAGAGTTGATGGAGCCAACAAAGAAGGTATTTCTCCATTAGCGAAATGTACCACGGCTATGCGAATGTTAGCATATGGTATGGCGGCCGACGCGGTCGATGAATACATCAAAATAGGAGGTACTACAGCATTGGAGTGTTTGCGTAGATTCTGTAAAGGAATCATACGATTGTATGAGGGAGTGTATCTCAGAGCCCCAACCCAGGATGACTTGCAAAGAATACTGGAAGTTAGTGAAACACGAGGATTCCCGGGGATGATTGGAAGTATTGATTGCATGCACTGGGAATAGAAAAATTGTCCCACAGCGTGGGCAGGTTAATTTACCCGGGGAGATAAGGGAACTACCATTGTTATACTTGAAGCGGTTGCATCTCATGATCTATGGATCTGGCATGCCTTTTTTGGATGTCCGGGCACATTGAACGATATAAATGTTTTAGATCGTTCACCGGTGTTCGATGATGTTGAACAAGGAAATACTCCAAGAGTGAAGTTCTTCGTGAACCAACGTCCGTATGATATGGCATACTATCTAGCTGACGGTATCTACCCTGTTTATCCGACTTTCGTCAAATCTATTAGACTTCCTTAAAGTCAAGTTATTTGCACAACGACAAGAGGGATGTCGGAAGGACATCGAACGTGCATTTGGAGTGCTGCAAGCTCGATTCAAAATCATACGCGAACCAGCTCGTATGTGGGACATAGCTGATTTGGCTCTCATCATGAGGTCATGTATCATATTGCATAATATGATTGTTGAGGATGAACGCGATACATATATGCAATATTCGACTGATTATGATCAATCTGATGCAAGTGGGTCTAGCATACTGCAACCATTCTCGACTGAAGTACTTTCTGCATTTGCAAATCATGTTCGCGCTAGATCCGAGTTGCGCGATTCAAGTGCACATCACCAATTGCAAGCTGATCTTGTCAAACACATATGGGCAAAGTTTGGACAGATTCGTGACTAAAGAGAACTTAATTTCCCTTTGTGTGATTTAAGTGTTTTATTATGTGAGTTGAGTTTCTTGTTTGTGAGTTAAGTTTTGTGCATTTTCCTTGTCAAAAAAAAACAAAAAATTATGTGTATTTTATTGGTTGTGTTGTGTGTTTATTTAATGTATTGTATTGCAATTTTAATTTTGTAATTTTCACGGAAAAAAAAAATGTAACTCTATTTAATTTATTTTTATTATTTTTATTTTCACTTATTGTTTGGAAAAAGAAATTAATAATATGATATAAAAAGGTTATTAATGGTTTTTAATATAATTTTAATCAATAATTGTTATATTATTATTTAAATAAAAATAGTGGGGTAAGGTGTTGAATTTTTATAAACAAAATTGTTGTAAGAAGGTGTTGAAAAAGAGAGTGTTGAAATATTAGATGGAAGAGAGAGAAGATGATGTAGAGTATAAAGTAGGGTGTTGATAAAAATTATCATTGTAAATAGTCTTAGTGACAGAAAACGAAGCCGAGGAACATACATGATGAGAACACAAGACGACGTGATAATTACAAGAGTCTATTGTCCATTTGTCCTGTTGTTATTTTTATATTATGTAAATGCTTTCTTGCAGATCTATTAAGCAATTACAGATTAATGCTTTGAATATTTACTGGTTTTTAGGTGGTTTTTGTTTTTTGTTTTTCTGAAAATCTATTTTCTTACCATTTAAGATTTTTAAAAATTAGTTTCCCTAAACTTTAGAGAAACTAGTTTTTGATTGGTTTTTCCATGCTTTAAAAATAAACTAAAAGCCATGATTTTAAAGTTTTTTGTGGGAAGCCCTTTTTCCAACTAGAATATGTTTTTTTTATTAATTTTAAATCTATAGCAAAAACCAAAATCCAAAAACTAAAAACCACTTCAAAACTAAATTAACATTCAAGCCTAATTCAAATGAATGCATTTCAATTTTCTCTTGTAAAATTTCTTGGTCTTATTTTGGTGGTTTTGTATGATAATGATCATTAATTGGATTTGAGGTTAATTAGATGTGAGCACATAAACGCCATGTTACTCTTCATCGGACTCTCTTTTACTCAGACAAGTTCTTAATGTGTATTTCGATCCTACACTCTTGAGCTTCTAGAATTGTCATATACCTAACACGGTCGTCGGTCGACCCTATCTCTAATATTAGGTAGCAGTATAAGATATTGATAACAAAAGTATAAGATGAAAATGGAAACAAAAAAGGTTGGTGTAAATGTATGCCCATGGTTTGTAACATGTAGATGCTGCAAGCTTTCATGATGTTCTCTTCAACCTGTTAATTAACTGGAGAGAAATAAGAATATGAGTTGAATAAAGAAATTTTCGGAACATATATAGTTACGGTGCACGTTCATGATGTAATACTAGCAATTTGTGGTCCTTGAATTTTATTTTTCGGGCCAGATATTTTTCTTGACCATCCATGTGTTCTGATGCACATTGGAACCTTAAAACTTTTTTATATTTTAAGGGTCGTTGATCGAGTTGGTGATGGGCCAAATAATTAGGGTAGTGGGGTTGAGAATTCGATTCTCACATGACATATGTATGTAACAAAACAAATTTTCATTTTGCTTGGGATTTTCGGATTCTCAAGACCGGCTTTGTAAACAAATTAATAATAATAATAATAATCATAAGTTACTTATATTAAAGCTTAAAAAAATATTTTACATAGTATAACATGTATTCGAAATTGATCATAGCATAGCATATTAGAAGAAAGACTTGCCTTCATTATATTTTAGATGTAACAAAAAATTTGAGGGAAGATAAAACAAATATATGTGGGTGATATACTCATATGCAACCATACATCCATACCCTTTTAATATAATTTATAGATTGGTGGTTAGATAATGAAGTGGGCAAAATACAAGAAAGATAAAGATATCTTAATTTATAGAGCCCAATAAGTAAATAGTGCATATCTTACTTTAATCATTATCTCCAAAACCCAAAGAGCTGCAACAAAAATCTTTTTTTCTGGATTACTCTACTTTTCGTAATACTAGAAATATGATCCGTGTATACACGCGGGATACTTTTTTAATATATATATATATATGTATATTTTTTTTACTATAAATATTTTTTTTAAAATTTGTTAAGATAATAATTTTTAAAATGCTAAATTTATCAATTTAGATTTATTCCAATACATATTTCCAAGATGAAAATTACTAATATTTTTTAAATGTTAAATGTATATTTCTCTTTTATTTGTTGTCAAATGGTGCTTATTTTCGCCAAAATATTTTTATGTTCTATGTTTATCTTCTTCCTTTTGTTGCCGCTTTGTTTTAGAGAAAATGATGCAACATTAGTACTCTCTCTGTCCAAAATTATTAGATTTTTTAAATATTTATGCAAATTTGAATTTTTTTTAATTCAACAATAACTACAAAAATTTTGGTCAAAGAATTTTAAAAATCTAACTAATAACCATCAATGACTTTTTAACCCATTTACCTTCTCTCTTTATTTTTAGACATTCATTTAATGATATTTTTGTAACATAAATTTTTCTTAATAAGTGTGCATTTAGATAGAAAATTCAATATCTTGGGACAGAGGAAGTAATCTTTTTGTTTCTTCGACAAACAAATTTGTATTTATTCAAAAGTTTATGAATCTCTATCAATATATATTTTTTGACGTCGTGATCTTTCAATTTTTTTTTTCGATCATTTTTCTCTGTAGCATAAGAGTATATTCTAAAAGGAGAATAATAAGATTTTGTTAGTTGTGAAAAGCAAATAAAAAATGAACCCTCTTCAATCATATTACATAAATTAGTTGCAATTAAGCAAAACAAATCTAGCTAACAATCAACATTTTTTCTCCATGCGTACCCGTGTACGGTCCCTAGTTTTGAAAAGTACAGATCAATATATACGATTTCATTTCTCAAAGTATGGTGTAAAGTAGGTCATCGTTAACACTTAAGACCCACTTGGCTAAACCTAAGTCACATTTTCAAAACCTCGAGGTTCTTAAAAAGCTCTGGATAGTCTTCCCCCATTTTATTTTCAGACTCCCATGTCATCTCTTGAACCCCATCTCTTTCCCAACAAACTTGCAATGTCCTAGCTTTCATTCCTCGAGAACCATTTTCTCTGCGACTTACAATTGATACCAGTTTTTCTCTTACCGATAAATCTAACTCGAGGTCCTCTGGTGGCTCTGAAATAATAAGCTCTGGTTCTGTGACTACTTTTCTAAACACAGATATATGGAACACATCGTGGAACGCTTTCAATTCCTCTTGTAGGTCCAAACGATAAGCCACAACTCCAACTCTCTCTTTCATAAGGTAAGGTCCCATGTACCTTGGCTTAAGCTTTTCTCTTTTAACCCAACGATTCAGCCCTTTAAACATTATCATTTTCAATTACACCAAGTCACCTACATCAAATTCTAAATCTTTTCTCTTTTCATCAGCACAACTCTTCTAACGATCATAAGCCTCTTCTATTCTTCTTTTAAGAATCTCTACTTGCTTGGTTGTCTCCTGAATTATTTCAGGCTTAATGTCTCGGCGATCTCCCACTTTTGTCCAACAAAGTGGTGTGTGATAAGGCTGTCCATAAAAAGCCTCAAATTGTGGCATGCATATGCTCGAACGATAACTGTTGCTGTAAGCATACAAGCTCTAAGCATGTCCTCCAATGTCTGAATTGTCCGCTCCGATTGACCATCTGTCTGAGGGTGATATTCTGTACTCAACCGCACTTTAGTCTCCAAGGCTTCCTGGATTGCTTTCTAAAACAATGATGTGAACTTCGAATCTCTGTCAGATATAATGCTCACTGGAACTCCGTGACGTTTCACTATCTCATCTATGTACTTTTGTGCTAAGCTTTCAGCTGGAACCTTTTTATTTACAGCTAGAAAGTGAGCTGGCTATGTAAGTCGGTCCATAATTACCCAAATTGAATCTCAGTTACTTGTTGTCATTGAAAGCTTAGTTAGAAAATCCATAGTCACCATATCCCATTTCCATTCTGGTAATATGCTAAACCCTGTAAAAGTCCACTTGGAACTCTATGTTCAGCTTTTACCAATTGACAAGTCGTGCAATTCACTACCATATCTGCAAATTCTCGCTTCATTTTATTCCAATGATATTACCTCTTCAAGTCCCTATACATCTTGGTAGAACCCGAATGAATGGAAAATGCGACAGGTGCGCTTGCTTCAAGATCTCTTCCTTTAGATCTTTATTATCTGGAACAAACACTCGACCTTTGAAACGAATATGTTCCATTTTATGTGGTGTGGTAACCCCCCAACTTCAGTGTCCACTGATTTTCTTAGGTCAACATCTTTCTTTTGCGCCTCACGAATTCTTTATAATAAATCAACTTGGTTTCCTGCTTTCAAGCCCATAACATTATCATCAACAAAGACTTCACAAATGTTAAGACTTGATAAAGTAAAAACAAGCTCCTCCACTTTTTTTTTTCCATGCAGATCACCTCTTCTCCTACTTAGTGCATCCGACCTGATTAGCTTTTCCCGAATGGTAAGCAATATCCAAATCATAGTCTGCATGCAACTCACCCCATCTCCTCTGTCTTAAATTTAGATCTGCCTAAGTTAATAGATACTTTAGACTCTTATGATCCGTAAATACTTGTACCTTCTCCCCGTACAAGTATGCTCTCCAAACCTTAAGCACAAAAACCACTACAGCTAACTCCAAGTCATGAGTATGATAATTGGTATCATGCTTTCGCAACTGTCTCATTGCATAAGCAATAACTTGACCTTCTTGCATAAGTACGCATCCTAAACTGGTTTCTCGTGCGTGTGTACAAAACATAAGGTACTCCAACCTTTGGTAATACCAACACATGCGTCTGAGTTAAATGCTCTTTCGACTTTTCAAAACTCTTCTCACAAGGTAAGCAATAGCCAAATCATAGTCTGCAAGCAACTTACCCCATCTCCTCTGTCTTAAATTTAGATCTGCCTAAGTTAATAGATACTTCAGACTCTTATGATCCGTAAATACTTGTATCTTCTCCCCGTACAAGTATGCTCTCCAAACCTTAAGCGCAAAAAACACTACAGCTAACTCCAAGTCATGAGTAGGATAACTGGTATCATGCTTTCGCAACTGTCTCATTGCCATAAGCAATAACTTGACCTTCTTGCATAAGTACGCATCCTAAACTGGTTTCTCGTGCGTCTGATTAGCCTTTCCCGAATGGTAAACAATATCCAAATCATAGTCTACAAGCAACTCACTCCATCTCCTCTGTCTTAAATTTAGATCTGCCTAAGTAATAGATACTTCAAACTCTTATGATCCGTAAATACTTGTACCTTCTCCCCGTACAAGTATGCTCTCCAAACCTTAAGCGCAAAAACCAGTACAACTAACTTCAAGTTATGAGTAGGATAACTGGTATCATGCTTTCGCAACCGTCTCATTTCATAACTTGACCTTCTTGCATAAGTACGCATCCAAAACTGGTTTCTCGTGCGTTTGTGTACAAAACATAAGGTACTCCGACCTTTGGTAATACCAACACAGACGTCTGAGTTCAATGCTCTTTCAACTTTTCAAAACTCTTCTCACAAGGTTCTTTCCACTCAAACTTTGTGTCCTTACATGTCAATTGCATCAAAGGTTTAGCTATACTCGCAAATCCATTTCAACAAATTCTCCTAAAAACCCCTCTCCTTCTATCACCACAGGGACATCTCAGTAGGTCCTTGATAATCCTACTAATTGTGGTCTAGTGGTTTCAATTTTCCTTTGCTTTTTAGTAAAAATCGATCCTCAAATCCCAATTCGTTGCCAAATTTGGACAGACAAAAGAATGCGTAGCTCCTGTATCAAACACTGAATAGGCTGCAACTCCTCCAAGAAAACTGATCCTACATAGGATTTAAACTAAGAAACCCACAATGAAAAATGACAATATGCAATTTAACAATAGAGAAGAAACAACACAATTTTTTTTTTTGATGAAAACTTACCAGCGATTGGTTCTGCGCCGACGTGGTCTGCTGCTGCGTATAGTCGAGCTCCAACTACCTACCTCTTGGGGGGGGGGAGGTGGCGGCAAAATCCCTTGATTCTGATTTCCATGTTGTACTTCATTCAGCTATCTATGATGTACACTCCGGTACAAAGTGGCCCCCTGCCCACACCCTCTGAACAATTATGTCTAATATAATCCCACACTGGAATCACTTGCCTACATCTATCCAACATACTCTCTCATGCCTCATGTTACACTTGGTACACTTTGGGTAACTGTTCTGACCTGATCCTTCATTGTGGTTATCCAATGTACGCTTTTGTGACTCCACTGCCTTATATGCTATCGTCAAGGTACTCTTAAGGTCCGTAGCTTCCTCCTCTAGTCCCTTCTCCATCGTAGCAGCTTGTGATAACTATGCATTTTATCACTTTATCATAGTTGTAAATATCCATTTTATTGTGTTTTATTAGCTTTTTCTTTGTATTTTGATGCATTTAGTATAAAACTAAGTATTTTTGCATTTTAGAAGTTCTTTTGTGTTTTTGTGTGTATTTAGTGTGTGTTTTGTGTGTTTTATGTGTTTTAGATATTTTCAGGTTGTAATAATGAGAGACGCATTTTTAGATGGAAAAAGAGAAAACAACGATGCAGAACTGGCCCCAAGTAACTCAAAGATCGACTCAGATGAACATTTTTCACTGTGATTTAGCTTCAAAGTTCTTCATGCAAAAGATGGGAAACTGAGTTAGCTTTCCAATGGAAGTAATTTCAGAGCATTTGGATACGTGGTTCAAGAGTTATTGCCGATTTAGTGAAGACATTTCAAGCCGAGCGGTTTGAAACCGAATTGCAAAACCGATCGCTTATTAGACTGAGGAATGCACCTGGACTCGCGAGCGGTTTGAAACCGCTCGCCAAAACCGATCACCAAGCTTAAATGACTCGCGAGCGGTTTGAAACTGCTCGCCACAACCGCTCACGGACTTTTTCTCTATTTTCTCCACTTGCGAAATCACTACCTGAAAATCCTAAAAACACTCAACCACTGAGGGGAGGCACTACTCTCTGCAACTGAGTATTCTCCTTCATTTTTCTCTCTAATTTTCATGTTTTTAAGCTATTAAAACCTTGATCTACTCTTATGTATAAAAGATTTGCCATTTTTATTTATAAAATCTGAATTATCCTTTTCAATTCTAGCATTTCTATGGTTTTATTTCTCCATTTGGTTATATATTTAGTAGGTTCGTTTTCTGGGTTTATGCTTGAATTCCTTGATGTTTGAAGTTTTTTTTTAGCTTAAAACCTTAGATTTCTTTAGTTCATAGCTTATATATATGTTCAGAGTTGTTAAAATCATGTCTTTAAGTGTAAAAACCATGTGTAGTGAGTAGTCCTTTAAGAATTCTTGGGTATGGTAGATTAGGGTGGTTCTTAGCTTGTTCTTGATGTTTAGGAGCTAGACTCTTTGTATTCTTTACTCATTGAGTGTTCTTAATGCTAGATTGGCCTTGATCAAGTCAGTCTAGAGCCTTAGGGATTTTATCCATCGGGAGATGCTTGATATTATTTCGGAATGAATTCAATGAGTGCTTTTCATACCTTAGCCAACGGGAGTTGATGTTTAAGATGAATTGTGGCGAGTTAGACTCGAGTTTAATGCTTCATTGTCTTTGAATTGCGAACGGGAGTTCTTGTTGATTGTTAGACATTGAAAGGGATCGTTACCACGTGAGTGGATCAATCTTTATTAGTGTTCTTAGGCTAAAATAATGCATTTTGTTGAATGTTTGAACATCTTGAACAAGTTAGGAGTCATCCGAAGTCGATAACCTTACCCAAGGATTCGTTTGTGTAATATTGTGTTAAATCGAAAACCATCATTTTTACTTATTTGACTAATTGAACTTTAAATCTTGCCGTTAAAATTATGTCATTTGCTTATCACCATATTTTTAGTCTCGCCCTGTTTTAGCTTATTTCTATCCTTGCATTTATAGTTCCGTCTTTACTTATTATTAGGTAGTTAAACAATTCACCACACATAAAACCCCTATCCGCTTAGATTAAACGAAATTCTGTATTCTTGGTGTGTTGTTCTTGTTTCCCTGTGGATTCGATACCCTTCGTGCTATAACGATACGCCTTATGATTGAGGTAGTTTCGCACATCGGGTTTTAATTGGTGTGCTAGAGCGTAAAAAACTCTACTATCAGCTTGCTCGACTAGCTCTACCATGCTAGTGCATCCTCGAATAGAACAACAATAACATTTATTAGCCCTCAATTCTTTCATGAATCTGTGAATCATCTCATGCTCTCCATACTCCCTCACAGTAAACCTCCTTAGAAGATTACACTCATTGTCATACTCTCTCACAATTCTGGTTCCCTGGCAAAGCTCCAAAAACTCACATTCTAGTTGATCCATAACTTCCTGAGGGAATACTTCTTACTGAACTCCTCTAAAAAATCCTCGTACGTAAGCACATATCCAAGAGGCAAGCTCCTCTCAACATTCTTCCATCAATTATCTGCATCTATTCGCAAGTAATACCCTGCGAGCTCCCTTTTAAACTCCACTGGGCACCTCGCTGACCTGAAATTTTTCTCCAACATCTGTCTCTAATCATCAGCCCGAACATGATCAACTCCACCACTAAAATACTGCTGGTGGTGGTTGTGACGGTGGCTAACGGGATACAACATCTTGAGGTGGTGGTGCATAGACAGGTCGATCCAAAATCTCCAACATCATATTTCGGATCTCGTGCATCTTTTCCTCACTTGCATCAATTGTTGCTGCACAAGATGTTGCATGTATCTTTGCTACTGGTAGCTGACCTTGCTCGACAGCTGGTGCATCCTCTACTTGGTTCACCCTAGGGTTGGCAACTCATTCTACTCCTCTCCTTGGTGGCACACTCTGCTGACACAAGGCCGAACATCAGAACCACTACAAGAAAATAAAATCTAAAAAATAATTCTAAACGCAAGTCTCGCTTCTTTGGTGTTTGTTTTTTGAAAATTCCCCATTTCCCTTTTTTAAGCTAAAATCTCTGTTTTATAATTTTCTGAAAAAAATAGATTAATTTTTTTTAATGTTTTGCATAAACTTAGCCTTCTGAGCCAAAACTGACTTGACTTTAACCTCCGATTTGATACCAATTTGTAACACCGGTCTCCCTAATTATTTGAGACAGCGTGCTATTTGCTTTACTATGCTTTTTCTCGATTTCACCTCTTTATAAAACTCGGTTAATTACTTCATAGTTTCTGAAAAAACCTTCCTTTACTAAAACCTTAAAAATAACTAGTCTCAATGATCTCATGAACTAAATGAAATCCGTCTAATAAGCATGATTAAATCCAAGTCTTGAAAGATTAGAAATAAACGATAAATTTGAATAAAGCCAAGTTCCCAAAATACACCATAAACGAGATAGAGTTGCGCAATTACTCAAGATTCTCACAATCATTAATCACATAAAAATACACACAACAAGCATATGGTCCATATCTCTATGTAAACCAATAACACACATAATTTCCTTCTTGTTACCAGCAAGATCTCCACATCAATACCATGTTCGATCATCTCTCATGACCTTTGAACCTATCTAGTTTCACTGAACTTGCCAGTCAATTCAATGTATACCATTTCCACTATTCATCATCCAAAGATGGTAATCCCGTTTCAACATAAACATATCATATCATAACTTATCATCTCTATGACATAATTTCAATCACCTTATATCATTTAGAAAATCATCAATTATCAGTATTAGTTAACAACTTATCACTAGTTCGCAAGCAAGTATAATCTTATGCAAGTGAATCATGAAGCATAAAGAATAGAACATGTAATCATATTTCTGTAGATCACTCCCTCACCTGACTTTGGGTAGACACGCAAACTAGAAGAGAAAGGGTTGGAATAGGCTTGCTATGATCTGAAACTTGCATCATAAGAACTGATTAGGGTTTCTGGTTTTTGACAGAAGCAAATGATTCTTGCTCAATGATATGCTCAAATCTAATACCCTAAAGTATCTAAGCAGTCGCTATAGTATTCTAGGGGTCAATCCACAAGGACTCAATATGACATTCAATAGATTCATAAATATGAATTAAGCTAAGCAGAATAGATGGAATCAAGAACATCAAAAACAATTAAAAGAAGTAGTAATTCAGTGGAGGAAAACGCTAGGCTCAGGGAAACTTGCAGGCAAATCAGAATTATCAAATCAAATCAATTGTCAGGAAATATATTAAGCTCCGCTTTCGAACTTGAAACACAGATGTAAAGTAAACCAACTTTCGTTGCGAAGACTATCTATGCCTAAACCTAGAATTCCAAATTTCTTTGCAAATTCTATGAATTTAAACAAGCATTAAAGTTCAAGTTCAATTGTTCACAAAATCTCTAAACCAAATTTCTTTGCGAATAGGGCTTTTGCTCACCAAACACTAGATCAGGTAATCAATCACACTTTCGTGCCAATCAAACAACCTAACATCAGATTCTAGTTCGCGAGGCTAGAATCAACATTAATCTTAAGTCTAGGTGAAAAACTCTCTAGATTATTCCCTAACAATCAATTCAGATCTAATAATTCATCAAATACCTTTAAGCAACCCTAATCCTAACAGGGAATCTACTCAGACATGGTGAATGCAATAAACATCATGAATAGAATAGATATCATATAAAATAATGAAATAGAGTAAGAATACAAAGAGGTTCTAGAAATCTTCTCCAAAAACTCAATTGCAGAAAATCTCTATCTCCAGAAATCACAAGGTGTTCTTCTCGAGGCTGTAAAACCTAATTAAATAGCTAATCCAAAACGTCTTGGAGTTATCTCGAAGAATAAGGAAAACTTCTGGATATCTTGGGTTTGTTGGCGTTCGGTCACTGGCACTCGACCGATGTTTAAGTAGGTATCGATCGATGCAGTTCTTTGGTCGTGTTCTTCCAAACGAATGGTGTCATCGATGCTCCTCAGTGTCGATCGATGCTGAGCTTGTTCCCGAACGACTTGAACTCCAGATTGCTTCAAACCTCCCCAAATCCTCCAATTTGGCTCCAATACGCACTATAACTTCAAAGAACCTGAAAACTCTAAAACTAAAGAAAATACTCAACAAAAAGGACTTATATCATGGTAAAAACGGTAAAAACCATGATATATCAACTCCCCCAGACTTAGTTTTGCTTGCCCTCAAGCAAAACAGAAAACCAAACAGAGAAAGAGGTTTGAAAACATGGAGACTCACCTTTTCTTGATACATAGTAATGACCCTTTTTCCAAGCTCCAGTTGTCACCTAAACAGTTGCAGATCGGACCACTCACATGTACTGTCTCCTTAGACCATTGCAATTTCCCATTATCCACTCATTATCTCACAACATCAATCATACTAAATCCTTCATTGCCGTTTCATCACTGATGTTGATATTCAAGAACCTTCTAGATTCTTCCTCATGCGATATCATGACTAAGGAACCACCCAGATTTTATACTTTGGTATTGATTTCCTCTCCCCCAGACTTATCTCTTTTTATGTTTCTGATTTTAAATAAGCTTCGCATACACAGATCAAGGTTCGAGACGCGAGTAATGATGGTGATGGCCACCTAATCCCCGGTTCTCCCCTCTCAAAGTGTCAAAAGTCTTAGGCGAATAATGGGGTCTCAGGAAATGTTCCTACCTCTTGCTTCATACTTTTGTGTGATCATTCCTTATCCAAGTAGAACAATGGGATCACAGGAAGTCTTCCTAGCCCTCTACTCAGCGGAAATCATCTCATCTTTTATGCATTTTATGTATCATTATGTGTCTGGGGAGAGATCTACCATTTTTATCAAACGCATGGGTTCCTTTGCCAGATATGAATGATGAATCAAGTTCAGTGAATACCAACCTCAGGAGTGAAGTGCAAAATTGGCTCAGGATTCAGAAGAAATTTGCTGGAGACATGAGTGTTTCCTGGTCAACTGGTTAGCCTTTGGATTTTTCATTAGTCGATCTTAGGGCTGGTTCTGTGACAATGTTTACTCAAAAACAAAGTCAGGACACTGACATCAAGCAAAGGTTCATAATCTCCAACAAGTTTGACTCAATAAAACAAAAATTTGACTCAAAAAGACTCAAAAAGGGACTGACTCTAAGAAAAACAAACACAATGTCAGTAATCACCTCCCCCAGACTTAAACAATACTGTCCCCGTGTTATTTAGCCTAGAGGAAGCAAAAGAAAGCACAAGAACAAGATGACTTAAAAAGGGTCAAAGGTACCGTGGGAAATGGTAGGTATCGATCGATACTAAAGACCGGTATCGATCGATACTTATGTCCTTTGTTGCGATTCTGAAACTCGAAACCGTGTCCTACTGAAGTCAAGAGTTAGGTGAAGTAACTGTCAGATCACAGAGCACAGTTAGAAGCAACAGTAACAATAGATAGCCATAAGTTCCAATAAGTACTGAAAATGAGATTAGATAAGTTCAGAAAAGAAAGCAAAACAAAAGAAAAGAAGGGAAAGGAAAATGTGAAAACCCAGGAACAGAAACTAGTCTGAATCCTCATCAGAATTGGACTCAGAGACGGGGTAGTGGGTCGAAGGGCCAGGAGTGGAGTGGTCAGCGTTAGTGGACGACATGCAGCGGCAGCGAGAGACAGCGGACCAGATCATGCTCTGAAGACTCTCCACGACGTACCTCTGAAAGGTAGCTGTCTCCATCGGTAGCTCTGGTGGTGGAGGAAATGAAGGAGCGGGAGCAGACGTCTGGCGACGCTGTGAACGGCGAGGCTGACTTCCAGCAGAGTCAGCGGCTGGTGTCTTAGCAGCAGCTACAGGAGTGGACGGAAGCTGGCGTGGTGCGCGGACACGAGCGGAAGGGGCGACCGAAAGCAGACTCCGGTCTGGATCGAAATGCAGCTGAGAAGGGTGAGTGCCAATGGAGATGAGAGCACGGTTGGGGAGCTGCACAAAGAGCTCTCCATCTGTCGTAGGCAGGCACCAACGGCGAGTGGCCTTCAACCAACGCATGTGCTGCTCATCCATGAGTGAGCGAGTGGTGACGATCGAGCATGCTGCAGTGGAGATGCCGAAGTGCTCGAAGATAGGAGTAAGGAGGCTGCCGACGGACTCAGTCTTCCGTGCTGTGGCATAGTTGCGACCAGAGAAAGGCTTGGTCTTCAGAGAGACCAGATGGTGCGCAAAGATAGCGCCAATGTTGACCGCGAGGTTCAACTCGGGCCACTCAAACCGATCCTCAGGAATTATGTCACCAACTGCCTTGTACAATAACATCAGCTCTGAAATCCTCAGCTTGTTCGGCTCCATCTTGCAGAGTAAGGTGGAGCTCAGAATGCGGGCAATGTTATGCAGAGTCGGGTGGCGGATAACAATCTGGGTAACCGATGTGTCGCCAAAAGTTCTGCAGATCCTGAAACTGGGAAGGGAGAGCTATCTGCTGAGGATAAGGGTCGAACCCGTAGATAGCGCAGAGGTCAGGGATATGCAGCCTGTAGCGAACCCCTTTGATCAGGAAAGTCAACGTGCCCTCTGAAGCAGTACGGTGGACCTCGTCTCTGTAATACACTCGAGCTGTGGCGAGGAACTGACGCACGAGATATGGGTAGAGTTCATACTACCGTGAGTAAAGAGTGCCCAATCCAATCTTGTCGAGCATGGCAGAAAGATCAAGGTCGATTCCTAGACGACGCATGGTGAGAGGATCGATGAAGCGCGTAGGCAGGATGACAACTCGCAGCCACTCGTTGTAGAACAGAGTGTCATAGTCATCCCATTCCTCAACTATGGGCCTATAGATGCAGGCCTCACTCTCTGTCTCCTCCTTAGGCAAACCTGCCCAATCGTGTCGCGGAATGATCCTCTTCCCCTCCAACTTAGGCCAGGGAGGCCTAGCAACAGGTACAGGGGTAGAAAGAGATGGTGAACGTCGCGGCGCAGGCCTCAGATTACAGATGTGAGCGTCAATGAAGCTCTGACGACCAGTGTCCTCTGTGAAACCTCCCTTCAGGACCCTGTAGCGATCGCCGGTAAGAATGGCGGTGATGACTCCGGCGTGCCAATGTGAGTCATAAAATGCTTCCACCTCGTCTTGGAGATCATAATTGTGTTGTGGGGGGTTGGAACTGGAAGCGTCATCCTGTCGTGTCCTCTTGCGGGGAGCCATCTGAGACAATTCAAAATGAAAACAGAAGTTAGAATAGCTCTTACGTCCAGTGAGGGCAGGCATCGATTGATACCAAGGGGTATCGATCGATACTCGAAAATGAGGCACAAAGTCTCGACATATTGCATTGCGAAATTCAGTCTGTTACAGGTTGGGTATCGATCGATACCAAGGGGTATCGATCGATGCTCGAGACAAAAATCGCGAATTTCATTCCACAAATCACCCAATTCCCAATCTATCACCCTAAATTCGAATTCCTAAGTCTACTCCATCCCTATTATATCCATTCTCATCCTAATATGGCAATTTCATTCACCTATAGCTAATGATGACAAGAAACAGAACCAACGCTTCACAAGAAAGGAAACCCCAAATCAAATCTGCCAACACATCTAAAAGGATGAAATCGAGGACATTACCTGGTAGATCGAAGATATGATGAATGGAATGACAATGCACTCAAAAATCTGAGTGGAATAGAGTTTGGAATCGAAGAAAATGATGAAGAATTGAGAAATATGTGAGAGTGGGAGAGAACAAGTATGCGGCGTCGAGCGATAAAAGGATGAAGGAGTGAATGATTAAAACCCAAAGGTTTTATAGAAAAAACCTACCTGGGGCAGAGTATCGATCGATATAGTAAGTCGTATGGACCTGGTTCCACGTGAAAACACAACACAAAAATAAAACTAACAAATCGAAATAAAGACTATGTACAGACTCACCAGTGGGTTGCCTCCCACCAAGCGCTTGTTTAATGTCATTAGCTTGACATGGAGAGCAGTCAGGCAGCGGGTGGCTACCCCAGAGGCACAATGTGGCCATCTGGAATGGTGGCTTTCGCCCAATAGTTTTTCACCCTCTGTCCATTGACAGTGAACTCCTTGCCTTCAGCACTCAGCAACACTACAGCGCCATGAGGGCGGACTTCCTTGATCGTGAAGGGACCTGACCAACGAGAACACAATTTCCCAGGAAACAATTGCAAACGAGAGTTGTACTGAAGTACCTGGTCATTTGGTTCAAAGTGTCGGGAAAGGATCTTCTTGTCGTGATAAGCTTTGGTCCTTTCCTTGTACAGCTTGGAATTCTCATAGGCGGAGTGTCGGATCTCATCCAACTCATTCAACTGAACCAGTCGCCTTTGTGCAGCAGTCTTGATGTCAAAATTCAGCAGTTTTGTAGCCCAGGCTGCTTTGTACTCTATCTCAACAGGAAGATGGCATGCTTTTCCATATAGCAAATGGAATGGTGTTGTACCGAGTGGCGTCTTGAACGCTGTTCTGTAGGCCCAAAGAGCGTCGTCTAGTTTCAGCGCCCTATCCTTCCGTGTAGCACCAACTGTCTTCTCCAAGATCTCTTTGATCTGTCTGTTGGAGACCTCTACTTGTCCACTGGTCTGAGGATGATATGGCGTGGCAACGCGGTGGTGAATGCCATACTTCTTCAGCAGCTTCTCGAAGATCTTGTTGATGAAGTGAGTACCCCCATCACTGATGACAACTCTGGGTACTCCAAATCGTGGGAAGATGATGGTCTTGAACAACTTCAGGACCACGGCAGAATCGTTGGTAGGACTAGCAATTGCCTCTACCCACTTAGAGACATAGTCGACGGCGACTAAGATGTAGGGGTTCTGTCTCGATGGGGGGAATGGTCCCATGAAGTCAATACCCCAGCAATCAAAGACCTCAACCTCCAGGATGAAGTTCTGTGGCATCTCATGACGCTTGCTGATCTTCCCTCGTCTCTGACATACATCACAGCGGGAAACGAAAGTGTGAGCATCCTTAAACATCGTGGGCCACCAGAAACCGGCTTGAAGAACCTTAGAGACCGTCTTGAATGTAGCAAAGTGCCCAGCATACTCAGAACCATGGCAATGAAACAGGATTTCCGGCACCTCAGACTCAGCTATACACCTTCTGTAAATCCCATCAGAACAGTGCTTGTACAAATATGGCTCATCCCAGAAGAAGCTGCGATAGAACCCGGCATGGCCAAGGAAAGCTCGAATCCTTTCATATGTAGGCGGCAGGAGGTCTTGTCCAATATGAATCTTGTGCCTTATAACCTCAATCCACTTAGAGACCTTATGTCCAGAACGATGCCGTCTTGGACCCATAAGTTTTTCTATCTTCTCCGTTCAGAATAGTGCTTCTCCTCACAACGCTGACAGTACCTTTGCACATTACCGACACCCTTAAACGAGACCCACTAGACCAGAAGTCATCCATAAATACCTCCATGAAACTCCTCATATCTGAGGAAATGGACATATGCATTCTGGAATTAGCTGGAGCTTCAAGGCCCAAACGCATTCTCCTGAGCAAATGTGCCGTAGGACAAGTGAAAGTGTCTTCTCTTCATCATTCCGGATGTATCGGATTTGCAGAAACCTGATAGCCATCCAAGAAGCAATAGTAAAGTGACGATAGCAGTCTTTCCAAACTCGATCAATGAAGCAATGGGAATGATCCTTTCTTGTCAGCCATTCAGCTTTTGATAATCTATACACATTCGATGCCCAATGATTTCTCGTCAAACACAGCTTCTTCATTCTAACCACTGTAAGCCCTCCTTGCAGGAAAACTGACCAGACTGACCCAACTTCTGTCGAAAATTGCATAATAACTCCTTTCTCACAGCAGTTTTCAAGATCATCTTTTAAACACTTCCTTCAGATTGGTTAAGTTCGCCTGTAGCTCTAATTGAAACCTTCGACTTCGTCCTCCAGATGAATCCCGATGCCATGCACAGATCTGTGATATACATGAATATTCAAGAGGATACCGAGAGCTTTTGCAGAATACTTGCGCTAGCTCTCAGCAGTAAGCGCTCTCTGCGTTGTCAAGAACGAATTGAACATCACAAGATAAGTGAGTAGGGCCAAAGAACGTAACCTCAGAACTAGCGGGAGTGGATTAGATAGCTTAGGAGCTTTGCTCACCCTCCAATCATGGTAAGTCAGGCCTGTGCAAGAGACTTGCACCCCTCTGGACGAAGGGTGGTATCGAATATTCTGTGGTATCGAATCGATGCTTTGGTTTGGTGTCAGAATCGACGCATGGCAGCCGCAACCCTGTGGATATGTCTCTGTTCTCAGGCGAGCAAACCAAAGCTCTTTTCTAATGGATTTAGGGGTGCATCTAAGAAATACTCATTCTGATAGCTCACTAATGTGAGTCAATCAAGAAAGTCTGACCGATCGATGGTTAGGTTTCTATTATCATCTCTACAAATTGACATGTCAAAATGACAATACCAATGTGAAGAGATATCCACCATTATTTGCAATCGATGAGGGCTCCAGCTGTAGCCAAGACGGTCTTGCCAATATCAGTGGGAATCACGTGGCTCAACATATTCAGACGATGAATCGGTTTGGAACATAAGCAATTCCCATGGTGAATGGACATCCTCGAAGTAAACTTCAGGAATGGATTGATCCGTATCAGCAGGTCAAGGAGATCCTTGTTGGTGTGAAGTCTGTCATTCATCCTCTTGCTTACCGAAATCTGGCATAGTTAAACTTGAACGAGATCGCAAGAGAACCGTTCAATCTCTCCGTGAAGATTGTGCAGTCCTAGTACAAAACTACCAGGTTCTGTAGTTTCTGTGGAATCTTGGTGAGTAAGAATGCACTGGCTTCAATGGACCTTATATCTCCCCTCAAAAGGGTTACATTGCCGAACATCCTCTTGTGTACCTTCTGAGCTGGTGCATCCTTGAGAGCATCGACGACGGAGTTCTACATATCTTCTCCAACATGTGCCTGGGTGCATCTAGCCTTCTTCTTTCCGTTCTTTTGACTTAGCAGGGCCAGAGGGAATGGAACCTCCGGTACATAAACTTGCCGACATGACAGTAGTTGCTTTGGTTTCCTGGTCGTCCTTATGGTGGAGTATCGGATCGATACAGGGGTAGATCGATCGATGGCTTTGTGGTTTCAACGTGAATCTTGTCGAAGTCTGAACAGCCAGCGTTGATGAAGGGGAGTATGCGATCGAATAGGCTGGAATGAGTATCCGATCGATACTGGAGTTTCTGCTTGAATCTCATCATCGTCTTCTCGCAGCACGATGAGAAGATGCTGAGGTGAGTAGGTCTTGTTAGCCTTGGAGGCAACGTTTTTCACTTCTCAAGAGTGATGGGGGTGGACATGCTCTCCTGCGGATTCACTGTCTTGCCTGGTAGAAAACCATCTTGCCTTTTTAACAGTCTTGCTGTTTGGCGATGCTGGGTTTCCAAATTCTTATGTGGATGTTCAAAGCTTCTATCTCCCATTCAGATCAGTTTAGGGGTCTTTCCCCGTTGAAGTCTGTCAATTTTTCTGCTGGCCCCTCAAGAATATGTTCCAAGCGATAGTCTCAACTTTTGCTTTCCTTAGTCTTGGGAGGTGAAGTCTGATAGAGACGAATTTCGATAAGTTAGGATGTGTCCCACTGTTGCTGAATGGGCTTCTGGAGCTCCGATTGCAGGCTTGAAGTCAGTCTGAATCCTCCTCTCTAGATAGTTGTAGTGAAGCCACGGTTGTATGATTCTGAAATCCATTACCTCCTATGTAGTTGACATCCTCTGCTTCACCTTCTTCGATGTTCTAACTTCCTCAGTAAGTGCACTGCCTTCTGCCTGCTTACCCAATAACAGAATGGTGAAATGAACAGCTTCGCATGTACGTCAGCTATCTATTAACCATCAGCACTACCATTTCTGCTTCTTCCTCTCAAAATCAGCATTCTTAGTGCTGTTTGTTGAAGCCAGAATTCTCATCAACACATAAGCGTCTCGGAGATACTGGTGTTGAAGTTACCATTGCTTGCAGCGTCACAGCATCTGATACCTCAATCGATCCCTCTGAGGAAGATACCCAACAACTGAACCTGCGAGAAACCATGTGAGGGCAGTCCCTCTGATAAGATCGAAATCGAACAGGCGGCCTTGACATGCCTCAGTCGCTCCCTGAGAAAACTGGGAGATCTTGTTCCTGAGCTCGCTCTGATCTCGCATCATATAGAAGTTATTCAGAAAATCAGTCTTGGTTTCCTCCCAGTAGTTAGAGAACTGGGGGCAACTGCTTCAACCAGTAAGCTCGCACTTCCACTAAGAGAGTAGGGGAAGAGCTTACAGAAGAGGAAGTCATTGGACACTCATTGTATTTGATACTGGTGAACCAGTTCCTCGAATCCTCTCGATATATCCATGGGGTGCTCATGAGAAAGAACCATGAACGGATGCTGGCCTCATAAGAGTGGTTAGTAGGCAGGCTTCAGCTCAAAAGTCGTTCCTCTGAAAGTCGGAATACTGAAATAGCAGATCGGTTAGGCATAGAACTGATCTGGTCTTTGTTGTATTCTAAGCGTTCTGGGAGTTACCCTGAGCATGTCCAACATTTTCGCAACGCACGCTGGTGGATAGCACATTAGAAACCGGTGGGCAGGGGAATAACGTTACCTTCTGCATCAATTCTCTGTCCTTGCGCGTCACACAGGTGACCCTCCTGATCTCTCAAAACCCCAGCCTCATCACGAGCAAGCACAATCGGATTGTTCATCTCAGCTTGTTTCTTTTGCTTTCTGATTGTACGCTCTAATTCAGCTAGTTCTTCGTTAGATAGGTTGATCAACTGCTTGTTCTTGCTTCCTCTGGTCTCTCGATGCTGCATACACCTGAAACACAAAGGCAAAACGCGTAAGTGACGATAGTAACAACGAGTATCGATTGATACTAAGGGGTATTGATCGATGCTCAACACTTAGTCGAAATTCTAAAACCATAATCTAATGGTGAAATTAGAGTCCCCGGCAACGGCGCCAAAATTTGATATGCTCAAATCTAATACCCTAAAGTATCTAAGCAGTCACTATAGTATTTTAGAGGTCAATCCACAAGGACTCAAGATGACACTCAATAGATTCAGAAATATGAATTAAGCTAAGCAGAATAGATGGAATCAAGAACAGCAAAAACAATTAAAAGAAGTAGTAATTCAGTGGAGGAAAACGCTAGGCTCAGGGAAACTTGCCGGCAAATCAGAATTATCAAATCAAATCAATTGTCAGGAAATATATTAAGCTCCGCTTTCGAACTTGAAACACATATGTAAAGTAAACCAACTTTTGTTGCGAAGACTATATATGCCTAAACCTAGAATTTAAAATTTCTTTGCAAATTCTATGAATTTAAACAAGCATTAAAGTTCAAGTTCAATTGTTCACAAAATCCCTAAACCAAATTTCTTTGCGAATAGGGCTTTTGCTCACCAAACACTAGATCAGGTAATCAATCACACTTTCGTGCCAATCAAACAACCTAACATCAGATTCTAGTTCGCGAGGCTAGAATCAACATTAATCTCAAGTCTAGGTGAAAAACTCTCTAGATTATTCCCTAACAATCAATTCAGATCTAATAATTCATCAAATACCTTTAAGCAACCCTAATCCTAACAGGGAATCTACTCAGACATGGTGAATGCAATAAACATCATGAATAGAATAGATATCATATAAAATAATGAAATAGAGTAAGAATACAAAGAAGTTCTAGAAATCTTCTCCAAAAACTCAATTGCAGAAAATCTCTATCTCCAGAAATCACAAGGTGTTCTTCTCGAGGCTGTAAAACCTAATTAAATAGCTAATCCAAAACGTCTTGGAGTTATCTCGAAGAATAAGTTAAACTTCTGGATAACCTTGGGTTTGTTGGCGTTCCGGTCACTGGCATCGACCGATGCTGTAAGTGGTATCGATCGATGCCAGGTTCTTTGGTCGTGGTTCTTCCAAACGAATGGTGTCGATCGATGCTGAGCTTGTTCCCGAACGGCTTAAACTCCAGATTGCTTCAAAAGCTCCCCAAATCCTCCAATTGGCTCCATACGCACCTATAACTTCAAAAGAACCTGAAAGACTCTAAAACTAAAGAAAAGACTCAACAAAAAGGACTTATATCTTGGCTAAAAACGGGTAAAAACCATGATATATCACTCAATAAGCAATCCACGCGACGGCCAGGGTTCACCTTTTTCGGCGAGCTCGACGGTTCAAAAGGCTTCCTCGACAGTCCCTCTATCAGGAACCACCGTCTATCTGGGCTAAAATGAATTGGTATGGTTGGAATCCTTTTTCCAAAAGACCACCTTGAATCTGAAACTATTTCCTCACACATTAAATTCTGAAAATAATGATGTTGGGCCAACTTTTAACTCGATTTACGGATGAAGTTTACCTCGGTGTGACGAGCCGTCAGTTTCTATGGATTCTTAGTAATGAGATCTATTCAGAACAGTAAAGATATTGATTTGGGTACTTCAGATATGAAGGGAATAGTCTCACCAAAACTGGTACTTGAAACTGTTCTCACCCTTCTTCTTATTGACTAAAAATCATAAAAGTAGACATGTAAGCCACAAATCCATAGACTTAAGGAAAATTCCAGTAGAAGAAGGCATAAATAAGTTAGGTTTTCCTTACCCAACAAACCACGACCACGAATCACAACTCCAGTGATGAACGATGGCTCCAAAGATGATCGTTGTTGACAATAGGTGACTATTTGCTCAACAAAGAAGAACAAGGATGGATATAGCGCGAGTTGCTGCTGCTAAATATGCTTTGGGTTTGAGATGGTGATGGGTGGCTAGAGGAAGAGGGAGATATAAACACTTATATACCTATATACACCCACGTTTTCCTTTTTAGGGTTCCTTCACAATTGTTGTTCCCTTAATGGGCTGGAATGAGTCTCACACAAAGGTGGAACAATTCACCTACATAATCCTCCTCTCTTACACACAGAATCTAAGACTGCCGAAAAAAAATTTTAGATGGAAAAGAAGCCATAAAACTAATGCAGCAGAAAATATTTCAAATATGCGTTTTCGGCTGGACATAGCAATTTCATCAAAGACCTCAACTCCTTCTGAGAGGAGTAATTTAAAAAGGTTATTGCATTAGGCTTATATCAACAAAGAACTGTTCTGGGGGCGTAATAGTCGTACAAATTGGATACTTGAAGGTGACAGAAATACAAATTATTTTTATTCAATTACCAAAAGGAAGCAGGCTCATAACAAGATATTATCCGTCATGGACTAGAATGGAATCATTCAAAAAGGGTGATACTTCGGTAGCGGAAGTGGCAATTGACTACTTTAGAAACTAGTTCCACAAAAATTCTACGGTTGTTTCGACTCAGTCTAAGATTTTTATAGATTTTCTAGGGAAAGTGACACCTGAAATCAGTATGGACTTAACAAGAGAGGTTAACCACTTAGAAATCAGGGAAGATGTGTTTGATATTGGCCCACATTAAGCTCCTGGTCCGGATGGATTCTCTAGTATTTTCTATCAACTGTTTTGGAATGATATCCATCCACATATTATCAGCGAGGTTGAGAAAGTTTTCAGAGGAGTTATACCTTCCAGCCTCAATCACACTAATATGTGTATTCTCCTTAAGTGAGAATCTCCTACAACTATGCAAGATTTCCGACCAAATAGCTCATTGCAAAGTAAGCTACAAAATCATCTCAAAAATATTGGTGAATCGTCTGAAGAAACATCTTTTAAGCATAATCTTGGAGAATCAAAAACAAAAACATCATTACTCATGAACTTTTCATGCCTTAAAGGCCCGGAAACGTCAATCTTAATCTTACATGGCTTTACTAACAAACATTACTAAAGCCTATGACCGTCTTGAATAGAGTTTTCTCAGAAGACAATGCAACATATGGGTTTCAACAACACATGGATTAGATGGATTATGAAATGTGGTTCTTTTGTTAGATTTTCAATCCTTGTCAATGGCACTCCGAGAGGCTTAATAATGCTTGAACGGGGAATTCGACAAGGCGATATTGTCTCTCCCTACTTATTCATTTTGTGTGCAGAAATGGTATCCCATATGATGAACAAAACTACAGCCTCAAGACAAATCCAAGGCTTGAAAATCAGTGACCGTGGACCTACTATCAGACACTTATTTTTTGCTGATGACTCTCCATTTTTCTCATTAGCAAATCATAAGTTCTGCAAAGCTATTAAGGGGATTCTCCACCATTATGAGATGGCTTCAGGGTAAGCAGTAAACCTTCGAAAATTAGGTATCACTTTTGGAAGTAAAGTCAAGCCAACTTTTAAAATGAGAATGAGACATTTTCTTGGCATTCATAATGAAGGCAGAGGGGGTAAGTATTTAGGTTTACCAAAGCAGATCACAGAAAAGAAAGCGAAAATGTTTTAATACATTGTTGATAAAGTGAAAGAGAAGTCTCAAGGTTGGAGAAAAGATACTTATCAGCTGGTGGTAAAGAAGTCCTTTTAAAATCAATAGCACTTGATATGCCGGTTTATTCTATGGAGATTTTTAAGCTACCCACAGAAATTTGTAAAGAGATTAATCGAGACATGGCACAGTTCTGGTGGAGTGATGGTGAAAACTGGAAAGGATTGCATTGGTTTTCTTTGCATATAATGGGAAGGTCAAAACAAGAGGGTGGTATGGGTTTAAAATTCTTGAGAATTTTCTTTGGCGTTACTAGGCAAACAGGTTCGGTGGATTCTACAAACCCAGACTGTCTTATGGCAAGATTGTTAAAGCACCAATATTTTTAGACACTAATATTCTAGTTACCACTCAGAAGAAAAAACGTCTTATGCATGTAGATCAATTCTTCAAGGAAGAGATCTGTTGCGACAAGGGCTGCAATTTATTATTGGCAATGGTTCTTTGGTCAATGCATGAGCTAACCCATGGCTCCCTCTTTCTCCTCCTCGAACTCCGAAAGCAAGAGAAAACATTCATGCTAACTACAAAGTACATGACTAGATACAAGACTCCAGAATGTGATGGAATGAAGCTACGGTCAGAGAGTTGGTGGTTGAAGATGATGCACATATATATTTAGGGATAAAATTATGTAACAAAGCTACTTTAGATATGTTTTGATGGCATTATACGAAGGATGGCATATACATAGTCAAATATGCTTATCGTTTAGCTAACCAAGTGTACACGGATCATCAACTTCGTCCACCACCTGGTAATACAACCCTCAAAACTGTTGTTTGGAAACTACAAACCGCACAAAATATTCAACATTTTCTATGGAAGCTTCTCTCAGTAGCCATTGCCACGAGAGATAACTTACGAAGACGAAACATATCTAATCAAACATTGTATTATTGATGTTGCCAAGAGGAAGAATTCGTAACAAATCTGTTTTCTTATTGTTGTTACGCTCGATCTACTTGGAGACCATCTGGATTTTCATATCAGCTCTTTTTTTTTTACCTCAATACAACATTTGAGGCAAGAATGGAGATAATTCTTTCTAACCATGTCGCCAAAATAATACTCTTATACACCAAACTGCCTTATGGATACTATGGCGTCTATGGACAAGCATAAACAAGTTAGTCTTTCAGCAACAAAGCCTCCTTTTGCAATCTACCTTGGCTTTGGCTAGAAATGGTGCCAAGAATGGCTGCACACAAGAGTACATCCAGAGTCTTACCCTGCTGTCTAATTCCCAGAACCAGGAGTGTAAAGTACAATCACAATAATCTTGGAAGTTGTTTTGATGAAATGCAACTTTAATGGATCTTTTATTAACCGGCATACTCCTTCACAAGCAAGTTGGATAATTGGGGATGATGCATGTGTTTATAAAGGAGCAGCACAAGCACTCGGCACTACAACTAATTGTCCCCATGATAATGAATTTCAAACTCTTATTATGGTTATGCAACATTTATGGAGCAAAGGATACCTTAAAGTGACAATTTTCTTCTTGCTCGTTTATGCTTTTCATTTGTGCTTACCAGAATCTGCATTTTGTTTTGCTTGTGTGCACGTTCGTTTTTTATTTATATTTTGATCCATGGTTCTTTCTGTTTGAATCCATCCATTTTTTGTTTTCATTTTACCAAATCAACATATGTTTACTCCGACTTTCAATCCATTCTTTCCCTTTTTTCAATAACTTCTACCTACAATCATCTTCGTGATTCCATCCTGTTTAACTCGTTTTGATTTTTTTGGATCGGTCCTAATTAATATTTTTGTTTTCCATTGTTTGATATCATCCCCTATTTTTTTCCCATCCTTTTCCATGTTGTCTATAAAATAAGAGATCATTTATGTCCAACATCATCAATTTATTATCCCCAAACACATTGTTTTATTGTCCACCATTATATATTCTGTGGACAAAATATTTTTAATTGTAACAAATTTTTTCTAATATATGTAATTCTTCTGTCCATACAAATACATTATCGACAACCAAATTGTGGACCAATTTTAACTTATTTCACGTTAGTCCTTGTTAGAATAAGAAAGGACAAGATTGTGCATCGTAAAATAAGAAAGAACGAGATTGTCTATTGTAGACTACCCATCCAATCAAACACAATAAATATGTATATCGTTATTGTCCACAATAAATATACATGTGTTTTTTGTATATGAAAAAATTGTCTAAGATATATGGGAAAACGAGCTATTTCCCCAACAGAACTATGACATAGCACCACATGCGGCCCAAACTATCCCTTCGATCTCAATGTCCACCACACGAAAGTTTTAAACTTTAATACCCACATGGTGATATGCTTCATCTATTTCCCCACAGATCTGGGTTGATATGATTTACGATTGATAACCAGACAAAAGCGAAACCGGAACCAAATATGAAACCCGATTAACTTAAAAAAACCGACCCGACTAATATCGATACCCGACCCGAATAAATTAAATTTCAGATTAAAATCCCCAAAATAATTCTTCAACCTTAGAACCCTAAAATCAATGTGTTCAATTTGATAACTTAAATCGAGCTGTGAAAGCATGAGCAATGTCACTGGAGCTTCGAGTGGATCATCAAACAATGCACGAGAAAGAGTAAGAGTAGGTGTGCCTAAGAGGTGTTGGTGTGGGGAAGAAATTGTGGCAAAGATTTCAAAATCCGAACCAAATCCATGTCGTCGATACTTCCGTTGTGGTTATGCTGTATCGAACAAGGTAATTCAAATGATTATATGCTGTAAAATTTGCTTATGCTTTAAGATTTCAGTTGCTTATACTTCTTAATTCTAGCTTATGAATGACAAGCACACATTTAAATGGGTTTATGAGGCTTTGTTGGATGAGGTAACAACACTGAATGCACAATGTGGGAGTGTACAAGACGAGATGAAAGAGCTAATCAAGCAGCAGAAGATGGTGTTAGAGAAGATGCAAGTCGATTTCGAGAAAGAAATATTTGAGAGGATGGAAGATGTCTTGGTTGAAGCAAGGTCTGAATTCAAAGCTAGGATGAAACAAATGATGATTGTTCTGATGTTTGTTTTTATGATCATGGTAGGTCTCTTTATAAGTGGGTAGTGTGAGTGCTTTATTGTTGTTATGGTTATTGGTAGTGGATTGTTTTTGTTAGGGATGTTGGTTCTGTTTTTTGTCAGTGTTATGGTTGTTATTAAGGATGTTGTGTTACCAAAATGTTCTTATTAGTGTTGTTGTCAAGGGTTGTTGTTTTTGATAAAGCTTACCAAATCTTAAAAATCATATAAATCATGTGAGAATCATACATTGAAACCAAAAGTCGAAGCCATGCATGTTACAAAAGTCAAAGCTTGTAACCCAAACATGTAACAAAATACATTACTTAGCCGAACATGTTCTAAATAGACATGAGAAAAGACCCAAAAAATACATTAGTTAGCCGAAACATGTTCTAAATAGACATGAGAAAAGACATACAAGCTACTCCTAAAGAAAATACCCTACATATCTAGTTCTCTTGAGTTAGGCTGCCGTGGTAAGGTTCATTTTGAGAAGACTGCTCTTGAGAAGCTTGAACTTGAGAGGCTGGGACTTGAGAAGCTTGAACTTGAGAGGCTTGGACATGAGAGGCTGGGACTTGAGAAGCTTGGACACGAGAGGCTGGGACTTGAGAATCTTGACATTGAGCCTACAAAAACCAAGAACACCAAGCATGAGAAGCAAAACCAAAACACAAGTAAAAGCAAAAATTCATGAGTGAAGTTCCACAAACCTGAATTGGATTATTCTTCTTCTTGTGGTACCTACAATTGTGAGAATCCGAGCCACAAATGCCACAATGCATGATTCTTTTCTTCAATTTTTGTTGTCTCTTTCTAGGGGACTCATTCAAACCTCTCTTCCTTTTCGTGACTGCCTTGGTGATCTTCTTTCTCCCTGGTTGTGCCGGCTGAGGTGGTATATGAATATTATAGCCATCAGTAGAAGGCCAAAACCTTGCATCCTTCTGTGGAACCAGACCATCAGTATAATTTCTCCTCCACATTGCTGTCCTAAACCATGCACACACATAATCTTCAGGAGTCAGCTTCTTCTCCAAGATCACTCCGTAGGCATGCTCACATGGGATTCCACATATCTGATACTTTTTGCAGGTACAAGTCATCCTCCTCAAGCAAACCCTGTGACTGTCTCCACCCAATCTGACTTCAAACATCCCATTAGTGCTGCAACTTACCCTGCATTCAGAAGCTTTGTTGTGCTCACCAGCCAAAAACCTAGTCACATATGGTGTACATGCACCTGACAAGTAAATACAGAACCAAGTTATAGTTATAGAAGCTCCTAAGAAACACAAAACCAAGCTATAAACCAATTTACAGAAACTACACCTTCGTGAGAATGAGAAATAGCAGATCGTTTGGCAATCCGGACCATAGCAAGCCTCCTCACCGTCTCTAGCATAGCCACAAATGGTTTCTCTCTAGCCTTGTTGATTGTTCTGTTGAAGGACTCTGTGGAGTTATTCTCAATATCCTCACAGTAGTTTCCAAGCTTGAAGAAGGCCCTACACCAGGTTTTCGGGTTAGTCTTCAAGACATCAGCATACACCCGAGTATCATACGCATTAATCCTCTCCAGTCTCTCTTCATATTGTGTCTCATTATAACTCCAAGCTAAATTCCATAAGAGTGGCTTCAGTTGGAGTTTAGAAGCATGATTCTTCTTCAGATTTGCATAAATGTGTCTGACACACATTCTATGCTCCATCTTAGGTAATTCTAACTCCACAGCCTTTATCAAACCCTGAAACATAAGCCAAACATGTTAGATCATAACAGAGAGACCAAACTGTATAAATAAACAAAGGGATAAACAAAAATAATCATACTTTTTGGCGATCAGATACCATAATATATCCATCTCCATCACTTAATCCTAGGAAAAGCTTCAATCTCCTAACAAACCATTGCCAGTTCTCTGTGTTTTCAACTTGAACAACTCCCCAAGCTATTGGATAGATGGCATTGTCTGCATCTCTACCAATTGCAACCAATAATTGTCCCTTGATCTTTGCTTTCAAGAAACACCCATCCACTCCTATTAGAGGCCTACATGTCTGCTTCCATGTCTTTCTGATTACATCAAAACAGACATAGAATCTGTTGAACAAGTCATGCCCCTCAGCATTCTTAACAGTATCTATCTCAACAACGGATTCCTTATTTGCATCCATAATCTCCGCAGCATAATCCCTTAGACGTGAAAACTGAAGATCGTACTCAACATCTATCCATCTTATTACCTTGTTCCTAGCAGCTTGACACTGAGGCCTACTAACTGAGACCTTCCACCGTTCCTTATTATTTTTTTCAATCTCTGCAGGCATGTAATGATCAGGATTTTCTCTAATCTTATCAAGAAATAGCCTAGCTATCACCGGGACCTTAAACATTTCACAATCCCCATTAGGGATACAACAATGCTTTATCTTTCAACAACCTAATCTTCCAAATCGGATAATTTGGCAGAGAAGATGCATAGACTTGCCATTTGCAACACGAGTTCTCACCACCTACACATCTAAACCCAATCTTGTCCTTATTATACCTGTACTGCTTCAAATTGAAGTTTGTTCGTAGTGTATAGTCCAACACGCACTCCTTGAATTCAATCCCATTGTAAAATGTCTTCCCTCGATACATAACTCCTTCACCACGAACAATGTGTGAGTCTCTCTCTGTAGCAGCTCCTTCTTCTTCTTCTAAGTCGCTGTCCGGGTAGACATCATGGCGGATCGATTCTTCGTCCTTCGAGAACTCATTCGCGAGTTTCTCGATGTGAATTTCGTCACGGTCTTCGGCTTCTTCATCGAAATTTCGTTCATCTCGTAAGACTAATGCCATCGTGGAAATAATGTGAGCTTCAATTTTCACGTCGTAGCTTCAGAATTTGGCGTAGATTTTTTAGGGTTCTTCGTGAAAAAGGGGATTTCAATTTTAGGGATTTTTGATTTAGAATTTGGTTAATTGTATTTGGGATATGTAATCGGGTTGAAATTGGTTATAATTTAGGTTTAATCCTGTTTTGTTGTTCATTAATCGGATAAGCAATCCAGTAATCGGACTTAACCACTCGTTGTGTGGAATTGGATGAGGGGCATAGTTTGGTGGGGAATAAGGTTTTGAAATATCACCATGTGGGTATTAAAGTTTAAAACTTTCGTGTGGTGGACATTGAGATCGAGAGGATAGTTTGGGCCGCATGTGGTGCTATGTCATAGTTCTGGTGGGGAAATAGCTCGTTTTCCCAAGATATATAGATATGTTTTTATTTTATCAGTGATTATTGTCCACGATGCTTAGACTTTTCCATCAAATGTTTTTTAAACTTGTCCACCAAATGCTTATCCGACAAAATTTTGAGCATGAAACTTTTGGAAGTGTGAAGTGACCTGTAGACTTTTCCACTAAATGATTATCTAATAATCTTATCTAGCAAATGTGTTTTATTCCTTAAACTTGTCCACTAATTGCTTATCAACAAAACTTATCCACCAAGTGCTCTCTATTTTTATTTTTATTGTCCACGGCCTAGTAAGACATTGTCCACGAGTGCATATTTTTTAAATCATATTAAACTTTTATTTTTTGGAGAAAAAGACACAACTTTAAATGTAATTTTGGTTTTGGGAAGTAGGGGCACAACTTTCGAAGTATGAGCAATATTAGCTGTTTCAGAAAAAGAGAGAAAAAAGAATTTTAAAAAAGGTTGGAAATTTAATGTCACAATAAATGAATAATAATTTAACGTGCACACACAGTACATCTTTATATACGAGATTTTGATGTCTCTCTCGATATACAAACACACAGCTAATCTAAACATACAATATTATATCAATATTGTTTTCCTGACACAAAAACCATCCTCCCGTACTGTTTGCAAGACACAAAAACATCTTCCCGCCAACGACCTTGCTAATAGAAGGAGGGGCAAGATGGTCCAATTTCTTTTACCCTACCACACGAAAGTGATTCTAGTGGAAAAGGGAGGTGTCATGTGGTACAATTGGAAAGAAGTAACACAATAAGTAGTATAATCAAAAATAATCCCATAATAAATTGCTAGATATAGTGTAATATTGTTTATTTCTCCATTTTAAAGTAACAGATGGATGAACTTCTTGCTAAACTAGACTCTTATTTAAAATCAAATGCAAAATTAAACTCCTCATCCTCCTTCTTTCAAAATGTCTTTAAATTCCCTTCATAATTTTTTTTACAAAAATATCTAGCTCAGACTTCTCTTATGAAGTCTAATGGCTCTTTGAAACATAATAACCTAAAGATTCTCACGAAATTATGAAAATATCATCGTCTTCAGTAATTCCCAACCACCATTACCAACCAAAATTGAGCCCTAGTGCTTCAACGAACCGAATTAAGAGATGTTAAAGCTCTATAATTAAGCTTAAAGTTCATTTTCGTCGATCTCCTCTCCAATTTCAACCATTAAACTTTAAAATCTCGTTTTCAAAATTTACCATTTATAGATCTTGCGATTTACCAAGATTTGTACATAATAACACTTGGATTTCTTGGGTATTGGTGGCATGACCGTCGACGAAGCTTAAAGCAAGCTCAAATCGAGTCTTGGTAATATCTTATTACTTTCCACCAATTTTTTTCAGAAGCAAGAAGTCTTTATAGTCAACTGGGGTTTAATTTTGCAATTAACTTTTTCCTTCTCAGACTTCACGATAAAAGTCTCAAGTTCTCCTTTTATCGCATAGTTCTTTTTAAATTATTTTTCTTTAAGCCATTAGATGTTTAGCTTATATTCTTGAGACCTCAAAGAAGAAGTCTGTCTAGAGACTTCACTTGCACTAACTTCTTTAAATTGTATTTGTGTCATATCTATTTTTTTATTTTCGAGATTTTAATTTTTTATGTGTATTAATTATTGTTGTTGTTTATGTATGAGTTTCACATCTCAATGTGTTATATTTTATCTTAATTTGATTTTATGAATTTTTGGTAATTATTTATTGCGAGACTTCACTAGACTTCACCTTTGAAGTCTCCAAACAGACTTCATATGAGAAGTCTGGTGATAGACTACTTCTGAGAGGTCTCATATGATGATCTTAGTATAAGTGTGTGTAACGTATGGCTTTTGATGTTGTATAAATTTATACTATATATTTATCGCATAATTTTTTAATTCATTTTTATTAAGTTATTAGGTATTTAGCTTATATATAAGTTTCACATTTCAATGTGTTAAACTGGCCATATTTCTGTGACTCATGACATTTTTTATATGTGTTTTTGGTACTTCAGATTTTCAAGGTTAAGGGTCACTAGATGTGTTGGAATCTGGAAGTGAAGTCTTCTTTCCAAGTCTCGGTGTGAAGTCTCCGTCTGAAGTCTCCGTCTGAAGTCTCCTTTAACTAACACTATTATCTGCCTAGCTAATTATGACTTTTTTTTGGGTTGTTGTTCCACTTTGCATTTCACAAGAACAAGAACCAAGTTCTCTCTCAGGACTTTGCAACTTTATGTTTGTTAAATTAAGACTTGATGTTTAATTTAATAGATTTCACAAGAAGTATTTTTTTTTTGTAAATATAACTTTTATTAATTGAAAATATCATCGTACAAGTGATTTACAATCCAGAAGGAGGATTACAATGGTTTGTTTTTATATCTACAATATTATGTGCAAGAATTTAAAATGCAACAATAATGAGCAAGTTGTTAGTCAGATCTGAGGATGAAAAGAATAACAATTTTGAGGAGAGATTAATAGTGACAAAAATGAAGAAAGAACAAGAAAAGCGACGACTAACCAACGACGGTACAGTGGAGCAGCATCAAAGGTGGAGCGATCTTTGTTATTTTACAGAGGTTTTAGAGAGAGAGAGAGAGAGAGAGAGAGAGAGAGAGAATGCTCTGTCGTTTTTGAGAGAAAGAGAGAGGTTTGAGAAGAATAGAGAAAATTGAGTTTATATATGGGTGATAAAACTATGGTTAGGCTAAAATTTCTTGTATGAGACTTCACCATCGAAGTCTCCTTTTAGTAATTAAATATTAAATTTAAAAAATAATAAAAATAATTTTATTGCAAATTCGTATACATAAATTACGTTTATCCAAATATAAACTATCCAAATATATTTCATAAAATTTCATAATATTAAAGCATGTAAGGTTAATTAAATTATAGAAAACCCAAAAAACAAACAAAGACTTCACAAACGAAGTCTCATAATTTTTTTTTCAAATTTCAGATATCTTATTATAAATTTCGAACTTCACCTTTGTAATATCAGACTTCACCTTTGAATTTCAAACTTTATTCCGAAGTTTTTGAATTTTTTGAAAATTTTCTAAACTTTTTGAATTGTTTTTGAAAATTTTCGAAATTTTTGAATTTTTTTGAATTTCAGACTTTTACAATGAAGTCTATGCTCACAAAATATTACAGACTTCATACACGATGTCTCGTAAGACACTTCACCAGAGAAGTCTGTATACCCTAAACTCTATATGAAATATCAGCATTTTATATTAAAAAGATATCAACCTAAGTCAAACCTTAAAGATATATACATGGATTCTTGTCCATTGGCAAACCCTAAACCTATTATGCCTCAGAAGGTTTACATCACATGAATTAGTTTTATAAAATTTTATGATCTTTTATTTTGAAACCTTTAGCTTTGATTTATTATAATTTATCTATCAAAAATTTTGATTAACATAGTTTTTATAATTTTATAAATTTAAATTGATGATTAAATTATGGTTGGAGATTTCGCATGTGATGTCTCCGGCTGTTTTTGGGGTTCATATATGGATAAACTTATGTTTTTGTATAAGAAATTTGCATTGAAATAATTTTTTATTATTTTTCTAATTTAAATATAAGGTTTAATTACGGTTTCAAATTTCATGGATATCATGGACGAAGTCTATTGTGAGAGTTCGATCAGGATATTTTAGCCGCGCGAAAGTTAGAACAGTAATTGCGATTTCTGCTTTTTTATTTGCAATAAGGGAGTTAACATAAAGAAAAATGATTTATACCTACATGAACTATAGAACACTACATAGCCACACATACGAACTATTAAATGTTATTTTAATTACACCAACAAACAAATAATGCACAGTGACATACACAAAATACTCAAAAATAATATTTACATATTATATTTTATATATATAGAGTAATTCAAACTAATATACTTTACTTTTAGTAAAAATATATAAAAATACAGATATTAAATCTAATAAGCTCTTATGTATGAATTTAAATACATAATAATCTCACATTTTAAACAAAAGAAAACATAATTCTTAAAAATAGTATTTTATTGACAAAATGAGGGGCTATGCGGTGCACGAACGGCTAGCGCCTAACCATATACAGGGACGCCTATCTCATATATATACGGACAGTACGCGGTTTAGACAGACGCTTGGACGAATTTTAGGTGGCATTTAAAATAACAATAAAAATTTAGTATAATTAAAGATTTCTTAAAATTATATATATTTTTTAAATGTGAGATTATTATATATTTCCAAACTACTTTTTCATACATAAGAGCTTATTGGATTTTAAATCTGTGATTTTTTTCTTTACTAAAACTAACTTATATTAGTTTTAATTACTATATAGTAGAAATAAGATCTGCGTGTACACGCGGGATACTTTTTAAAAATATGTGTATATTTTTAATATATTTTATTTTGTGAAATTTGTGAAGAGACTAATTTCTAAAATGATAAATTTATTGATTTGAATTTTAAATGTGGGTTTCTCTTTTATTCGTAGCCAAATGATGCTTATCTTCACCAAAAGATTTTTACGCTCTGTGTTTTATTTTCTTTCTTTTTTGCCACTTTGTTTTAGAGATGATTTTACAAAGATATCATCTTCTTGAATTCTAGTTGATGCAACATTGGTAAACATGTATCTCTTCAGGATCTATATCAATATATATATATATATATATTGCTTGACGTCGTCATATTTCAATTCCAAGATTTTGTTGATGCATCTTTCATTGCTTCGTTCCATTATTTGTCTGCCATCTTATAGATTCATAGAATCATAAATTTCTTGGAAAGTTTTATATTGGATTTGAGCAAATGGTATAAGTTGAGCTAACGGTATTAGGAGATGTCACACCCTTGTGAGACCCTCTCTTTTTATATAATAGATAGAATATATTGTGTAAATATTATTTTTTATTTAAATATATATATCGCTATAAAATCTACTCCATCTAGGCCCCGCCTATGGGTCCGCGTATACGGCTAATGGATAGGCGTTCATGCACGCGTACCTCAATTTGTTAATAAAATACAATTTTTAAGAATAATATTTTATTTTGTTTAAAATTATTATATATTTCAAAACTATTTTTTTCATTCATAAGAGGATATTGGATTTAATATTTGCATTTTTATTTTTTTTCTTTATTAAAACTAAAGTATATTAGTTTTAATTACTATATATATATTATATTGTGTAAATATTATTTTTTTAATACTTGGTTTATGTCACTGTGCACTATTTGTTTGTTGGTAGAGTTAGAATGACATTTTGAGAGCTCGTATGTGTGGCTATTTAGTGTCCTATAGTTCGTGTAGTTAGGAATTAATTTTTTCCTTAAAGTAATTTCCCTACCCGTTTGGTCTAGTTTTACATTTGTTTCAATTTGAGGGCTAGTTTTGCATTCAAACTCAATTTTGGGTCTAGTTTTAGCAATTCTTCCAGAATGGATGTGGATTGGAAATGATTTTACAATATGAAATAGGGTTGGAGATGGTGTTAGATGGTCTTACTTTTTATTTTCATATATTTTGTCAACACACACATCTCTATTTTCTTCCAAATATTACCGAACATCTTAGACATAAAGATGATAAGTTATAAGTTTACACGCCATGTAACATTATAACACAACAATAATGCCAAAGACACACGAACCATAGTGTCTTTAGTTTCAGTGGTAAACATAATAAAGCATAAAAACAAATCTAAACATATGTTTAGCTTATAAAAATCTGATGCCTGAGAGTCCTCTACGCTGAAGCGTATATGGATAAATTTTTGAAGTTGATTGGTGACCGTACCATACTATTTAGAAGAAGCTAAAATGGATTCTTCATATAGTTGTCTGAGTCAACGGTGAAGCGATGATATATTCAAGCAGGGAAGACTATCATACCTCCCTTTTTTACCCATAGTCTAATCCAAACATCATTGAGATCCCTCACATGAAAGTATCCTTTTTCCCGGAAAAAAAACAAAAAAAAAAAGGAACATGAGGACTATATATATCGAATTTATTCAAGTAAAGTAGCCAATAAAAGTACTTGCCACTTCTTGCGAGGCAGTAACGGATCTCTTCATCAATGTGTAAATGTTATTCAAAAAACTCTTTACTTTTGCTTCATAGTTTGGAAGCTTTTCTGGGCATACCTCACAAATGTCTTGAAACCAAACTTTTTCTCCCGTCAAACCTAGACGTGAACACACCAAAGTGTTTGTGAATCAAAAATAAACATTTTACAATCAAGTAACAAACGAAGATATATCTTCATAAAAAACAAACTAAGATATAGCCATCAAGTAAAGGTAACAAATCATGTAGGAGTAATCACGAGTTTCTCGGATATTTTTCAACTCATCATTGATTTCATAGTTATCAGCGTCAAGTCTCCAGCTAAGTACTCACCATAATGACGACACACATAGACCTGCAAGTTTGTCCGAAGATACAAACTCCTTAGCATCCTTGTGGTGAAGATTCGTTACCATAATTATGAACATCTTCGTTATCATTAAAGTACAAAACTTTAATCACTTCTCTTTGATCCTAAAAAAAAAAACACAAACAACAAGAAAACATAAATATATGATGTTCAATCATTACAAAGCGGATAAAAAATCTCGGATTAACATATAATCTACAAAATTACATACAATATATAATGTATGGAAAACAAAAACTGTTTTATATATTTTAAAAATATAAAAACTGTATTATTAAATATATATACAATATTAATAACATATAAACTGTATAAATAATATATATATATATATATATATATTATTAATATTATTAAATATATATACAATATTAATAACATATAAAAAATCTTTTTTAAAATATATATTTTTAACATATAAACTGTATTTTTAAATAAAAATAAAAAAAGTTTTGAACCATCCACAAATGCTGGCGGGAATGAGTTTTTGAAATCTACCGATTCCAAGCGATTTTAAGCGATCATAGCAGTATAAAAAAAATTGTGTTATCATTTTCAAATGCTAGCAACCACAAATGGTAAAAGGTGGTTGCAGGAAAAGTCAAACAAGCCCAAAATTATTTTGCGCACATATTAACAAGCGCTGCCATTGTACACATAACACTAATAGCTTTTTCATGACACTGATCTTGAGCCGCCATCCGAGCACAATACCCTTAAAAGAATAGATATCTCATTTTAAGAGAAAAATATCAAATATATGAACTCAAATGTATAAAGATCCACTCTCATCCTGATGGAGAGATAGAAAACGTCATTAGTAGCTAAAGGGTAGACTTCCTTTTTGTAACGCCCGTGTTCCGAAAAAGGAAATGTTGACGAGCTCGGGATGCTAATGAGCTCGGGAGGACTTTGTGGTCGGGAAATGTTGTGAGGTCGGTTTTTCATCGTTGTTGTTTCGCGTGTTTAGTGGAGTTGGTGAGTTAGTGGAGTTGGTGAGTTAGTGGAGTTGGTGAGTTAGGTGGATTAGTGGGATTCATGGTGGAACCCCTAATCACCCTTTAAAAACTCGATTTCCTCTCCTCTTTGGGAAGCTTTTCGTGCCTGTGAGAGTTAGAGGGAGAGGAGAGAGAGCTCAAACCTTGAGAGGAGAAGAAGGTGAAGTCCTTGGAAGCGAATTTTGGTTTCAGCAGACAGGGTCTGGGAGAAAGAGCTTTCGACCGATCAAATCGTATGCAAAGGTACTGATTTTTGGTGGAGTTTTAGTTAACCCTTTAATCTAGTTATAGCCCTTTGCGGAAGTGGATTTGGGTTTATAGTCTGAAAGTTATTCACGATTTCGTAGAGGTGTTCTGTTTCCGTCGAAAGCAGAACCAGCGGAGGCTCGGGGTTAGATCGCCGCCGCGTC